>VWZG01011158.1:808519-845660 GCA_013396735.1 Grallaria varia
TTACCCATTCTCATTTTGAAAAAAAAAAAAATCATTCTGATTTATCTAAAAGCACATCAAAACATCTTTATCTGTTCATAGTGAGTGAGAAATTCCTTCAGATTAAGGGGGAGGGGGAGGGAGAGACAAACAATAAAAAAAGCTGAGACCAAACCAGTTTGCCTTCTCCTTTTGTGCAGTGCATGTAATGACTGAACTTTTGACTTTAAAGTTTTTCTCTGGTGCAGTACAGTAGGAAAAGAAACAAATAAACAAACAAACAAAAAGATCCCCTCAGTGCAAAGACTGGTCTAAAGCAATACCTGGTGAGTGGAATTTTATTTTGTTGTTGTTGTTGTTTACTTGAAGCAGATAAAACACCCACCTTAAACCCGCCCTCTATTCAGTTCAGCAGCACCTCCATACTCCAATAAACCGTTTTCATTCCATCTGGCGTGCGTTTGCTCTGAAGACATTTTCCTGTCAATCTCTCCTGCCACATTAAAAATCTGTCATTACTATTGCATTGCCGCCTGGCTCCTGAGATTTGTCTGACTGCTTTATTGCTCCGCTCATTTTTTTTTTTTTCTGCTACAGCCGAGAAGCAGAAATAAAGGTTTGTTGTTGAAACATGGCCGCAAGGAAAGTAGGAGGCACACATCTGTCAAGGTATTACCTTTCTTCAACCAGGGATTAAGGTGTTTTACTGCTCTCGCTACTGAGCAGTCACACTGAATAAATTTTCTCAGTAGAACATAAAAATGAACTCATACATTTTGAACTGGGTTTCATTCTTTCAAGCCAACCCATATAATTATGCAATGGCATCAGTGTTCGGGGGAAAAAGAAAAGTCAGAAACGTTTGTGTGCACCCCCCCTTCTCTCTCCTGCACCACCCTTTCCATTTACATTATTTAAATGCTTATTAGAAAGGCAAGACTGAGGCATTCAGTATTGGAGAGAGAAATGTTTTTACTCTTCCTTGTTGTTGTTACTGGAATCCCTTGTAAGGTCAGATGGGGTACTGGGCTTTACTCTCTGTGTTTTGTGTCTGTGCTCACAAAATATACCTGGATGCGAATATTCACTGTGAATTCACATAGAAGTAAGCCAGTAGAATTATGATTGCTGAAAATACTGTCTTTGGAAAGAAACTGGCAATATTAACTGCCATGTAGCCTTCCCATTTCTGCTGCAGACATTAACTTTATGGTCTCAATGGTACAAATGAAAACATTTTAGAATTTAAGTATAACCAGTGGAAGTGGTTGTTACACTAAGACAGAGCATGCCCGACCACCCTCTTTAGTCCTCTGCTAGACACTTCTTCATCCTCATCTCAGTCCAGTTACATGAGGTCAGACATCTAAAGCAAAAGGGTTTATTTAACAAAATAAACATTAAGGTGTAGGCAAATGAAGGATCAGGTCAAACATGTCTGTGAAGGGGGACAATATGAGGTGCTTTATGGTTTGGTTTTGGTTTGGGTTTTTTTGGTTGGTTGGTGGGTTTTTTTGTTTGTTTTGTTTTNTTCTCTTTTTTTCGGAAAAAAAATTAATACAGCTTTTAAATCTGACAAGATCCCAGGAGAGCAGGACTAACCTCAGTGCAGGAACCATAAACCTGTTGAAGCTTATAGGAAAAAGTAGCTCAGAAAGTATTACATAGAGTCAGAAATCACAGCTCCAGCTGTACAAAGGCATCTAAAACTCCCTATCTCCAGGTAGTTCTGCAGCCTGTCCCCACCATCAGTTTGGCTCACTCTCTGTTTGCCCCAGGGTCCCTGTCTCCCAATGTCCACAGTGCCTCCACTCAGGCTCCCCTTTGGAGTGAGACAAACACCTCCCACCAGAGAAGCTGACTTGTGTCATTGCTGACTGACATATTTATTTAGCAGAAAGGTAGCTCCGTTCAACAGAGAAATATTAGGACCTGCAGTTCTACTGAAAAACTACTGCTTGAACAAAAGGAAATGAGCTATCCCACAGGTCAGCGGATAATCTGTCACTCACTTATTCTTCATAGTGTCCCAGGAAAGTCATAAATCACTAGGATATCAGTTCAGTACTGTATTCCCCTAACTTCAACTTTCTGCTGGCTATTGGCTTTTTTTCATCCATTTCAATCCAGTGAAGACACGAGGAAAAGTGAGCATTGTGAAATCTTACACTCCTCTCCCCAGTCCCACCTCCTTCCCCGAGCTAAGTTGCATGACTGAATTTACAACTTTCTTATGCCAGCACAGCACCTGGGAACGTGTCAGGCTGGATTGTGAGGCAAAGCTCCATCCCAAACTATTTCCAGGTTTTAATTCTTATGGGGAAGGAACCATCTTCTTCTTCTGTGTTACTGTAACACCTCACACAATGGGGGATTTAGGGTTGTTACGCAGTGCTTTAGTGCAAGTGATAAATAATAATGTGCCTGTGGAAATATAGTTCCTTCTGATGCTTTTTTCACGGCATTCCTCAAAGTGCCTCTTTGGCTTAGACTGTATTTGCAAACAGGTGGTGCATAGGCATAAACAGATAGAGTGAAATAATTGGTGCTGAAGACACCATGTCCCCAGTGTGTGTCTTTCGGGGAGTTACCTCAAACTGATTCAAGCCTGGTCCCATGGACTTGATGCCCATTAAGAAGCAGAGTACGTTAGGTGTGCTTAGAGCACAACTTCTATATTGATTTCATCTGAACGAAACCCAGTCTGTGCTCCCTGGGCCCACTCTGCAGTGCAACCCACAGCACTCTCAAAACACTGGTGTAAAATGCAGCTGACGCCTTCTCTGGCACCCCTTGTGTTTGTTTGCTGGCTCCTGCATGTGGCTGGTGGTCCTCCATGTGCCTCGAAGACAGGGTGCTGTTTGGTGTGGCAGAGAAGCAGTGCAGTAATCTGATACACCAGGTGAATTCTGCAATGCATATTTAGTAGAATACAAATCATTTGCAGTTAATCAACAAAAAAAAGAGGGAGAGAGAAAGAGAAATATATACCTGCTCTTTCCTTTTTTCTTTCTTTTTTTTTCTTTTTTTTTTGGCACAAGAAGCTTTCTCGGTGACTTCGTCCAATACAACCTCAGGGAAGGAAAAGCCTGTAGCAGTGTCACACTTGACTGTAAATTCAGATAATTTGCACAGGTTGGAGGGTGTTTGGGATTTTTGGGAGGCCTTTCAAAACCAAGTTTAAATATTTTCTGCCAGAGATGTATTTGATGGTGATGGCCTTTCACCTACTGACTTCTTCCATCCCAGCATTCCTAGTTCAGTGTCAAAAATGCTGTCAGGAAGCTGTAGTTTCATTTGCAAAGCCTGTCTGAAGTGGGTAACTACTTTACACCTTTGGGTGTGTTTAAATTACATATCAGGATCCAGATCAAAGCTGGCAAATGGCCTCTTGCCAAAATACTTTAAAAATCAGTTCATATTTGTAGGAGGCAACCATAAGGGGCTAAATTTCCAGAAAATGTGTCACCACTGACAATTCTTTTGGGTACCTCAGAGTTATTTCTTCCCTAAAACAAAAAGCCATGGTCCATATTTTTATTTAAACAAGTATTCAAATAAAAATAGTTGAAAGTAAAGGGAACTCCATATTTCACTCCTCATTAAACTGACCACTTGATTTTAATTACTCGGGAAAAACATGACAATATTTTCCCATGGATGAGGAACCTCCATATCCTATCAAAGCAGATTAAAGCTTGCATTTAAATATGCATAGCTTCTGGTCCACAGAGAAGGGTATGGTTGATAAGTATCTGAGATGAGGATCTGGGCTCTACAGTTTGATCTGGTTCTGGGGGTTATCTGTCTAACCATGGGTGCATCTCATCCAGTCAGGCAGTGGTTATCAAAGCTTTATGTGCAGTCCCGGTAGAACAAGTCAACTGCATGCATTATCTTCGTTACAAGAACCAACTCCAGATACACCGGGCTTTAATAAGTAAATGAATTTTGCTGCCCACAACTCAATAATTAATACCACCTCTCAAAAAATTAATTTAAGCTGCCTTCACATGACAGTTTTAGCCTCCATGCTCTCATCCCAATTAACACAGAGCCACACACTGCTCTATACATTTAGGTCATCCCATCTTTACCTGCTTTTATTCTCCTAGTATCAGTAAAATTAAGTTGGATCACCTCAGGTATATGTAACTAATGAAAGGCCCTTTTCCTCAGTAAAACTAAATGTATTCATCTTCTTCCTTCCCAACAGGAATGTAGAATTCACTTATCCCACTCTCATAACTGTCCCTATCACACCTCTCCACAGAGCAATGTCAGCTAGTGCCAGATACCCAAGGACAGATAGTGCTTTTAGTGTGGGATGAACAGAGGGAGTCTGTTCAACCAGCACATTTTGAGGCAAAGAAAGGGCACAGAGCTACCCAGAGTCAAGGTTTGGATTTATATTTTTACACTGTTAAAAGTAGCAGCTTAGCCTGTTCTTTTCTCATATCACCTGTCACTGAAAAAAAAGAGCATGTTAGCTTCTGTGTCCAACACCTGAACCAGAACTACAGTGAGGAAGTATCATCTCCTTTGTTTCCATCCACCAAAGCTTTTAACATAGATACTGCTTTATCATGCTTAGGCAGGTATAGATTTATCAAGAGAGTTCCTCTTCTCACTAACTCCAGCCTACATAGTACTTGCTCCCATGCTTTGTCAAAGGTCTGTTGGGATGGCACCTGTACCCATCATTTGAATGCAGCAGGATGGACAGAAAGACTTTGCAGAAAGGAAGGACATCCACTGATCATCAGTGAGCTTTGAGGGAGACATTTTCTACCACAGGCCTCCTACAGGAACTGGAAAAGTTCATGTCCACTGTGCAGTATCTGAATGTGGAACCAGGGAAGGCAGCACCTCCTCTGCCCACACTCTCCCAGTCTCTGTGATACCGTGGTCACTGACCATGCAAGCACCCAGCAGCAGTGAAACAGGTGCAGTGATGTGTGCTTGTGAAACCCTCATGGTTTGCTCCCCAGACTGCTGCTCACATGCTTACCATTACTTATATGTTGAAGCATCTCCTCTGTCACAGTCTCTCATCTCTCTACTGCCAGGGAGGAAGTACCGTGAATGATTGATGCAGAGAGCTGTGGGCAGCTCTCTCCCAGGTCTGTTTGCTTCTACAGAGCATGCACTTGTGGTTTGCCTTGCCTTTTCTGTCTCTCTCTGCGGTGGTGGTCTGCGAAAGCAGATCTTCTCTTCAGGGAGAATTTGAACTGCTGATGCACAGATCCCAGTGCTGAACATCAGAAAGCTACTGCATGCTACTTCGTAAGCACATTGGCAGGCACCTAGCATCATCTTCCAGGGGCTGCAGTTTAAGATTTTTCCCCCAGTATACATCAAAAGTGATATTGACATTCTTCATTGATCAAAATCTGCATTTTGGCTATTAACTCACTAAAGAACTCAAACCAAAATTTTATATTTTTCATCATACATTCCCCCCACAGCCCTGCTTAGTTTGTGCTTCCCATGTGACGAGTGCTGTCTCCCTGATAAGCCCCGTTGGCTCACAAATTAAACCAAAGAAGCTCCATCCTCTTGACACGGTCCATAACCAGGAGATGTTGGGAAGAACAAGAGAAGATCAAGAGATATTGTCTCTTTAAGCTTGTCCTGCACCCCTCAGATACCATTGCCAACACATGTCAGAACGACCTCTGCAGCAGACTGTGCTGCAAGTGGCCTTCAGGATGTGTTTCTTTTTGCAAGCCAGGGAACACCTCTCTGGATGCCTTCACTGTCTTCTATGGGTGGTGAAATATTTATGGATTATTATGCAGAAACTGCAGGGATAGATTGGTTTCCTCTTCAGAAAAGAAGTGGGATGAGCAGAAGCCCCACCAACCATTCTGATCTTTGTGCCTGCGCTTGGCAACAGGAACAAGTTTTATTATGAAATATAAGAGCTCTTACCCCAGAACACAGAGGTGAAGTGGCTGCTCTTGTGTCTCAGCTCGGGCTGAAACCAGCCTGGAAACCCTGAGGTCAGCTTACCCAGGGAAAGGAGCCTGCCACTGTGACATTTCCCTCTGGAGGGTGACTGCAGCACCTCGAGGGGCATTGGGGCTCGGTGGTTGTTTATGTGTGCTCTGTGATGCCGTGTCCTGCAGGGCGTATTAAAGTCCATGAAATAATGATGAATCATAGGGGTAATTAAAAGCCACGGTGACATTGATCTGCTGAAACTTCAGAGGGAGCTCGGGGCACACGGGGAGACTATCCATCTTACCTCACGCAGGGCCAGCTTGATTGGCCCGCTGAGTATTGCAGACGGCGAGGCTGCTCACCTGTGGCCGGGAGGGCTCCCAGTGCAGCTGCCCTACTGGCTTCACAAAGCAGCAAAACAGGAGGATGGGGAGCTAGTGGTCACAGCTGCCACGCTCTGCCCTTGCAGAGCAGCAGAGAAATCACTTAAAGACACAGCTCTGTTTTCTAGTTCTTCTGCTGTTACCTGCAAATGGCAAACCCCATATTTTTATTTAAGGACATTTGCCCCTAATAAGATCCCTTAGGCTTTTGGACTTCTTTGCTGTATGAATGTGGTCACTATTTTACAGGGATTCACAATTAACTTTCAGTTTAATCCATCTTCCATTAGTTTATTTTCTTAATTCAAATAACTCCAGGGGACATTCCACAATGACCTCTGCCACTGTATGGATTCTCTTTTCATTTTCTAATTCAAAATAGGATAAATAAAAGTTAACTTGAGGTCAGTGACTTTCCCTCAGATAACAGGCTCTCTTTCTTCAGTTTGGACTTTGAGTCCTTGGGATCAGTTCTCAACCTGTAGCCTAAAGATTATGGGTTTCAAACTACTTCAGAAGCTGTCTTTATGTCTGAGCAGAGAGAAACAAGGAGCTCCCTAAGTTAACAGTGATGTCATAGCTTTCTTTGGTAGCTGGCATATTCCATTCATCATTATATAATCACAGATTTTTACATTCTTTTTATAAATCACAACCTATTTTTCATTCTTTGCTTCCTCCCACTTCATTTGCTATTGATGGCTGTTGCTAAAGTTCCCTTACCTCTTGGAAAGGAAGTAGGTTAAGAGCGAAAAGAACTCTATCAGATTGAGACAAACATGTGGGCCCTACTGAGAAATGATGCATCTTACAATAGTACCAGTAAAACAGCCTACTTTGAAAGCTAAATTGCTAAATATATCCAGAGACTTCTGTGAGCCAAAAGCAGCTGTCTTCTGCGTGTTTTCAGTTGTTAGACTCCTGATGTCCCAAATAACAGCCTCGTAGAGGGTTGAAATTGATGCAATCAGGATAGTAAAATCACTCTGACAAGGCTGCAGCTTATCCTTAGTTTATAATTAGGAGTCTGCTTTCTCAGGTTAAGATACTGTAAAGTTCCAATGAATTGTTAAGCTATTCACAGCACTCTGCTGCTACTAAACTAGGAAAATATAAAGTCCTAAAAATACCCTTATGTAAACATATCAGAAATGGAAGGATGGGAAATCCATGGGAAAAAACAAACAAGCCAAAAAAACACCAAAAAACTAAACCATCTAGAGTTGTGTCTTCTATACAGGAAAATGGTAAGACGTTACAATATTTAATTTGAAGCTGACAAGGAAATATTATCTTTAAAAATAAAGTGAACCAGGGCCTTAATTAACATGGATTTCAAATATTCTAGGGTGATTTTTACAAATCACAGACCTTGTGTTTCGTGCTTTAAAACTGACAAGAATTTATTCTGATAAATCTATTTTTTATCATACTAGAGATAAATAAAGAGATTCCTAGTGACTTCTAATCTAGGGGGCAAATTAATACAGATTTATGGTTTTGGACTGAATCTCCGATTCTAGTAGCTTCTCTGCCCAGATACAGTCACTTTTCTTCATGGACCTGATTGAATACATCCAGCCAAGCTGTCCTTTTCTTGTTGAGAGGACATCTTATTTTTTTACCAAGATCTTCATGCATTGTTCAGTCCCAAATGATTGCTTACCTCCAATCAATGTTGCTTAGAAAAGTATGAATTTCAAATACCTCTCCCCCATACAGTGAGAAATTAGAAGTGTTTCCGTAATTACTTGCTATCAGGGCCAAAATGCTAAAATAGCATCAAAACTGGAGGAACTTTCTGAAAACTCATCTGAGTTATTGTCTGTACTAATGTTAGATTGAGCGAACTTTGGGAATCTTGTAGTTTGAAAAAGCTCAATACCAGAACTGAATTTTTTGCCATTCTATTGTAATTTGAGTCTGTTCATGAAAAAGCAGATTCCAGAATTACATTAGTTTTGATTTTTTACTTTCATCTGGGTTGAAGAATATCCTATAAGTTACAGATTTTCACTCTTTGTGTTCTTAGAAATGTAGCATTTCTCATGATTTATTAATTTATATTTATCATATAACGTGCAGATCCAAGGCTTCCAAAAACAATTTCAAATTTATCCAGTAATACCTCACTCGCTCACCTAGCTAAGGATGTGAACTGCATTCAGATTTTGTGTCCAAAACTGACAAGCATTAAAATTCAAAAATCCATAATAAGCTCCCAAAAGAACGTGAAATTGATATAGAAATCACCGTATTTTTAAAGTCCATCTTAAATATTGGCTTTAAAAAAAAAAAAAATGTACTGAACTTTTAAAAGTTCCTTTTTCTTCAAACTGCTCTTGGAAAACAGAGCTAGAAATGCTTTTATGGGTAAAATAAGTAAGGGGTTTTTTATTTAAATGCTACAGATGCTAATAGCAACACCAAAGATGGCATGATTCCTGATGAAAGCTGAAAAACTGACTGTGCTGCCCACTTAGCTGTCCACAGTGAAAGGCTTGCAGCACTGACTTCTACCCTGTGTCAATATTTACTGGTCGTTAGAGCAGAGTGGCTCAGAATCAGGGACCTGATTTTTAGTTAACAGCCAAGCTCTGTATTTTGGGTGGTTCAAGGGCTGCGCTGTATCAGTTTTCTGTACAGAGCTGGCTCAGGTGTGCTGAATGTGCAGATTTCTTCCAGCGTCATTAGCCCAGTGCTTGCTTTGGGATGGCACACCCAGGCTCTTCCACCGGCACTGTGCACAGTGTGCTCACAGCTGGCAAGTGATTACCTTTCCTCAGAAAATGTCTTCAGGAGGGGCAGCTTTGCAGGGCCACTAAAATATGCATTTATACAGGCATGTTCATCTCTCAGTGGCCTAAAAAAGATTTTTCCAAAGTTAACCATAAACATTCAGCTCACAGGTGGAACCCATGGGACGTGTTCAGTTGCCTGGAAAATCACTTTCAAAATTAGCATGTCTACTCTGTAATATATTATGCGTGCTTTTTTCTTGCCTTAGGTGGAATGAAAGCATAGACTATAAGGGCCAGATCCTATTGTGCTTCACAAAATTGCTTCCCAAAAGGGTAGGACTGGTAAAAATACTGGTTTCACCTTTGCAGCACCTCTTTTTCTCAAAAGGATTCTCCCAAAGTGCCAGATTATTTTCCTGAGTCAGCCCAAGTGCCTCTTTCAATGGCCTCTGGAGACAAACACCTCAAAACATCTACTGAATGAAGGTTCCAGCTGCAAAAGTCAGAATTTTCATACACAATTTCTTTATATACTAACCAGGCTTCATGTCAATTCCAGAGTCCAGTGACACCTCATGACTTATATTTTATCTGTCACACTGTAGTTATTAACCAATAAGAAATATCCAACAGCTTATACATTTTTTGGCTAAGCCAAGTAAATTAAACACAAATATACTAAACAAAAAATATTTTGATAGTGATTGTTCCAAAATTAAGAGGAAGCACTACAAATTAAAAGATCTGAACCATGTCATCTCATAGACTGATGTTAAGGCCATAGACAAGACAATGAAGTGCTCTCTGATTAAGAAAGTCCTCCGGCTGTGACGTATTTCCAGAGATTCCATAAAAATATTAGTCGCGATAATTTTGCGATGGTACAGTAATAATAGTGTTTAGTACCAATATTATTTGCATATATTACTGCCTCTAGGCTTAACTAAGCCTTGGTACATGATACACTGGGAAATACATTGTCCTTCACTGACAGAAACAGTTTAGTCTAACCAGGCTGGAAAGAGACAAGAAAGGCATATTCATTTGATGGCCATTATTCCATGTACAGGGAACTAAAAAGAGTGGAATAGCACCAGAACTAAGCAAAAGGTCTGTGGATTGAGCATCATCAGATGAAGTCCCAGTGGAGTGTTTCAGCCTCTGCTTCATTAAAATCAACTTCCCAACAGTTTGGGCTGTTTGCCCTCCCTGTTATCCTGGCAACACGTAATATTTCACTGGCAAATGCCATGGGTCCAATAGCTTGGTAACTGCCATGGCGGCGGTAAGGATATGCTGTTTACCACATGGAAAAGGCCAAGTTCCCCTGGCAAGGAACAAGACTCCAGTGCCCTGAGGACTTTCCTTGTTCTCATCTCATACCACCTGCGTGCTCCCCAGCCTGGCTGTTTCCCCTCAGGGACTCTACAACAATCTGAGCTTTCCCTCCCGAGGTGCTCAGCCCCAGCTCCTGACTGACCAGAGAAATCAGTCTGAGCTCGGGTGTCTTCATCCTACAAAAGGATTCCTGCGTTGACGTGTCACAGGCATAGAGGAAGAACTGAGAAAGAGGTGCACAACCATCTTTGGGCTAATCTGTACTTCGCACAGAGCACTGTTGTGTTTGTCATGTATCTTAGGTGTATATGGAGTAATGTCAGTGGAAACCTATGGCTCGTTACCAATCTGCTCCGGTCCTGGAAGAGAGGAGGTGGAAAAAGGAGGGGGGAAAAATACCCAGATGGGAAATGAACTTGTGCATCTCTCATGGGAAAATGCATTTCAGTCATTCAGGCAGCAGCCTAGCCCATGGAAAAAAAATGTTCTTTCCAGCTGTTATGCCAAAAGAAAAAATAAATTTAAAAAAGGAAAAATGCACAAATCGAGCTTAATTTTATCACTTTTTTTTTCACAAATTACTTACAGCATTCATGTTTCTTATGAGGAACCATTTTTAATATTAAAGTAGTCATAAGCTTTTCCAAAAAGTGTTTCCTGAAAAACCGAAACCATTATTATGTTTAACTCCCACACAGTTTGTTTAAAAATATCTTTAAATACTATTAAAGAACAATCATTATGTAGGTTTATATCTTACGAGTGGGAAGCAGAAACCATCAATGAATCATATTATTTCTCCAACAGTAGCAACAACACGATCCAGTACCACAATAACAAAGAAGTTTATGCTCACTGTATATCTGTTTTGCAGGCACTTTCCTGCCTTGAAATCTGCATAATAGGTAAGCTGTGGTAAGTGTAATGTGCTGTTTACTTCCGATCCTCTACAGATAGCCAGGCATGCTTGGTCTTGTGCACTGTTCCTGCTCCTTCTTTGGGTACAGCTCCTTGCTGAAACGTATGGCAGCCCCAGTCAGACAAATAATGCCTTTGTGAGTTCTAGGATCTGCTCCTGAAAGATGCCATCAGATACACAGAGCTGGATGTTTAAATTATTTTATTCTCATCTGTTATATTGTTCCTTTTATTTAAAAGCAATGTTTTTAGTTTTAGAAAATATTAGTTGCATGCTGCTTTGGAGAGGGGAGTGACAACGGGACGCTGGTGAAGGAAGAGAAAGATTGCAAGAGACATGGAAAAAAACACCAAGGAGATCAATATTTAATCTATAATTATGGGTGTACAGTATGTACTGTTCATTTTTTAAATTTAACTTGGCTTTTACTATTACTCAGTAGGAGGGGAACAGATACTGAGAGCCCTGGATAGCAACCATAAGAAACATGTTTAAATACACATATTTTCAGGAGATCTGTGATTACAAGAAGGAACTGATTGTCGTTTCTCTGATCTTTGTTCATGTTGGAAAATCGGAGGGCTTTACCTGGGAGATTTAATTTTAGGTAAAAGAATTTGCAAAATAACTCCCTAAGTTTATACTGCACAGCATTACAGCACATAAGAAAAAATGTTTGTGTCACCCTATTCTTGCATAAAGAAGCAATACACACATAATTTTTCACAGTGGAAATACTGATGGTGTAAAGAGTTATAAATAAGTATTAAGTCAGGAATCTGTGTGGGAAAGCCCCCATCCTCTTTGTGGTTTCAGTCAGGAAGCATGCAGGTAGCACAGACTAATTCTGCTAAAACAGAAGGAGAGAGAAATTACAGTATTCCTGGCAGCTTGTATTAATCATGATTTTCACAATGCTTAGAGTGTATGCATATACATTTCTCAGTGTGTATGCCCTCTTATATGGGCATTTACATGCCACTTCTAGATTTTTCTGAAGGCCTTTGAAGTGAGCTGGACAGAAAGGATTAGGCACCAGGGGGAGGAAAATTATTTTACGAATTTTAAAATTATGTTATCAGGTATCATCTGCTTGCTAATGAAGCTTCAAAGTTATTTCCAGGGCAGAATTCTGCAGATTGCTCCAGAGAAAGAGTTCAACGGTCTGTCTAAAGACTTCATTCCATCATTAATGAGTATTTAACCCCAGCATATTTGAACTTGGACTATATGACCAGTAGTCAATTTTTGCTAACAGTTCTTTTTTTTGATCCTGAAAATCTGTAGCCATGTCATCAGCTCCTTCTTAATTATACCGTATTCTTTACATCTGTCCTGCTAAATAACTCTAATTGAAATAGCACCGGCGTGAATTTTCGTAATGTTCCCCCCAAGACATCCCGAAAGTGACTCACACGAGAAAACAGACTGAAGTCACAGCTGGAAGCACGTCAAGGATCATTTCCATTTTTACATGATTAATTTGAATTTAATATCTTAAATCAAAACCTGATTAATTTAAATAAAATTTTGATGGTGCCCTGCTTCTAATATACATTGCAGTAATTAGATTCAGCTTAATGTGATTTTTTTACATAATTAAAAAAAAGAGTAAGTCAAGTGTAACAATGCCGAGTTGGTACAAATCTGTCCATATATACACATATACATACACATGGGACTTTGTTGAGACGTTGCTCAGGTACAGGAAAGATCACAGCTGGATGGCTCTGCTATAGCTCAGCTTATGGCATGGGTAGAATGTTCCACTTCTTTTTCACTGCAGTATGAATGGCCATACTTTAAAAATAGACAGAAAAGGTACAGCTGAAATCACATCAGCAAAAAAGTAAAAATATTAGCAATGCAATAGTCCGGGTCAGCTTCTCAATTCTAGTTCCTCTCACTTTTTAACCAAGTTTTCTTTAGGAATTATCTCTGTGTATCCTACAAGTGAACATCTGCAGGGTACTATTTACAGCAGCTCATGGGCTTCTGTTTTTCATGGAACTTACAAAAATTATTTATAAAATAAATCGTTACTGCAAAAAAACAAACCCTCTTTCCCTGCTTCCCTGTCTTATGTGACCAAATTGCTGATCAAATCATGTTTCAATAATTAGATCTTTCTTCAACAAGGCAGTGAAACATCAACCTGACTTTTCAGCATGGAGTAATTCCAACATATATCAAACCCCTTGATTTCAGTGGGACACTCCACCAGCTTTAAAACGCCGGGCATGTGCTCAGCTAGTAGTAAATCACTATTAAACAGAAGACAATGATAGAGAGTGAAAAACTCCTTTCCTGCCTCGGGCTAACAGCTTTCAGGGAGGCGCGTACACCGTTCATCCTTTTATGAAGGCAAGTAAAATCCTTCAGGTCTATTTGATAGCACCCAGCTTTCCAAAAGCCTTTATATACACTATGTTATAAATATGGCATAATGTCATGCAGTTAATTTTTAATTTTAATATTTCTTTGAATAAAAAATTCCTTCTTGTTGGTGAAGCTGGTGGATCTTTGCCAGTAACTCAGACAATTCAAATGGTCTGGACATCTTCTTTGTTTAAAAAAAAAACCAACCAAACCCACAACAACACCCCCCATCCCCAATACCAAATAATAAAAACCACAAACAAATAAACAAACAAACAAACAACACCACCCCCCCTGAAAAAAGGCCCACAACAAGTGACACGTTCAAGTCAGTTTTCAGCCACTCAGGTTAAATGCTTTTCAATAGAAATGAGAAAAAGCCCACAAGAGAAACTGAAGAACTGGGCAAAAATAAAGAGAACCTTAGTCAAAAAAACCCCAAAAAACAAAACAAAACAAAAAAAACTAGAGAGAAGGAAGTGAAACTGATTTACAATCATGAACCAGATTTAGCTGCTGAAAAAATGCTTCATATAGTGATTTACAATAGCTCTGTCTATTTTTCAGGCTCTTAACCTTAATCTTTCAGGATCTTTTCACATCACTCGCAAAGGCTCCTATGCCCTCCTTTCTACTTGGTGTCCTCAAATTTACTGGTATACTACCAGTGGGTCACTGGAAATGTGTAGACGCAAATTAAACTTGTTCAGTTTGAACAATCAGCCCTCCAAGAACGTTAGTTCTGTGGATTTTTTAGACAGAAGTCAATGAAGTTGAATATTGATTCCAAAGAACTTCTTTATTTATCATTCATTGAGGATAACTAATAATAAAAAAATACCACCTTTTATCTTACAGCTAAAACTTTTGATGACAATCAAATTATTTTTTTTTCATTCTAAATTTAGGCTTCTCTCAATGTCTACTACAATAAAATCCAAAAATAACAACATAGTTGCTATCTGGGGAGAAGCTACTTTACAGTTTATATTCTTATTCAGAAGTTAAAGTCAAAACAAAATTAATCAGGAAGGTTTATCTATAATGTCTCATCATTCATTTCAGAAAAAAATATCTTTGCCAGCAGCAGAAGGAAGGTACTTTCAAGCAGTTACATTAGACTATAGACTCCAAGGAGAAGATTACAGATCTTCAGTATTCAACAACATGAATCAAAACTCTTAGGAACTAGTCTAACTTTCCTTTATTTTATTTTATTTTATTTTATTTTATTTTTATTATTGCAAGGCAGCAGGGATTGCTTTTTGTATAGGCTATGATTTTAGATGGCTAATTGAAAGTAAGCAGTGGTGAGCTGCTTCCCTGGTAAAATATTACCAAGACAATCTTATCTGAGTTTACAGAGTTATTTTCAATTTGTAAATGCTGTATTCATTTCTACCAGATAAAACACCTTTAAAAATCCTAGACCCAGGCATAACCGGATTGCTGCTGCAACTGCTCTGCACTGTTTCACCCCACACAAANTTCACCCCACACAAATGCCTTCTAACCTACATATATATATATATATATATATATAAACTTCCTCTCCTTTTGAATAGTTTTACTATTGAAAAAAAAATAAAATAAAAAAAACCTCAATCCATTTTATGGTAAATAAATTTAATGATATACTGAATCCTCATAACTTTGAGCTGATGTCACCCTGCCAGTTACCTGCTCTGCAAGAGAATCTCCCTCATTAAAGCCTCCACCTTTTAGAATCTCACCTTTGCAGATTTATCTCTTGTCTATAACACAAAGAAAATCCTGGGCTTTGTTTCACTGTTATAATAGATGTAAATTAATGTTTTGCCATTGTTTGTTGCTATAATCATAGAGGCAAGTATATATTCCTAACAGCTATCTTATTTTCAATTTGCAAAGCATACTGTGCTTAATCCCATGAGGCAGCCTGTGGTTCTAGATATGAATTTAAAAAGGTAATTAGACCTGCATGGGGGGGTTGTCCCTGAGACAGAAAAAGCAGGTTCCTGCCAGGTCCAGAGGGGTCTTTGAGAGGTCCCTGGCTGGTCACAGTTCTTGTACTGGTTTATTACTTGTTTCCATTGTGTGAAGCAGCTTATTTGCTCATGTAAATTTAAATCATGTTGATACCAGTAGAAGGAGTTTTGTTGCTACTTTTCTCTTTTAATCTAGAAAGGTCACAGAGTTAGGTTTTAGTGACTGGCAAGAAGCTATGTTTTTCCCAATGATCTCTGCATTTTTACAGTCAAATAGATAGTAAAAGTGACATATTGATAAAAGTTTTAAGGCATCTCTGGTGGGTGGCAGTAATTTTAAATATCATACAATCATCATTAAGTCATTTATGTAAATGAAAAGTACTTGGCAACTCTTTGTACGGCAAGAAATAGCACCAGTTTCTCTGCATCTCTGCTTTCTTTCTCTCTTCTTTTTCCCTTTTGCTGGCTCCAGCATAGTGCATACTGTACAGATAAACTCTTTCCTTTAGGGCCTTGTGAAGACTTTCTATAGAAAAGATCACACACATGTGTGAGATAGCATGTGAAGAGTAAATATTGATGAGACAATGTCAAATTAATCTCTCATGAAAAATGTCTAAAGGAATTTCTATAAGCAAAAATCAATGTGGGGTATTGATGAGGTTAAAAAAAAAAAAAAAAAAAAGAAAAAAAAAAGAAGGAGATTTACAGATTCATCCGGTTTGGGATTAGGTGGCTTGTTATCCTATTCCCAGTCTCACCATTTGAAACTTAGATCCAGATCTGAATTTTGAGCCATCAGCACAGGTCTGGTTTGTATCCTGCAAATCTCAATTTGAGTTCATGTCTGCTTTCAAGTTAGACCACAAATCTTTCTTCAAAGGGAAGAGAGGGTAAGGATCTGATCACTCACCCAGGCTTTACTTTCAAAAATTGACATTGTCAACTGAACACTTTCTGAGCAGGGGAAATGGAGGCAGTTTGAGCTAAACTGTATTTGTTTGCCCAGATGTCTGACAATATTTAAGGGCCAGATTCTGCCCTCAAGCTACTTTGGTAGGCAGCGTGAGCGCTCATTCTTGGGAAGATTCTGTGCCTAAATGTTCTCACTTTTCAACACATTGTTACCCTCCCACATATCTATTCAGGCAGAAAAACAGAACGGTGAACCTCCCTCAGGGGGTTTTAATGCAAGTCTGTTGAGTCACCCTGCTTTTTGCATTGAGTTAGGGGTATAGGATTAGGTTGAAAGGTGATAAAGATGCCAGGAATGTATGAGGAAGATCCTGTTCTCAGGCCAGGAGACAGAGCATAAACTCTATCCCCATGTCTGTGCGCAGAGGCTGCTGCTGAACCTCCAGGGGCAAGCCAGTAGGAAACATTAGGCTCAGGGACTTAGACAGATGCATCGCTGGTTGGCTCCTTGTGTTGCTGAGTACTGGGCTATGTCTGTGGCTGCCCTGACGACTCTGGGAGTGCACAGAGCAGCCAAGGCTGCTACAACTGTAGTGCATCAATGTCTTTGCACAAGGCTAAGGCCACCAGGACTTACATAGTTTCATTCCTCCTCACCTTGTTCTGCGCCCACTGTCTCTCTTTGAGCAGCGCGTTTCCTCGAAAGAGGGTCCCGTATGTACCTGTAGTCCAGGCTTACAGTTCCATCCACAACATCAACTCTGGAGGCTTATTGTGAGCTGGAATTCTCTAGAAGCCTTACACCCCTCTCTCCTGGCAGGACGGTAAGGTGAAATCACAACTTCCACTTTCTGACAGGACCTTCCTTGAAGATTTTATGGAGGTTCCGTTCCCACAAACATCTCCCAAGAATGCTTATTAAAGAAATTAGAAACTATGGTACATCAGGACAGACATTTATTTTATTTGAATTGAATTATTTATTTATTGAAAGCCTGTATTGCTCATAATGCCTAGGGCACAAGTCTCTTTTTGCTAGATTTTTACCAATGAATGCAACATTCGTTTTAAGGGAGCTATTCCTGACATTTGCCCAGTAATCAAGAATAGAACTGAGTGCTGTGTAGCTAGTAAATACCAGTGACAAAAATCCTGCGTGAAACTGCAGTACAATTTGAGTAGATTCAAGTTGCAATGTACTTGAAATCCAGGTTGGTGGCTTTGTGAGGGCTATAGCCACTTCTAGCAAAATTACAAGAAAATTTATATCATATTTATCTTTTGTAATTGTCCCCACAGATAAAGTAAAAATTAATACACAGAAAATGCCCAGCTAATATGTGACCTGAAAACTGGCAACACTGAATTCCAGTAAGCCTGAGGTCTGAAAATGCAAAAGGGCTACTCAGGAATGGTGAAACCTGATTAATTAGTTAAGTCAGAATTGGAGAGAGGTGATATCTCTGGTAACCGATTCAGAAATCCTAAGGTAGTTTACAAATTCACTAAGAGCTAACTGGCAGGGCTCAGCATGAATTCACCCCACTCAAGGAGGCCCCCACACAAGCATGTTAAGCTGTTTGCCTCACATTCATTAAAGTTATCAGCTGCTCTTGATTTCCCTTACATGAAGGAGATTTCAACATAGATTCATGAAAATTGTCAGGTACACTTCAGACACCGATAGTACCCCAGTTACAAGATCAGGTTTTTGCTTTCTCCTCAGAAATGATCACAGTGTGACCAAAGCATAAAAATTAAAATTAAATGACCCTTAAATTCTGTCCCTTATTCCCCATAGTGGCAGGATAACATCATACTCGCCACTAGCAATCCAGCTCTATGCAGGCATTGGAGACGACAGAAGGCATGTGGATGAGGCTGCATGTTGTCTACCTTATTCCAAATCAGATGGCCTGATCCTGAAAATGCAAAGGGACAGAGCAGGGTACTGAGGAGCACTGTAGCATTTTGTTCCCTCTTCTCACTGTATTAAAGGTGGCTAAAGAGGCAGCCTCAGAAGTTAGGAAATCCCCAAACAATGTAATCAATCCTTCCATGCCTGTGGTGAGCAATAAAAGTTTATATGAAACCTACAGCACTTCACACTGAATGGCTGAAAAATAGCACACATTTATCAGAATGCCTGAAAACACACCCCATTCTGGTAGAGCAAAGCAATCAGTGAAGCCATTCTTCACCTAAAAGATTTCCATTCTGTTTTGCTAACACACTATATTCAGTATTGATGTGTCTCTGCGTAGAGTAAAGAGCAGACTCTGCAGTGCTGGGATGGCTCATTCACATGACAGTGATATCGCAGTCATGCATTGCTCTGGCTGCACAGTGCGACTGCAGTTCCTTTATTAAAGCAGCACCCAACAGTGCTAGCAGACTAAAGAAGCTTGTCAGGGTTTCCCCTAGAGGACTTCATCTTCTAAGGGGCTTTAAATCTGGCTGTTTTATCATGGACCAGAGGTCCATAAAGGGATGCTAAAAGGATTAAGTGAAGGTGTACCCTCTAATAGCCCTAATCCAATCTTCGTAGATGGGACTGGACTGCAAAATGCAGCTGTGTTTTTTGGGATATCCCTAAACAGCAGTGGCAGTTGTGGTGCCTGGGGAAACAGCGTGAGGCTGCATAGGCTGCTAGTTGGCCCAGGTATGTTTTCTTACAATCCTCCACAAGGAATTACAAATCACATTGGAATCAGATCCACGCCCATATTAACATTCAAAATGGCTTTCAACCTTTGAATGCCTCCGTTAGAAACATCCATAAAACTCAGCTAAGGAGTTTCAAATTCTTTTCATTAATTTCTTTAGGATTTATCCTTGCTTATCAAATCAGTGATAGTCAACCTGCAAAAGGTATCATCTGGGTTTGGGACACTAGCATATAAATCTCATATTTTTAGTCTTTCTTATCAGAATTTTTTCATAGTAGTCAGAACTACTATGAAAAAACAAGAAAGCCACCTTTCATGGCATATTTGCTCTTGGGATTCTGCTTAGCATCTAAAAGCAAAAAAAAAACAAAAAAGGAGTAAAACAATTTTTTGCATAGTTAACTGAGCACATCAAAAACTTTAAATGCTTCATTCAAGATCAGCTTAAAAAAAAAAAAAAAAAACCAGCTCGAGAGTTGTCTTTATAATAAATCCATGGCCACTTTCGAACTTCACAGTTCTCACTGTCCTGTACACAACTCCCACTCAGTACATCACAGCAACAGTACAGATGGAGTTGTGATCTTCTTTACTCCAAAAGCACAGTCTTGTAGCTAAAGAAGGATATCTGTTAGCAACTCAGGGTCTATATCATAGAGCTGAGCAATTCTCAGTACAGTGGTACATCCCGATTAGACAAGCAGTCTCATCCTCTGCTTTTCTCTGCTGAACACTTTCTCCATCAGAAAGGTTCCTCATGCAAAGCACTCAGCCTTCAATATTGTTTTCGCATAAAATTGATTTAAATAGTCAGAGTTGTTTATGATTGAGCTGAAGAGCAGCATAGAACTAGATAGCTTTGCAAGCTTTTTGTTTTGCACTACTCTAATTAAAAATGTCAACATTTCCAAAAGGGCATTTTAAAGCCTACTAATTGATAATGCAGAGAGTTGAGACTTACTACGCTGATGGGAAAGACAGAGGGGGGAGAAGTCAGAAAAGTAGAAAATGCAGCTTTTACCTCTTCTGTAGCCATGTTCTGTTTGTGGTTCTGGCACTGACCAGAGCAGCAGTAAAAGCTGGAAGTTGTTGATCAGTAAAAAGTATGGCCATGCTATCCCCAAGGAATGACAGGACAAAGTAGGGATGTGTTGATCTATATATCTCCTAGGTAACCACCATCTTGAAGCTCATGAAACTCCTCTATTTATAGTAGCTGAGCAGCTCACAATCTTAATGTGATTAATGAATACCCTTAGGCCATCTATTATCTGTATTTTAGACACAGAGAATGAAGGCCTAGAAGCCTACATCTCAAAAGTACTTCGGCAATTAATTTGTTTCAAATACTTTTTGGGATTTAGGATTCAAAATACCTTTTAGGATATGTACCCACACCTCAGAGAAACTGAGATGTGGATATATACCTGGCATGGGTGCTGTGAGCGATAAGGCTGCAATGTGTGGTTTCATATCTGTGCTAATATATACTTTGCTTTTTGTTTGTTGAGGAGTTTCTTTGGGACCTGTGTTGCACCATTCAGACAAAAACAAAAGGTCAGAGGAATGGGGTCATGCAGGATTTTTGCAACAAGGCAGGCATTAAAAAGAAGCTTTTGCAGGGCAATGGACCTACCCAATGAACCATTTTCTCCAAAATGTCCTCTTCTCCCACTGTCAGAAATTTTTGGGTTTTGTGCAAAGCCTTTGGGATTACTGTTAGAATACTCACACCCCCCCCAAATTAATAGTTGGTCATTTTTGGCACTGTAACTAATCCCTGAAAACACTGTGAATGGTAACTTGGACTTTAACTATATATCACAAGTTTATATTTCTACCAAGGAAAAAGTAGACAATCCAGAAGGGCAAGGGGAAGGAGATGTCCATCAGTTCACAGCTATCATTCACTCAGTGCAGCTCTGTGATGCTTGTTGAGCTATCTCTGGCCTCCAGTTCCACAGCCACTAGGAGGTGTGCTTAATGCACAGGCACAGAGTGGTGAAAACCTCAACATCTGGTGAAGAAGGGGACACGTCCAACATGCAGGGAGGCTCAAGTAGAGACAAAGCATGACAGCTAGTGAGCAGCTCATAGTGAGTAAGCTGCTGGAGTTACTTTGTAGGTTTGAGCAGATCTGTGGCTATCCTCATTTAAACTGGGTGTCAAAAATAGCCTCTGTCTACCCCTGAGTGGTGAGGAGTGTAAAGGCAATTCATCGTCCTTCCCTCTCACTTCATAGACACTCCCTGATGATCACAAAAACATGAGAATTAAACTACGTGTATACAGACTCTTTCTGTAAAATGAGTATGAGAAGAACAGTATTCCCTGGAGAATATGACCACAGCCTGACTATTTATGCCTGATAGGCACGTTGATCCTTAATTGTATCTAAACAAGGAATAGCAACATTTGGGGAAAAAAATAAATGGACAGGCAGATGTTGAAGAATTTTTTGAGAACTGCAGTAAAAATTCTAGCTATCACAACAATTCAGTCTAAGTAACCATACTGCCATACCTTTATCAAAATATAACGGGAAGTCTTTCTTCTTCACCCTTTTGACATACATGTTTAAATACATAAGTACAAGCACACAATCCTGCTTATGTGGAGGGTGGGAGGAAAGATGGGACTTTCTGTTACCCCTAACATTTCAGAAATCTCAAAGGAGAGCATTTATCTTGTTCTAAGGAGTGATAACTCCCTGATTAACTGACTGTTCTGCTGTTGTATTGTTGTCTATCTGCTTGACTATATGCCTTATGAGAAGAAACAGCTGTCAGGGAACATGGGCAATGGATGTCCTCATGTTCTAATTGTGATAACTGTGCATAGAAATCTATTTCAGGCTGAATTTTTTTTGATGTTTCTATGCCTGGCTTTTTTTGCTTGTTTTTTGGTCTTTTTTTTTTCTTATCCCTTTGCTGTATGCAGTGGGAAAGAGTGGCTAAGGAATATGTTGGTTTACATTTCTTTTTGAGTACATACTGATTGAACGAAGAGTTAAACATGAAAAAAAGAATGAAAATAAGCAAGAAAGACAACATCCGTTCTCATTTCAGTTTCCTGGAAGGAAAGTGCGGTTGGGCAGATGGTGCTGTTTTGTTTTACTAAACTGAAAGATCAGATGTAAATAATATACACAATATAGCCTATAAAGATCGTTGAAGGTGAGGTTTCCATGTGCAGAGAATTGCTATATTGTAGATAGTTTCACACTCCTTAGCGACATGTCAAGATTTTTGGGGGTTTAGCTGCTTAATTTTTTTTTTTGATGCTTCAGTTTCCTTACTGCACTCTCTACCTGCCTAATCATAGTCGTTTCAAGCACTATATTTCAGAGGGTTGAGTTGTGTATATCTTAATTCAAGTCCCTTCCATGAAGAGCTATGACATTGGGTCTCTGGTGGAATGGACACAGGAGAGTGGCTGGTAATTTTGCATCACGTGAGTCTCAATATTTCTGTGTTACTATATTTCTTCGTGGCCTGGCTTTATTGTGTGTTATAAGAAATTGTCTCCTTTGTTGCTATCCAATGGGATTTTTACACTTTTGGGGCTCTTTAATTTGCTTTCCAAGCTGGAACACTAAACAATTTAAGGAAGAGCAGAGTTTGCATTTTCTTGTATTTAGAAAAAGCCTTTATCAAAGGCAAAATAAATAAAAAAAACCAAAAAACAAAAACTAAAAAGCCTTTTCTAAAATGCTGTCTTCTTGACAGAAAGACTAGAAAAAGATATTGTTCTATGGCTACAAAGAAAAAATGCTATGGTTTCATTCTCAGCCAAATCAAAATGTGTGCTCTTCATTATCCATCATGTCCTTCATTAGTTTGGTGGGATTCAGAGGACTTGTTCATGTTTACACTGCATGAATGGATCTACCAGTGGTGGCAAGCCAAAAACACTGCCGTGAACATCTTAATATATTGTTACTTCTCTGAACCTCCCTGGTCCAGAGTGATCAGCCTGGCTGAACAGAGAGCTTTGGCTGGAGCTCAGGAAAAATAGGATAATTTATGAGCTTTGAAAGAAGGGGCAGGCTATTCAGGAGGACTACAGGGATGTCATGAGGTTACACAAGGAGAAAATTAGAAGAGCTAAAGCCAAACTAGAATTTAATCTGGCTACTGCCATAAAGGACAATAAATAATGTCTTCATAAATACAATAGCAACTAAAGGAAGGCTAAGGAACATCTCCATCCTTTATTGGATAGAGGGCAAAACATAATAACAAAAGGCATTTAGTGATCTACTTAATGCCTCCTTTCCTTCAACGTTTAATAGTAGGACTGGTTACCCACAGAGTACTCAGCTCTTTGGGATGAAAAACAAGGACAGAGAGCAGAATGAAACTCCCCTAATCCAAGGGGAACTGGACAGCAACCTGCTACACCACTTAGACATACACATCTACAGGGCTGGATGTGATCCACCCAAGGATACTGAGGGAGCTGGCAGGAGTCACAGAGCCATTTTCCCACCATTTATCATCAGTTCCAGCTACCCAGGGATGTCCCAGTTGTCTGAAAGCTGGCAAATGTGATGCGCATCTACAAGAAGATCCAGAAAGAGGATCTGGGGGACTACAGACCTATCAGTCTGACCTTGGTGCCAAGGAATGTCATTAAGTAGGTCATCGTCAGTGTCATCACACAGCACTCACAGGACATCCAGGTGATCAGGCCCAGTCAGCATAGGCTGATGAAAGGCAGGTCTTGTTTTAACAACCCGATCTTCTTCTATGATAAGGTGACCTGCTTAGTGGATGAGGGAAAGGCTGTGGTTTTTTTCTACCTGAGCAGTGTACCTGGGTGGCCAGGAAGGCCAAGAAGGCCAATGGCACTCTGTCATATCAGAAATAGTATGACCAGCATGATCAGGGTAGTGGTCATTCTCAGCAGTGGTGATGCTGCACCTCGAAAATTGTGTTCAGTTTTGGGCCCATCACTGCAAGAAAGACACTGAGGTGCTGAAGCGTGTCCAGAGAAGGGAAACAAAGGGTTTGGAGTCACCAACCCTCAAAGTAGTTAAAAGAAATGTAGTTGTGCTGCTTAGGAAAATGCTTTAGGAGTGGACTTGGCAGTGTTAGGTTAACGGCTGAACTTGATCATCTTAAAGGTCTGTTCCAGCCTTAACAATTCTATGACATTGAAAACATAATCCATACATTTTTTATTTAACACTAATTTTTCTTACTAACCTTAAAATGGGTACAGTAGAAGGAGGAGAAAAAGATGTTTTCTCAATGAAAGAATTGCACTGTAATCCTCAGGAGAAATGACCCATACAGAATAACTGAACTTACGTATCAAATCAGAATGACCAGATCTGGGGAAATAAGAAGACATAGCCACTGCTAAAAGTCCTCTATAAACTAGGAGACTGAGGTAAACCAGAGAACTGGGTTAAACTAAAACTGACTTTTTAAAGTTAATTAAAAATTAAATGTAGTATGCTACACTAGTTAGCTTTTTGTAAAAATGGCAATGCTGAATATAAACTATAAAACTGATTGCCCTTTTGGTTTTTTAATTTGTCTTGATGGTAAAATTCTGCTTATTAACCTGAGAGACCTGCTGATAGTTGTGAGAATTTCATTGCATGTTTTTAATTGTTTTACATTCATATCCACTGCAGTCAAGTGTTTTCACGAGAATTTCAGCTCTCAGTATAGAATGAATTTTTTGTAGCATGCATTGAAGAAATATGACTTGAAACTTTGATGAATATAAACTCTATAATCACTTTAAACAAAGAAACATATCTTACTTTTTAAGCCACTCCTACATTTCAGAGGCTTTAGACATTTTTAGGGTGCTTTATTTTGTCAGTGCAGGGAGTAGGAAAAGAAGGACAAACACATGCTAATAATGTTATTTCTGTATTACCAAGAAAGCAAAAAAAATAAAAGAGAAAACTGTCTCCTCCAGCTGTTCATAGATAGCTTAGTAATAAATAAATAAAGGAACAAATGGAATAAACGAAGGCTCCAAAGAGAGCTTTTAGCAGCTGAAAAAAAAAATGCCAAAGCCCAGGCAATTCAGTTCAAACACTATCATGGAACTACCAAGAGGTTTCGGTGCCCTAAAGACGGGGCAGGTTTGCTGATGGACACGTGCTGCTAACGGGTATTGCCAGAAGGAAGTGAGGCTGAGGTGCAAGTGGTGCGGACAGACACTCACGGCAGCAGCAGCTTCCCATAAACAGGCAGGGCTTCAGTCAGTTGCTCGCTCAGTTTCCCACAGTGAGAAGCTGCCGAGCATGAAACAGTTTGGGGGCGATAAGGCAATCTGTAGTTAAAAAGGAAGGAAAGGCTCGAAACACCTGGGGCCAAACCTCTATCTGCTGTTGATCTCAACTGGAATAAAACAGTCTGCGCAAGCCCAGGATCTGGCTCTCAACCTCTCACATGTGTTCAAAAACCCACAGAAGGTGACCATGGGATATTTTTGGCTTTCCTTAGAGACATCCCCCAAAAAAACCCCACAAACATTGCTGTCCTTATGGACAAATAGTTCTGTGCTTGCAAGGTACAACTCTGTGGATAAGTAAAGCATTAAAGCACATGCTCACAGACACTTAATTATGGATGGTACTCTAAACTGAGGAAGGCAAAGACCATTTGCAAACAAAAGAGACCAATCACAGGTTAAATTATGAATGGTTACCAAACAAAATGGAGGCAATGTACAGGCCCTGACGAGCAGTTGTGACTAAAACCTGTCAAACTAGTAAGACACTGAATGTCCTGGGGCACCGGAAAGTAAAAAAATCTCATATCTGATTTCTCTTTCTCTTGAAAGAAGGGCTTCATCATGCAAACCCAAATCTTTTTTTGGTGAGTGGGCCTGGATTTCCATTCTTCATTACTACAGGAGCTGATGTAGAAAACAACACAGTAATGCCTTTCATCTCTTGTATTATAAGAATTCAAATTCAATTTTTATTTTACAGCACATCCACACAATGCCTCACAGTATGGTTCTCGGTTGCCTTCATCCCTTAACAATAGCCTTGAAAAGAGATATAGAACATAAAAATAAACCCCTCTTTCCCCCCCCCAGTAGTTTGTTTCATCTTACAAACAATAGCAATTCACCATCTAAAACACACAGTAATAGTAAGTAGAGTCTATTGAATATTGTGCTCCTTATAAAGATTTTTTTTTCCTTTGAGCACTGACATACTTAGCTGTTCCACAAAAAACTGGGATCTACAAGTTTTGACCAACTGACACCTTTATGTATAACATACTAATATGCTGAAAGCCTTTCTTAACTTACATACAGTGGACTATGTCACTTTTTCTTCTGTTCTCCTCAGGAGTGCAGTATCAGACCACAGGGAACCTCAGCCCTACTGTGTTTAACCATGGGCTGTGTGGCCTGATAGTCACTCTAACTGGTGCTTGCCGACTTCTTAGTCATCAAGCTTTTGCTTCCATGTCTGCACAGTGTTTTTCAAGGTTTTCAGTTTCAGGGTTTGAATATATATCATATGCATGCTGTTAAGGAGCAATACCAATACAGAAACATTTATTTTCTACACATGGACTTTAAAATGGTTTGGCCATCATTCCTCTGCTTCTGCATATGAGCCTGACTCAGCAACTGGTGGTTACTTCTGTGGTCAGCTGGCTGTTTCATAAAGTCCCTTGAGGGGACAGGTGGCCCAGTGGAGGGACTGTTCAGTTTGGAATAAAAGCAACAAAATCCCATCTGTCTCAGCAGTGATCAGAGCAGCAGAGGAAACAGAGCAATGCATGAAGTGTAGGGATGGAGACATCCGAAGTAATCTGACTAGTTTATATTAAGAAAGGATTTGACAGACCTGCTGGGTTCCTACTTAATGCCAGTCAAGTCTGAAAGGGACCACTTGAGCTCAGGTATTTATCTCAAACTGATTTGAATTATCCTCACTTCTTGATTTTGAGAGTCCAGAATAGAATACTATGAAGAGACTGTGTTGACATTTCCTACATAAAACAAAATTAAACCCATTCAAGTAAAGAGAATACCCAGTGTAAGTGATATGAGAATCAGACCCTTTGAATTTGACAATGGAAATAGAGCTTCATTGGGGTGTGTGTTCTCAGAGTCTTTTGGGAAGTGAAAACCCCATGAATTCTTCCACATTGTCCCTTTTGTAACAGTTAGGATCAGCAAAATACATACAGGGCATATCATATACATTATTGCTTCTGTTTCTCCCTAGTCAATATAAGCTTTATTTTTCTTTTGCAGACACATTTTTAGCTAAAGAGCAGCATTTGAGGTCAAGTCTAGATTATCCTTTTTATTAGGCTAATTCTGCGCATATGAAAACTTATTCAAAAGAAATTGACTCAAATTATTACCAGCACTTAAATGATCATTGCAGAAATCACAGGAAAGAAGGATAGTGCTTACCAAAACCCCAAGAAAGTACTTCAGATAGTTTTTCTTTCATTGCCAAGCAGCGAGGGTCAAGTGAACTGTATTATTTGCAAATATCCACCTTCTCAGACTGTCACAAGCAGCTGTAACATACTCACTAGCAGCAATTTCCACTTGGCTCTATCCAGAGGGAAGAAAATTACCAGGAGCTGCGTTGTTTATAATTCCCTCAACCCCGAGGGTAATTCTGTTCACCAATTACTTGAAATTAAAGTTAGGTAATTCGACACGTCTGTTTGATACCCGACCACAAACTACCTCTTAAGCAAACCAAAGAGTTGGATAGTTTACTTCCACAATACTCCACAGAATTTCATTATTGCAACCATGACAGGAAAGGAAAAATGAGAAGTTATACAGACTTGTGAATTGCTGGAGCTTGGGGGCTTTTGGTCACTGCTGCCACTGTTAAGAGGTCCCAATAGGTCTGAGAAGGAGGAAGCTGGAAAGCAGTTTTCTTCCTGGGATGAGGGTTCCCATCAAACGCAGAAAATACAGTAAGAATTGAACAACAAGAAGCCTCCAAGTGCAGTGTTTGACAGGAAAAGAAACCTGCTCTCTGTAGTTAGAAGATTTCATACCCTTTATCTTTGCGTACAGTTACAGTGCTACCTAGAAAAGGCTGTACATACACAGAAAGAACCTACATTATCTGCAATATGTATTTTTTGATCTCTAGGGCCAGTCATTTAAATTACATAGTTGAATCCTGAGTTAGGTTATATCTAGACTTGGAATTTTTTTTTAAGTCAGGCAAACCTGTTAAAAATGTTATTGGTGATGAGTCTGTGTACACTCTATTTCCGTATCTTTTTGTGAGTAACAAATTGGCTGCCAGGTACCGTGACTGAACTGCATGACTCACTCCATGGATTCATTTTACTGCCTGGTGAAACCAGAGGGTGGTAACACCTCTCCTTTGTAAGAACGTTTTACATGTTGTAAATCTACGAATGAACACTTTCTTTTTTTCTTTTTTTCTTTTTTTCTTTTTTGACACAAAATTTTAGACTGATAAAGTTTAAAAAAACTGCAAGGTCACTGAAAATTCATTCATATTATACTGAGCTGTACACTAAACTGTTCAACCTAATATCTATGAAGTGAGCCTAGTTCTCATTTTTATCAAGGCATATCAGGAATCATTTCAAAGTCTTCATTATATTTAAACATTATAAAACAAAGTAACAAGAAATGCAGAGCCACTATCTTTGGTAGTAAGATGAGTTGAATTTTAATTCTGTAATCTCATTCTTGTTAGCATAGCTTCTATTTGGAAAACTGAGTGCCAAATAAGTAGCAAGATCTTTATTTTTTAAATCTGAATACCTTTTCAACCATATTCTGCATTTCATTTTTGCTATAAAAGTTGTTCGTTGTCCAATTTCAAGCTGAAAAACTATAAAAGTCCATTTTGATTTTGCTATAGCAGAACTAAAAGATTTTTTTGAACTAAGATTAAATTGATATACCTTGAGCTTCTGTCATTGTAATATGACATTAGGAGCATAGTCAAATACTGGATTTGACTATAAGTGTCCTACTAAAGTAGTAGTCTACTGCAGAGTGCTTTTTGATGTATCAAAGAAATGGTACTATCTTTCAAACTGCATTCATATTCTCCTATCATCAAGGAAAAGTAATAGCAGGACTAAAGCATGATCTTTTTTTACGGTTTCTAGAAGTCAGTGCTATAAGGGATTGCCTAGCCTTGCATTAGGTATTCATGTTTAAATGAACCACAGATAGGCTTTCCAATCTACAAACTCCATTAATCAGATTTTATCCTTTTTTTGGCCTTTTTTTTTTTTTTTTTTAATTCTTTCCCCTCTTCCCTGCTGCTATTGCTACAGCTTCCCTAATGACAGGCCAAGTAATTTATTTTTTTCTTTCCCTAAAGTTGAGATACTCTTACTGGTATAATTCACAAATGTTTCTGTGTAATGCTGATGGCCCAATGACTCCATCACTCAGTGGGTAAATAACATTTTACTTTAGTACTTAAGCATGTCACCTCTCATAAAGAACCTCCTACCTTAAAAGACTGGAGTTTGTTTTACAAAAGGTCTTGGTTAATGTGCAAAACATATTTGAACAACTGTTATTATTTATAGCCGTGTTATGGCTAGGTATATGCTTCATGAAAAACATGAAAAATGAGGAGTAACACTAGTACTGAAGGGACAGAGATGGACAGTACAAGGAATGGACAAAGGCAGGGGTGGTGTCTAAGACAATACAAGATAGTTTTTGCTTCTTTTTTTTCCTATGACATTTCTTTTCCCCCTTTTTATCCTGAAAACAACCAGTTTTCATCCTAGGAATGGTAGAATGAATCCTGACTTTTCTCTTTGTGTCTATCTAGGACAAAATGTAGAACTCCACATTCACAGAGCAACAGGGGAGAACTTCTAAAAATATTTATTTACAACAAATGGAACAGTGCATTTGTTTTGATATTGTTAAATAGTTTCAGTAGAATCAAATTTTTTTCAGTCACCAGCTTGAAGTATTGAATATATATCTGATATGAAATGCTAATACAGAATAAAATACAAAGGTTGAAAGGATAAATTTAGAAGACAAAAAACCCAGAAATTTTATTTGTATTTTAAATCACTTAAATGTTCCTCTTAAAATATCATTAAAATCAGCATGTTCTTATGAAATGTTTAAAAAAACATCCCTCTGAAAACAAGACTTTTTTATCAACTCTATGCTGAGAACGTTATATCCATTATTTTTACCATAAATTCATGAAAGACATTACGAATGATTGATTTGTTGCTAATGGAAAGAACCAGCTTGACTCTTTTGAGAACAATAGGTCCTCCCCACAGAGAAAACAGATAATGGGATAGTGAACTCTTCAAAAATGTTCTTCTATATATGGGGATGTTGTAAAACTGGACCAGCAAATAGTTCATAGTCCAGTCACTATAATTAGGGAAAGACCTATGTAATCCCAGTGTCTTCTCCTTCTAAATGCAGTTTGCAAGGATTATAAGGGTGGTCCAGTAAAAGTAAAAACCCTTAGACTAAACAGAAAGAAAAAAAAAAGTAAAATAAAAAAAAGGAGAGAAGAAATAACTCTCTAGCATAGGTGAAAGGCAAAGCTTATTATATTAAACTTTTCTCCCACTGAGGTTACCAGATAGATAGAGTTCATCTGCATAAATCATTACAACTGACTGAAATTTTGCAGTATTGGTCTGGAAGGGGAATGGGGGGATTGAGAAAGTTGGTTCAGCTCTAGCCACAATGTCCTGTTTTGTGAGGTGGCCAGCCAGAGCAACACAGAAGAGCAAGGTCTTAGAGCACTTCATGCAGATTTGCACTCACTTCTTCCTTTCAGTGTCAGATAATAGATGGTATCCACCTGTGCTGAGTCAGTTTATAGTGCCTATGTATTATGAAACACTTCCTCAGCTACCCAGCTTCTTCCACCTGCTTTTAGATGCACTGACCCAGTTTTCTGAAGTTCTTCCTTTTTGTCACACTGAATCATGAGCATCAGAAGCACAGGCTTGAGCAGCTCATAATGTGCATGTAATAACAATGGTTCTAGATACTGTATTCAGTATAATAACAGTGGATGCTGATATTGGCTCAGTTGACACTGTATGTTGCCAAAATTCATTGTCACACCAGAAACAGAAAAAGGAAAATTGGGAAGAGGTGTGAAGAAGGAACCTTCTGGCCAAATTCAAATCACAATAAAGCTATTATCAGTGGGGAATATCATTGAGAGACTAAATGAATCTGCTTTGGAGGGCTTCTAAAGCACAAATGACCAGAAAAGATGTTGGGCAGCACTTCTCTGAATGGCACTTATTCTACAGCTCACATTCTCTAAGTCCTGGCAAATGACGGTGAACATAGGGCGGCCAGGTCCCACTCTCCTGATTCACACTGTTCTCACATGTAGCCCTGTTTTGCCTGCATTAATAGGGAGGAATTTCCAATTCCATGGAGATACTACAAGTTTAGTCATGAAGATAATTAAGTCCTTTGGGCTTGAACTACCCAAACATTTCATACTTGAAAGAAATTCAGATATGGCTCTGAATGTCTGGACTACTGCCATCTACACAATTTGGATTCATTTGAGGTTTAAAATTAGCTCCAAATTCCTCTCCACATCAATTAATCATTCAGTTATTTACTATTCTTATCACTTGTATTATAGAATGACCATAAAATCTAAGTAAGATATGTTATAGCCTACTTCTGCCGACCCACAAAAACTAGAGTCAGTCTTTTAAAAACATCAAATCTCATCAGAAAATATTTAAAAAAAAAAAAAAAAGAAGTGGAAAAAGAGAAGTTTTATTAACATCCTTTTCCAAAAGATAATAGAAGCATAAGAAAAGTCTAGTCACTTGTCCAAAAAACTTCACGGAATATCAGTGGTAGAGCTGGGGAAGGGCTCTATGTCGTCTATCTCCCAAGGCAGCAGGACAATTAGTATATCACCTTACTCTAACATTTTGCAGCACAAATTATTTTAGCTGTTACAGCTCACTACAGTTAAATGAAAAGTTATATAGAGTTTCCAGAACTTTTGTGACTCAAATGTCCAAATAAATATAGTCTCTGTAAATGGTGGACATTAATGGAATGCTAGCTCAGATCCTAAGGAAGTTACAGGATGTAGGTACCTCCTGGTACTGCTGTGGTGGACAGATAAAAGGGACCTCTGTACAGAAATAGGGACACTTTCTTGAAATCAAGCTTAAATGTCTAGGTATGTCTGGAGAGAAAAGGCAGACAAAAAGCTATGTTTATCTCTAGGACCAGAGACCCTCTGGGTGGTGTCTGTCTGGCCCACAGTCCTAGCTGAAGTTAGTAATTTTACCTATATCTTTAAGTAGAATTACTGGGGTCATTCATAGGGCTTTTTGTTGAATTTATGTGTTAACTTTTAACTACTAAATATCAGTTATTTCTATTTACCAAAAATTAACCTGGTAGTAACACTGTCTTGCTTAAAGCTTACTTTCTGTTGTGTTGTTTTGCCATTAAGATTTCTCAAAATCAAATGAAGAATCTGAAAGTAAAACTGCTACAATTGTAAATAGATTTAAAAGCTTCACATTCTTTCCTGGTTTGACTTTTTTTTGTGTTTGTATATATGTGTACATCTGTACCGGGGAGGGTGGAGGGTTCAACATGACCTGCGGTAAATATTATCAAATGAAATGTAATTAATGGCTCTGATGAGATACCAAGAAAGATTGAAGCTCACCTCCCAAAACCGTATTAGTTTGCTGTTCCTGTTGTAAAAAAAAACTGTTTTGCTGACACTTCGGAAATGATTATGATGAGTAAAAAGATACTGTCTTTGCAAGGGCAATTTTAGACTAAATTTAATCTTTATTAAAGAGTTGAAGTGAAACAATGAAGAAAAAGAAATCCAAATGAAGATTCAACACTGAATCGGGCTTATTTTGAAACTGTTATTACTGCAGCGCCTGAAATAGAGCACAAAGAGTTTCAACTTTTTTCAAGGCTCTGCAGAAGTGATGAGAGAGCTTAAGAGGATGTTAAGTGCAGTATAACAGAACATAATGGCCATGGGCAGCGAGGGGGCAGGGTGGGTAAGGATTAAAAAATTAAATTAACTTTGCCAAAATTTCTGTAAAAAGCTCTAGTAGAAGTTACTTGTCATGAGGAAAGCACATTCCTGATGCTGGGCACAAGATATCCCCATTCTGCACTGGTAGTTCCTTCTTATTTAAAAAAGGAGAAAGAATAGGAGATGCAAATTAAGGATGGGATATGCAATACCGTTTATGTGTTTATATAGCAAGCGTGGGTAGAGCCCTTCCCAAGTCTTCGTTTGCGAAGCCCAGCCATGATATGTGTTTATATGCATAAAATTACTTTGATGTTTTTCTAGCCTGACACATCAGAGTGACATTTTTCCATTGATTTGTATTGCCCATGATTGGAAATAGTTGTAGTAGTTTATATACTAGTATGGTAATGTCTGATTCATTTTAATTTATTACAGACAGTAATAAAAGTATGTATACATCTGTTAAAAATACTGTGTTTGTGTTACTTCACCAAAAAGACCAAACATTTATTGGATTACTATAATTTAAGTCAATCATAAGCAATTTCCACAGCATAACTTCAAAAATTCAAGTGAAACTTGATTAAAATTTTATTGTGAACTTAAGTCTAAATCTGACCTAACTGAAGCCTGGATACCATTCAAACCTATCTTCCTCATGTGGTGAAGAGAGATAATTTAAGTACAGCTTTCTGAAACAAACACCTTTTCAGCCCTCCACAAAATGCCTAAAGCAGTTACAATGGAGTATGGATAAATCACTTGCTAGCTCTCTTCTTTTTTTTTTTTTTTTTTTCCACCCATAGTCTAAAATTTAGTCCCAAACTAATAGAATTCCATATTTTACTGTTGATCAATGTAAAACCAGAATGACTTAAAGGTATAATTTGGATCCCTTGTATTTAAGACTACCAAATGAATACCTTTCAAATTTTTTTTTACATAGAAAAATCTACTGAAGTGCTGTATGATTCAATTTTCTCTGTCAAAAAAAAATTCAAACTCAAAATTATCTACACCGTAGAAACAGGTAAGAGTATGCCGCTGTCATAAATAGTAATGTTATTTACATTACTTGCTTATCCTCCTAGTCCAGACTGTAACACTTTGGTTTTGATGGATATTTTTATAATTTCCTACTTCTCTAGTTTCTCTTTCAGCAATGTTTACCTAATTCACTACAAAATGAAAATATAAGACAAAACCTCGAAGACATTAGAAAGTACTGTCCAGAAGGTTAGGAACTGAAGGGATTCTCTCTTCTTTGAGAAGTTAAAAATGCCTAAATGAGCCCTGCTGGTTTTTGAACTAATAATTTGTAAAATTGGAAGGAGGAGGAAAAAAAAAAAAAGTCAAAAGAAAAAGAAAGACAGCCCACAAAAAAAAAAAACAAAAAAAAAAAAAAAAAAAAAAAAAAAAAAAAAAAAAAAAAAAAAAGAGGCTTCTGTTAGGTGAGCCACAGCAGGAAAATTAAGATGATATGGCAGAGGTAGACATCTGCTCCTAGACAGATACAGTTCCACTGATGCTATCTGCAGTTGCAATCCTTCCGAGAGATAAACACCATGCGAGAGCAACGCACAGAAGGAAATGCCACACTGAGAAAGTGGTGATCGTGTGGCCCCTGTGGTCTGAGAAAGAGAGAGAGGCAGCAAGAGAAAAAGGGAGGGGTGTCATGTGGGGCCTGTACCAGGCACATGCAGGTGACAGAAGTCTGTAGGACAGGCATGCACCAAAATGCAGCGCTGGGAGATGTGTGAGAACTGACACAGGAGGGGAGCAGAATTACAGTGAAGATGAAAAGCACAAGACCAAGAAGAAAAGAGATGGAAAACCCCTCTCTAAGCTCTATACATAAAATAAAGCTATACTGAAATTAAAAAAAAAAAATCATTTGTAGATAATTTTTCACATTTCAAAGGTTTTTCAGAATTTCAAACTCACATTCAGATTCATCACAAACTTAATCTGAACTATGCTTCCCAAAGTAGATGATTACTGCTATTTCGTGTCACTGTCACAGTGACGCTCAGACACAGCAGAGGTAGTATTCCTTCTTTCCTTTGCTGCCAGGTGCAGAAAAAGCCTAAAGAAGGATGTGGTACCTACTTCAAAAGAACTTTCAAGCCAAGCATTGAACCCTGTCCAGTTTAGGCTAGACTTGAAGCAACAGTACAATACACAGCAAGCTCAAGGCATGTCCCCTGAGACCATCACTGGCCATGCCACTGACTCTTCACACCATTTGCCACTCAGTTCCCTGTGTGGAGAATTTGGTGGCTCTCCTCTGCTGCCAGGGGTTCTGACTCCCACCAAAAGTGAGAGAGCATCATTTCTCCCTCCAGCTTTCCCACTGGTAAGAAGGCTTAACATTCAGTTGACTTAAGAAATTCTCCCAATTGAGGAAGCTCTCTGGAAAACTCGCAGCAAGAACTTGAGGCCAAGCAGTTTGTAGAGTTCACCGGCCAGCAGAGAATGAAGAAATATCGTCTGAGGGCAGGCCCTCTGGCTCACATACTGTGCTGCAATCCAATTCTGGGCTGGACCAAGGCCTTAGTTTACATCAACAGAAACTGAAGAACTGAAAAACCAAAGTGTCATTTTGTCTTGTGCTAGAATCTCAAACCAATAATTACAAGTTTTCATAATGCCTGTTACAATAATTGTTCAGTCTGGTTACCCTGTGGTCTCATTCTGTAAAAAAATATTTCTTTTCTCTGTCTGGAAAGAAGAGAAAAATATCAAACAGAAGAGCTTAATGTAAAATTAAAAGGTGGAGTGAATCACAAGTCGTCATGCAATATTGTGCTTTGGAGATTTTTTTAAATTGCTACTCCTGAAAGTTTCTTGTCCGGAAAACCTGACTGAAATTTTCTGTTTATCTCCAGTAGGTAGAACTGGACTTAATGCCTTTAATGAGTAATTCTCCTCAGGCCACATTCTACTATCCTGATTCAGTTCATACCCCAGACAGGGTGGTGAATTGAGATACTTCTTCTGTCCACTAGATGCTCATAAGCAGACTGCATTTATCTCCAATGTACTCATTAGGGGAAAATGTACAATAGGGCTTCCTGTTTGCTTAACTACACTTTTGTCTTCTTTGTTCTACACAAAGTGAGCATGAACATTCAAGTGATGCAGCTGTTGGTTGTCGATTACTTATTTGTTGGTTTTGTGTTTGTTTTTTTTAGATTTGTATATGTACGTTCCATTCTACATCTTTTAAAATTCACATTCGCACATGCAAGTATCAACATTTCTTTCTGAGACATGTATTCTGGAAAAAATCAATCCTGTATTTTCAGGAAATGAAAAGAGCATAAAATGTAGAGTTCTAGTGTACATGACACAAGGAACTTAATTTTTAAATATGAGCATGAGATTAGATCATTGATTTATTAAGATTGACTTAGATCTGCATAAAAATATCAAAACATGAATGGTAACAGTATCAGCAAAGAATGAAATTCTTCTGCTAATGTGTGTATTATCAATGTAAAATTTCTGCTATTACCATACAATTCATTCTGCATATCCAGTAAATAATTCAGTTACTTGGGGGCAGTCAAAAAATTCTGATCATTTGAGTTCATCAGATAAAGTTATTATTTTGGAGAATGGGCATTTCCTTTTTTGGAATATCTACAGCAACTGCCTATCCACAGAGAATATCAGTTCGTAAGTGAGCAGCCCAGGTAGTCATCAGAGTGTAATAGTTTCTGGACATTAGATGTATTAATGTAGGTCTGTTTTTCCCATTTATTGACTCCTGAGAAATGCATTCTGTGTACTTAAACCTGCAATATATACTTGATTTATAACTATTTTGATTTTCTGGATTTTATTACTCTGTTCCTGCTTTTCTGCCCTTTT
>VWZG01011158.1:845692-883399 GCA_013396735.1 Grallaria varia
TTTTTTTTTTTTTTTTAAGATTGAAATATCTGGGGTTTGAGGAAAAAAAGGTGTTTAAGCATAGAAAAGAAGCGTCCTCTATTTCTTTCAGTGTGTTTTTATTAATGCAGAAATATATCTAATTTAAAAAAAATCACATGAATTACTTCATTAATATATTTTAAATGTATTTTTATGGCTTATTGCATTATTTGATTCTAACCCATTGGGCGAGTTGCACACAGCAGATTGTCATTATGACTGTATTTTGCCTTTTCACTGGAGTCTATTGCTTGAAAGAGTGTTCCTCCCCCGTCCCAACTATGCTTTGCAAGCTTTTGTATCTTTTCTACCTTGCTGGAGGCATTATTAGGGCAGCTCACCTTTGACCAAATGGGCAGATGAACATTCATCCTCTGGAGCCAGTACTAGTGCTGTTTGGTAGATGAGCTCTCAAATGGTACTGAACTGTGACCTCTTCTTCTGTTCAAAGACTAAATACATAAACTTGAGTTTCCATTGGTACCAAGCCTGGGAACCTGAGTTGTTCCCTAATCCCAGGTCTCGCAGCCAGCAGCACAATGGGCAGCTCATCATGCCAGCCGGCCAGCCTGAAAGAATGTCTTTATTCTCTATTCCTCAACAAATTGCTTATTGTTTGGCCCACAGGCTGCTAGACCTTGTGAACTGTCCAAAACTTTATTGCTTTTCTGTTAAACTTTCTTCTTTTTCTCTTTTGATTTTCCTTATAAATAAAACTAATTTCTATTTTCATTTCTTAGTAACCAAATTTTAAAAGATATCTGCTCCTTCTAATCTTTTTTTCAGAGTATATATGCCTTTTGGAAGCCTGCAAGAATGACAGAAATTATACAAGCCCTGCAGGTTTAGGCTTTTTAGAAAGAAGAGTCTGTGGAAATCTTAAGTGTTACTAGAATGTGGTGCTCAATATTGCCTAGATAAAAATGGAGGCAAAAACTTAAGAGCATTGGTAAGTTTCCAAATATCTGTACCATTTCTCTGCTCTCGGCCTCGTCTTCACTGTGGTTACAATGCACTTGTTGCACAAAGAGTGGGTGTAGGACAGATTACTTGTTTTGGGGCATTGTGTTTTGGAGTTGTTCAGGAGCAGTTGTCTCTAGAGGAAGTTAAAGTGCCTAAGTCAGTATGTTATTTATCTCTTGAGCTATTCTGGAAGCACCTTTTGTCTTCAGCAGAAGTTTCTGGGAATGTAGTTGCAGGATAATAATTGTGCAAGCCAGCAGTAGGCAGAGCATTGGCAAGATAAGGCTGATATTGCAAAATGCAGCTGGATTTGCCCTGGGAAAAGAAGAGCTTCGCAGGTGTGACCCCATCCTATGAAAAGACGAATTGCTTCACAAACATGTCCAAAATCAACACAGGATGCAGGACATATCTGTTCTTCTGCCTCATCTCAGTAATCCTGCACTGATCCATGTTCACAACAGGAAACATTGACCCTGTCTGTAGACAGGGAATTAGGAAAAGGATATCCTTGTGAACAGTAAGATCGATTCTGATCACCTGGAGAGTGCTGATTAAGATCAATTTAAACACTTATGCACTTCTCAACCATTTTTGCACACATAGTTTAGGACAGATGACAAAAGTGCACCGCTTTCTGGAGCTGTATATGGTCTAAGAATCATACAAATTTCTTAAAAGTGTATACATATGTGTATGTGTGTGTACATATACATATATATATATACATATAAAATTTAATACCCTTTCAAGTATGAGAATGGCAGCACAAGAGTAGAAGAACTGCAAAACTAAAATGTCCACATTAAGCTGATATATGGTACATACCAGATGATATATATACTGCCTTATTGTTCAGTTGTGGCTCAGGAAGCTAAATGCATAATTTAAGATATATGTATAGTCTAAGGGTCAAATGCTGTCAGTTACACGAGTGTAAATCAAGAGCAATTGCTCCAAAGTGACTGAAGTTGCAGTACCCTGGATTTACACAAGTGTTGCTGAAAGCAGAATATGAGTCAATACGTGTCATCAATACAACTGACTTAGTGGTACTGAGGGAATTTTATGATATGCACATACTTAAATCCTTCACTTTTCTTTTTTTTTTTCATGTTTTATAATATTGCATTTTACGTTTTCTTTTTTTTTCTCTGTTTTTAAAGGAATAAGGGACTCAAATCCTGATTCTATAAGCATTCACCTTCCTCATCTACTGAACTTTCTCAGTCTCATTTCATAATGGCATGACAAACATCTCACATTCGTAGAGAGATTACTATCCTTACTTGCATTTAAGGCCAGTTTTAATTTGCATACAAGATGATTCTGAAACCAAGGCAGAACGTTGCTAGGCTGGCTGGCTGACTGCTTGTAGAAATGCATCCTTGTCATTCACTTGGTTCTGTTAGCAAGTATACAGGCTGCAATGAAGGGTCAGGAAGCGAAGAGTCTTAGACCTGTAGAAAGCAGAAACTGGATGCAGCAGGAAGAGTCAGGAAGAGTTGTGGACCTGGCTGAAGTGAGTGAATATGGAGAGCTGGCAGCTGAAGGGAAAATCAAAAAAAGGCTTTGCATGGGACACTGATTGCAAGATACAGAACAAAACAGAGGTACAAAAACTCCTAATCGGTTGGGGAACTAGCAGACTACCTGTCAGATGCACTTGGCCTTCAATGACCTTGTTTTGCATGGAAAAAAAATATATGAGTTTCTGGGTTGAGAGGAGGTTTTCAATTCTGAAAGGAGGTTATATGTTAAATATATGGTAGCAGTCTATTCAATAATAGAAGTCAAGTCCCTTACTTTTAGAGGCAGACTGTGGTATTCTATCACATAAAATAATGTCATTATTTCTCTAACATACTTTTGAATCGAATGTATGATTTTAAATAATTTTTTTAATTGTATTCTTGAATGCTTAAAAAGATTTAAAAAAATCTCAAAAGTATGTCCCCTAGTATTCACATAATCAAAAATGGCTGAATTAATTTGAGACATACTTACAAAAAAAAGGAGCCATTTCAGATCACAGTGATCGACTGTGGGGCCTTACTGCTTCAAAAGAAACAGAACAAACGTCCATATGTGCTCAACATACACACAATGCCTTAGCCAGTTAGAACAATATGTAGGTATAGATTTGGCAGGACTGTTTGATCCCAAAAGGGTTCATATAAGAAAAACTTCTCTTTCAGAGAAATGATCTCTCTAGAGACCGATAGTGATGATACAATAGGCTGGAGTTGCTATTATTAAAAAAAAAAAAAAGACTACTTTTTCTGACTATGTTTCTTTTTTTCCCAGTGGGATTCTGATTCCAGACACTCAACCAGCCTGATATCCACTGGGAAAGTGATGACACCATAAATTATTCAAAGGTTTGAAAACCACGAGAACTACTGTATATAACCAGATTGGATTGACTTTTAACTCTTTTGATTAATAATGCATAAAGCCTTAGATATGTGAATTGGTCGAGTGCTAACCTGTTAACAAAAGGAGTAGAAGGGATGAATCCTAACATTACTCATAAGTTATTCTACTTAACATATTGGCCAAACAAAACAAACAATTGGAGTGCTCTGCCTTAGTCATACCTTTAATGCATCATCAATATTTGATTACTGCCTAATGTCTTTATCATCTGACCAAAGATGATAATTTGATCACCTACGTTCCCAATTTCAAATTTCCCAAATGCTTTTCCTCCATTTATCAAAATATGCAACTAGAAAGTGGGAACAGCTTCAATATCCTGTTTTAGGTTTTGTTTTTTGAGTTTTACTTTCATTTTATCAGCACTAACTACTTACAAGTGAAAAAACATATTTCAATCTTCAGCAAGAAAACAGGGCTAGAATTTCTTCAGTTTATGACATTTTGTGCTCAGCAGCAGGATGGGAGTAGATATGTATGCTGCTTCAGAAAGATTTCATGTTCTGCCCTTCCGCTGCTGGGTCTGTTTGAATTATTCCCCAGGTTCATAAGTTTTGGTCTCTTTCATTCTGTTTTGGGTGGAGCTCAGAGAAGAGACATGCTGTTCTTTCTTTCCTCCAAGTACAGGTGAAGGTGCATGGGACACTCTGCATTTCTAAGCAACAAGAAAAAACTGTACAGGAGACAGCCTGAATGCTGTCCTTCCAGGTCACCCAGCCCGTGCTACAGGAGACAGGCTAACCAGGGTGATTTCAGTACGGTATATTAGTTTACAATAATAACTGCTGCTTTTTCTGTGCAGTAGATGGGTGTTATCTCTCTGGATTCTTTTCTATTACTCAAACTGTAGCCTGACTCTCTTAGATGTAGGAACAATCTTTACTTGTTTCTCTTTAGTAATTCCTTTATCTTTTAACCATCTAATTCCACTCTCAATTTCCTTCTGCACCAGGCACTGACTTCCCCTCAACAAGCAGAGTGTCCAGCCACAGAAACTCTGATCAATTCTTTTTGCTTCTTGACATGCACAGGGAGCCATCCTTTCTTGGTCCCCTTAATGATAGTTATGCATAGCTGTCTGTGGCACATTTTCACATATTAAAACTTTTGTACTATCAGGCTTGCTGCCATCCATCCTCTGTGCTGGACCACCAAATGATGCCTCACCTTATTTTTAAAAATGCTAAAATCTATGTGAGATTAAACACTGCATAAAGAAAAGAACATCTCAATTCAAACGCACACCCTACAATTTTTTTCAGTCCATCTTCCTTGATTTGATCAGTTATTTTGGTAAAAATGAATTTGTTTTAATATGAACAAAATCAAAATCACATCCCATCTCTGAGAAAGAAATTAAGTTCAATCTCTTAGTAAAATACAAACTACCAAAAATTTTCACAGCCCACAAATTATACCTGAATTAGGCCTCATTTATGGCATCAATAATAAATGTAAATTATTTACCAACACTTATTAAATCTTAATGGTTCCCATCACCTGACTTTCAAATACACAATTACCATGTGGAACCTGTTGGCATATTCTGTTTCCTTTTCTGACTCTAAGTATCATCCAATTAGTTCATAGCTCCCTAAAATATAATGAAACTATATTCATATTCTACTAAAAATAATAAGAATCTCACCTATAGTTAATTTATATCCACACTTTTTTTTTCTTATACCTACTATATCAATGGCAATGTAGGCACATTACTTTGTTAGCTGTCATGGTTGTACACACCTCTTGAACAATCCATTCCCATTCTAAAATAAAATTCTAGCTACAATGTTATTTTTGCACATTTTCTTACTGCATTTTAAGGTCTAACCAGGGGACTGAGGCCAGCATATGACTTAACTAGAATAGCAAATATCTTTCCCATAGTATCTTTCAACTGGCATTAAAAAACCCCCAAAAAAACCCAAAAAATCTACATTTGTTTTCTTTTCCATCTGGGATTATGTGACAAAATGATCTCCTGCATCTAATCAATTATTTTTCTTCTATATCTTTTGCATTTTCCTGCAGAACTATTTGCAAGTGTAACAGAAAGATCCTTTAGAGATAATCTGGTGATTATTGCAAATTCAACCTTGGATGCTGTAAGCATTAAAAGATGAAAATTGCCTGAAGTCCACAGTTGTACAGCAAATCTGTACCTCTGGACTCCTGTCCTGAGGTGAAAATGCAAACCAGAGAGATATTTAGAATCATTTTGACAGTTCATAAAATTAAGTAGGGATTAGGGATTCTCTCAGAAATAAATAAATAAAAATATAATGCCACAGGGCCCAAACAACATTAATCACATCTCCTTGCAACAGGTAATCTTGCAAGCCACTTTTCGGAAGAAAAAGAAGTCATATAATTATTTCTGGCATGTATTTAGCACTGATGATGCCAATGTAAAAATCTGAGTGAGTTCAACAATTTAATACAAATATGTATGATACATACACACTCACAATTTATGTTCAAACTACCCATTCAGTTTAAGCTTATACAGTTATAGATTCCTATAGAAATGTTGTGTATTTATGTATTCTACTTTCTTCTCAATTTTATGGATTAGCCTTGATAATACAAACACTTGAATATATGCTTAACTTTACATAATGAGAATGTCTTGCTGATTTTAGGATAACTCTCGATCTACATGAATTTAAGCAAAAATCTAAGAGTCTACTGGGAATGTAATCTGTGGTGCCAGTCATTTGAAACACACATTTAATAAGAAAAGAATTGAAATAACTGCGGCAGTCATAGGTGGCTTTAATTCCTGCTGCGTTTCTGGCAGGCAAGCAGCAAACATGGCTAAAATGAATTCATAACAACAAAGTGTTACAGCTGCACGGAAATACACGGGTGAGCACGGAGTTTTACAGCCACCCTTCCAAAGTTCCCCACCCTCACAGACATTTTAGTAGCTAAAAATATTTCCTTTTCTTTTTCAAAACCAAAAGACAACATTGAGATACTAAGCAACAGCACTAATCCACTTACAAGATCTCTTATCTTTTCCTTTCTGGATGAAAAAAAGTTTAAATAAATTGAATTTACACAGAGTATATAATCAAAGTTTCATTGCATTAGATTAGTAACATGTTTCAATATATTTGGAAAATGTTCAAATGTTCAAGTTAATTTGACATGTCTCCAGCAAGCTAAAAGTCCAAAATAGAACTAGCTACATTGGATTAAAACTTGTTTTTTTTCTTTTTTTTCCTTTTTTTTTTTTTTTTGGGGTTGGTTCATTGGTGGGGTTTCTTGTTTTATAATTTTAAAATAAAATAATTGAAAGCCTAGAGATATTTTTCAAATTTGACTTTATGCTCAAATTTTGTCACTGAATTTAAGTGTTGAATTTTAACCGTATTTTTTTAATCATGTAAATACTGCTTTGTAATAGATGTTTACAAAACATCCTGATTCAAAATAGAAACAAGAATTACACTTTGCATAGTACAGTTTAGACATTTGAATTGTAATTAATTTCCATCTTAAAAAATTTCTTCTGAAAATTATTTTCCATCCCACTTTAGTCCAGAATGCTGACTGGAGTTGGAATAATACATCACACAAATGTTGATTTAAATATTTAAACAAATTCACTTACTTTGGATTTACATCCCCTTTGGGCTCTACTTTCCATGAACACTCTGATAAATAAACTTACTGTAAGGAGGATCTGCTGGGAGGACAAATTATAAACAAAAATTGAAGAATACATGTGGGATATGAATTTTTGAATTTTAATCATCAATTGTTGCGCTAGCAATTAAGGCTGATTGGAGGACAATAATTCCTGATACATTAATTTTTGAGACTTCATGTCTAGTGTTGTTTGGTTTGCTTTTGCTTCTTTTCCTGGAGAAAACACAAACTCCTTAGACCATTTTGGAGAAAAGGCCCACACATGTGAGTATACGTCTGTGTGCCACAGCCAGGGATACTAAGAGACTGAAGTCCTTTCTCAACATGAATCACATTGTACTCATTTTCATCACTGATTTGTAGCTGTGATTACTCAGCTACAGGAGGAACCTGATTCTGTGCTTTCTATGTCCAAGGCCACTGTTAAACCACAGGGTTGTCAGCAAAACCAAAAATCTGTTTCACTCCTTCTCATTCTCAAAAAAAATTCCATTCGGATGAATTATGGACGCGGCTTTCGGGGTCGAAAGGGCTGAGAGAAACGTCTCCAGTCCCACACGTGGCTATTAAACAACCACCATTCCCGAGGTGAGGTTGGATTCCTGTCCCCTCTCAGGTGTGCAGGAGGAAGTTCTGCAGCAGGGTTCGTCCCTCACCAGTCGCTGCCGTTGTTGCCTGCAGAGTGTGCCACAGGGCACTGATGTGCCTGAACATTCCTACGGACTCCCAGTTCCACAGGGACACGTCGTCCATGCAGTTACTTCGACCATCATCCTGGAGGGCCACGGATGGCTGTTCATGTTGGAATATTGCTTTGATCTAGAAGAAAGAGATTGAGAGGAGACATAGGAGCTAAATCTACAGGGAAAGTGAGACTGGTCTGAGCTCCACGTCGCTGTCAGCCATCTCCCTTCCCTGTAGGAGCCAGGGCTTGCAGGCAGCAGCCTCAGGGCTGACAAGCTTTGAGGACAGACAAAACAAGAGAAGTTTCATCTCTTCTCCCCGCAATTTCCTCTGTCTGGGCTGGGTTCCCAGAACAAAAAGCCTTTTCACCGTAGCCTCATAGTGAGAAGATGCACCATGATGCAAACAGTACTGCTGTTTGCCACTCACTGCACAGCCCCATCCAAGTCACGATCATGTCATTCAGTTTCAATCCAACCAACGTGAACTCTCAGTTTCATGGGGAAATTCATATATCTATGAACATAACATCACACAACACCCCATAAATGCAATATAAAGATCATGTGTGCAAACGGGGTTTTTTTTAAAGGAATGAACAGGGTGTAGATTTGTGCATGTGTCTGCGTACAATTTTTTTGGTGTCCCTACTTGTAAGGACAGGCTTAAACAAGGCTTCCTTTTTGAATTTATCAGTGATTGGACCAGTAGCCATGGTGCCTTCAGTAAGCAGACCCTCACTTTTGCAAAGCGGCTGGCAAATGCCTAGGTAATTTTAGCCAGAAATTACATCATAGCAAGTTCTTCTTCTTATAGACAGCTGGAAAGTGAGCTTTGATTTATTTTTGTTTTTGTCCTCAGGATAATGGTTTCTTACTTACTTATGTCAATGGTCAATAGCATAACAAATCCTTCATCATGAGATTGTGTGTATCACTTTTCAGCAAACCCTGGCCTTTTGAGGTGAAAAGATATACTGCCACTTAGTTTCACATTGACATCTCTCCTGGTTGCCAAGGCAAGTTAATTTGCAAATCAGCATTTTGCATGAAGCTTTTAAGAAAATCCAGCTAGGCAATGGCTACCATTTGCTGTGCGATTAGTGTTTAAAGTACTTAAAATTGCATTATTAAAAGAAAATCCAGAAAGGTCACTGATTTTGTTCTGTACATGGCCAGAGACTATGTTGCTGACTGAATAGAAGACACAGATTTAAAAAATTGCAGCGAGGCTCCAATCTGATCAGAAAGGAACGAAAGATGTGCATGTAATGACACCGGCAGACTTGAGGTGAGAAATGTCAGTTTCACTGTTCTTCAGAAAAAGAAAATACACCACTCCCCCATAATGAATTCACAAACTGCCTGACTTAGATACCCCAGAACAGTAGCAAGTGACAGTTAGAGGAGGAGAAGGTAGTCAGTGCAAGTGGATTTAGATTCAGTTAAGGCAGGGGTTTTTTTTTGAGCACAGAAATGAACCTGGAAATGGCCTTAATTTCAGATTTTGACTTGAACACTCTCAAAACTTGCAAACTTTCTGGTTCTTATTCTGGTTTTTGAAGGCAGAGTCAAGAGAGACACATGTTTTGAGGGAAGTGTTCTTTTCTGAAGATATTTTTCCATTGCAACTTCATCCATCTTTAAAAAAAGTCTTTATTTTTTTGACCTCTGGCTTTAAATCAGTTATGTACTGATGAAAAAAATGTGGAGGTGAAAAAAAAAAAAAATAAAAAAAATTAGGGGATATCCTAGAAGAGAGTCTGTTTAAAAGAGAGGCAGGTGGCTGGAGAGAAAAAACCAAAAAGGTTCCACATAGTTTGTAATAGACTAAATTTATTACACCTATTTTGATGTCTTTACATTGACTTTTTAAAATCTTTTTTTTTAATTTTTCCATCCTTTCATGTCTATTTGGTATTTTTCCTTATGTTGACATGGAAGTGTCTTTATATTCAACTTCACTTCTCACTAAATGTCTATCAAATATATCTTACAAATATTAGAGGCAGGTCATTAAAGTGACTCACATGAGTATCGAAAGCCATCAGTACCTCAGCCTTTCATAAGTCTGAGGACCTTTCTAGCTGCCTTAACTAGCAAACAGAATTGCATAATGAGAAACTTTGGATGAATACAGGCTGTATAAAATCTCTGAAGCAGAAATCAGGGGAAATTTCCCCTTCTATTGTTTTATTTGCACTTGACACACTTTCATGAGGTAAGGTAGGGGGAGAATCAGCATCACAAGTGTCACAAGCATCTGTCCACTTATACTCCAGCACTCGCCTGGTAGCATCTCACTGGGGTATCAGCATGAGCACAAGCAGCTACTGTAGAGCAGCCGACCCACTGCACATTCATAGAGACATTCATATAACAGATCTGGTGTTAAGACTTCCATTTTTGTGGAGGTTTGGTCTCTGCCTATCCTCTCTTTGCAGTTGCATAAATTATTTTGTTTGAGGTGTTTTTGGTTGTGGGTTTTTTGTTTTTGTTATAATGTAGAGTTCTTTGTCAAACTAAATCCACAGCTCAAGTGAGATGTAGAACATCACGAAGAGTGACTTGGATCATCTCCAGGAAAGCCAGTTAATATAAATACTGTAAAAAAGGGTAGAAATTGGAGCAAATTAGGGCCAGGCTGTTTTTCACGTGGACATTTTCCCTGGAACAAACATAACGTTAGCTGCGCTAGCTGGCAAAAGACAAGTTTTGACATTGTTATTAGTCCGTGGGTGCTCGGTGTGCAAATCATATTGATGCACATGGTTGACATGTCAGGGGTATGTGGAAAATAAACTGCCCAATCTCTCTGGGCCTAACAGTTTCCAGACCTCAATGATATACTGCAAGGTTGGTGCTGTTGACTTCAGAAGCGGTAAATCGAAGTGCCACCAGAAGGTGCTGACAAAATTAAGCCACCAGGATTGAACAGACAACAAAAGCTGTTCTGCATAAATAGTTATTTCCTATTCAGACCTTCTAATATTTAATTTATACCCTTATTTGTCCTTTATGAAATTGCTTTAATTCTGTATAGGCAATAGGTTTATAAAGCAATTAACAGTTAAATTAAAAGGGTTTCTAGTAATGCATGTAGTTCCAAAACTAAGCTTCTTTAAGAAGTATTGGCTTTGATAGCATTAAGAAAATCTTATATTTTGTCAGAAGAATGCAAAGTGTTGCTGAATAGCAGTGGGTTCATGTTGATTTATATATTTCATAAGTAACATCTGAAAAGGCCAAAAATAAAAAGTTTGTTGGTAACAGCTCTTTTAAATGCCATCAAGTAGAATTTTCTTTCATTTTCACAAAGAATTGTGTCTTTACGTGTCCTGAAGCTCAACAGCTCCGATGACCTGTTAGTGTGGATACAACCTAAAGGTATAGATCAGAAGTCCAAAGTCTTTGAAAGCCTAAATCCAGACCTGGGCAGTGTGGCTCCATCCTGTTTATTTTCAGTATTCTAAAAGGTAACCTGAGAGAAGAATGAATGTTAATTTTGACCTAGATTTTGTGGATTAGTAATATATATCCAGTTTGATCTAGAGAAACTGACAAGGCTTATTTGGTGTTTGTAACAGTGCTTAAATATTCCTCCAACCTGGAGTCCACGTTTATAGATAACACCTTTATCTTCATGGAGAGCATAATCTGAGAAGACCTTTCCACACCAGCAGTCTGCCAGAAGTTACCTGGGCAACTACAACCTTTACATGGAAATGAGAGAGTGAGACACAAACATCAGACTGTTGAATGAAGTTTAATGAAGGTAAATCACTCACACTGCCTGGCATGGTTGTTCCAGTAAAGGTGTCAGCTTCCACTAGCAACTCCTGATGTACAACATATCCAAAGGTGAGCTTAAGGGCCAAGAACAGAATGCAAGAAACCTACTGCAGTAACAGTAACTGCAGAGTGGTCACTCCAGCCAGGACTGGAAAGTAAAAAGGTGGTAAAAAACCCCTAAAAGACTCACTATGCATTGTCAATTTAAGTTGCTGAAAATCTTTTCACTCCTTCCTTTGAAACACCGTAAGTGGAGTCAAACCATATCATCTCCTTAAGAAAATAGGAATCAACTGCACAACCTCACACCATTCCTATAGACCTGCCCCAAGTAGAGCCCAATGTTTCCTCCTGTTTGCACAGCATTTAAGCCCTTCTCCCAGTCTGCCTCCTCAGGTCATGACATGAAAAGACGAGCTCAGAGGAATACAAGGGGAAATTCTGCTTGTCAGAGACAATTAAAGGATGACACAAGATAATGTGTCCTAGTAGTAATACAGCTGTGCCAGTTCTCAGTCTGTGCCATTGTTTTTGTTCCACCACAATTTTGCCATGTAAGAAGAGTAGCTGGTCAAGTCAAAATATAATATAAGGAGAGCCCTTGAACTGAGTTTTAATGTTATCTGTCTGCTTGTTATCATTTGTCAGTGAAAAGTACCAGACTCCATTACTCTGGAGTTCCTGATGAGGAATAATAACACAAAAATACAAAACAACAAAAAAACCCCCCAAAACTCCCCAAACAAACACAAGCAAAGCAAAACAAAACTCAAAAAAAACCACCTTCCCCCTCCCCCAAATAGTTAAAAATACCTCATACTTCCCAAAGCCATCTGGTCAAAGTACTTGAAAGTGACACTTCACTCTCTTGATGTTCACAGTATACTTTTCTGCTTTCAAGAAGTCCATAGGTTAGTAAAAATATAGCTATTAATGGGTGACTGTGGTCCAGCAGAAACATACAGGTCACTCCATGAATTTCTCTTTTTTCCCAATACGAAATGCAATCACAAACACTCTAGCCCACTGATGTTTCAGAGAATAGGTTAGCATGGATCTAATTCCCCTGCATATTTGATCTTTTTTTTTTTTTTACCGTGTCGTAAAGAAGGAGAATTATTGCCATTTGACCACTTGCTCTAACCATTGAATCAAACTACTTGAGACAGAAAGCTGAGAGCCACCATTCTCTAGCAAATGAATTACTTGCTGCAAGTAACATCACCACCTCAAATAGGCATAGCTAAGGGTCTGAGAAAGTGATTATTTGCATTACTGGCTATAGGTTGACACCCTGAATCCAAAACCGCCTGGTCTTTCTCAAGTCTCCCTAAGGTTTACAAAGTATGGTATGATCCACTCCGACAAAATAGCAAGGGGAGACACTAAAAAACTTCTTAAGAAGAGAAAAGTATTCATTGTGGGTCAAGGGTGTGGTGCCTTGGTATAATCACAGACATAAAAGAAATCAATACCACACGTTGCTCTTGTAGGACAAAAGGATAATTGTCCATCACAATTAGCTAGACAACATTTACCTGTTCAATGCTGGACATTTGTCTCTTTCTTGTCTCATTGTATGCCTACATTTCTCAGTGTGCCCTACCCCTGCTCACTGTGTCGTCCTCTCCCAAGTTTTCTGTATGTGCTTCTATCACTGTTCCCAATTTCCTGTGCTCTGCTGTCTTGGGTTTGAGTGGCAGGGAGGAATCTGCAAGCAGGTGTTGTGGAAGTGAAGCGTGCTGTTCGGCCAGCACATTAGGGAAAGTAACGCTCCCCTGGGAATTCTAATGCTTACAACTGCATCAGCCCCAACTGTTTCTGCAAGAGGAAGCGCCCAGTCCTGACCTCTTCTGACCAGATGTTTAGGAAATGCACTAATTCCTAGCAGATATAATAGCAGTCAGTTTATCAAAAGTGTAATAATTATTAACAAAGAAGACTATTTAGTGACAACCTAGTAATAAAATGTAAGGAAAGAAATTAGGGGTATAGAAGAGATTAGGTTTAAATGCACAGGACTATATTCAAAACTAGTTTAAGAAAAATTTCAAGATACTCTGCTCCATATAATAGATATGGTATAACTGGTTTAGACATGAATGCAGAAAAAAAAAAAAAAGATAATTTTTTATGAGCCTATGCCAAAAATGTTCAGGAATCTGTACAGACTAGATATAAGAAAAGGGGCAAGACATTTACTGTAAAAACTCTTGCCGCAATGAAAGCAACTGATTTACAGCAATTGAGGCTCATTTGGAAAACTTAACCCTTCGACTTTGAGCTCTGGAAACAGAGAATCCATATTACACAAACAAGAGGAAATTGCGTTCATGTTCTTTTATTAATATTCTCTCAAATTGCTGAAATGAAAAAGAAACATTTGCAAAAAGAAAGAATTTATTAAAACCCCCAAATATTCTGCTTTCTTTCCTCCTATTTCCCCTAATTTATAGCCCACCAACAGCTCACCAATTTTCCTAAATTTTTTTAAAACAAATGCATCTTTCCAGCATAAATACATTAAAGCAGTCTTTTGCATTATCATTTTGAAGTGCTGGGATTTCATTCTGATTCTGATGTCCCCAAAGGAGTAAACACTTTTTTGTTTGTTTGTTTGTTTTGTTTTGTTTTTTTTTTTTAGGATCAGTAGAATTATAGGGAGCTTGCATTCCAGGAAGCAAGAACAGAATGGGGTGCTGGAGGGGGGAAGGGGGCTGATGGCTAGGATTTCTGGATTTCTGAGGCACTTACTCAGGCTTTTTTCTTCCTAATTCTTAACAATAGTTTGCTGATCACCAGGAAAAAATGACAAGAATGCTGTGCTTAAAATAAGAATGTCTTTTTCTTAATGTGATGGTCTCATGCACAATAATGTTTTTTACAAAAAATTCAAACACTTCAGTAATATTAATATTTATTAATAGTAGTAATAAGGTAAACGTGTTAATTTAAACATAAACTTTCTTCAGCATTTTAGCTTTGCAGTTGTTTTTTCTGACCAAATACGAAACACTGTACAGGTTTTAATTTCATTTTTTCAGCTGTGTTACTTGAACGAAACATTTCTTCTCCAGCATAGTTTTTGCAGTGTACAGTGCCTATCTGTGCATACAAAGCATCCCATATGGTTGAAGTAGGCTGGAGGGGTTGCTATTAACCATATTTAAAAAAGCAGATGTTACTAATCTTCTAAATATTACCCCCAAATGATGTCACCTATGACTGACAGCGGTTGGGCTCATCAATCCCTTCCCATGTCCTTTTGCATGTAGCATGTAAGGAAAAGCAAAATTTGCTCAGGAAGCATGGCTCTGAAAGGCCAGATCACTTCACTGCTGAAGTGTTGAGCAGAAAGTCGGTTCCTACAGTGTGGATGTATTGCAGGCAAAAAGAACAAGAAGTTTGCCTGCAAATAGGCTATTCAGATAAACTTTTCGGACAGCCATTTCAGAGTCAGTCTGCACTGTGACAAGCTGAGATTTTTAGCTCAAAGTGCCTGTCTGTGTCATGCAGTTCACAAAGGTAACTTTCTTTTACATTTACAAAAAGCTTCTTTACAGGTTTGTACATCAGCGTAGTAGGTGCTTCTGCATATAAAACCAATGTCAGTTCCACAGACGGTTTTCAGTCAATGGCACTTAGAGCAGTGAGTAAACAAAAATGAAGGTTAGCACTGAACATTTTGACCACAACTGGCACAGAAATGAAATATCTGCTAGTAGTAATCCTGAAATAAATTTGATGGCAATGTATAAGAAAGGTTTAATTTTTATGGCAATAACTTTGTGATGCTTTTTTCCATTATCTTTATAAATCCTTCTTGTTCCAAACCCCAGAGACTTCCAAACCCCAGAGATGAGCCATCAGTTCAGGTGTGAGCTGGTGCCTTTCCTGGATTTCTAGAAAGCTACATCCACTAAAACTGGGGTTGTATTTTCATGAAGAATCAATTAATGTACTACTGGTTTATAGATATGATGCATTTCAAGTTCAATTCCCTACGTTTCCTTGCAGGGCTCACTGTAGTTCTTTCCCATCCAATTTTTTCTGTTACCATCTTAATATTCTTCCTTACTGGTACTATGCTCCATACAAACTTCATGAGGATCTTTGCATTGATAATATTCTGCAAAAAGTTATTCTCAGGTATTAAGAATTAAGTCCACACTTTGGGAAGAGTAAAAAAGAGCACTTAACACTATGATATAAAACCTCTATGTACAAGTCTGTGTTTTCTGTTTCATTTTGTGATTATTTTTAATTTCTTTATGGAAAGTTTTGTTACTTGTCTAGTTACAAGGACTGCATGAAGTTCTATTTTTCTGAATAGAGGAAGACGGAAAAGCTTCTTCATTCCCCTCTCTAGATTTCTTTTTGGCTAAAATAGGATCTAAAAACTGTATTACAGCAACTCTTGCATGCACAGGCAATTAGTACTTCTTTCCTAGTTTTTAGTTACACACATCTGTTTTTTACAGCCAGGGACACTAACTCTTACAAAGGAATATGGCAAAGACATTTTGTCCTCCTGTATCTTTTCATTGCACAAACAAGATATCTAGGTTTTGTTTGGAGGCAGCTGTCTGGTTCTACAATTGAGATTTGACTATTTTATATTTGTATGTTTATATATCAAATAAAGAGTAGTTGCTATACCTATAATACTCAGTAAGGTCTAATCTCATTTGTAACAGAGTAATGCAATTCTCTGTTTCACACTTACCTTGTAAATTTGTGGTTTTGCCTTTCATAACACATATGAAATGTATTTACATTTTGCTTAGTCTTCTTGTCAAGGTGGTCTTCAACTATTTCAAGCAGAAAAATAATAGAAGTTGGGGAAAACTCGAGTGACTGGCAACAGGCACACATGGTTAAATGTCAGCATTTTGGTATGTCATTTACTGGTCAGACACTTCAGTGTACTCCCATCCAACAAACCTAGGAGATATATTATCAAGGAATATATGCCAGCTCTTTTCCAGCAAACTGCTTGATGCCTGATGCCAAGTACTGGTGGGTGTATACCTTTTTATGCTGTCACTGCATTCAGCCTCCAGGGTGTTGCATGAAAGGATCACTGGATGTTAATGAATAACAAAATGTGTCATTTCCCTTTAGAATTTGTCTATCTATCATATACAGTGAAAAAGACGTTTGTTTTCTTCTGCTTGTATTTACAAGTGTGTCAAAATACTTACAGTTAAACCTGGCCACATGCTTAGGCAGTATGTTGTCTTGTTAGTCTTTTTTTCATTATTACTATTGCACACAATAATACACCTCATTTCATATAAAAAAATAAGCATCCCAGCAAAATGCATTAAAACACAAAGATCTGTTTCTTCCTGCTTGGAGTAGCACCTTGTGTTTAAAACTGCACTTTCTACAGGCAATAAATTTGTTAAAAGGCTCTTAACCCATTTATGCATATTGCCACCCATACATCAACAAAATATGATGTAAAATAAAAATGCGGGAAACATCATTGGAGATCAATACCACATCTGAAAAAATATTAAGAAAATACAATTTGTGAATACCTTGTAAAATAGTTTGTCTTGTAAAAATGTTTGTCATGATTATATTCCTTTAATGACATACCACTGCTGACTAATTTATACATTGAAATAAAGAATTCAGATCTGTAGAAGATTTTCAAATAGTTTTGGGAGAAAACACACTCTTTGGACACAGGACAGAGCTACCTGTGAAGGTCGATCAAACAACCTACAAGCCAGTATAAGACCACTGACAGAACAAAAACATGGTGGGGCACTTTCTGATTAGCTAAAAAATGGGTGTAAAAGGTAAATTTTGGAGAATAGAAGTTGAAAGAAGCTACTTATTATAAATACTTCCTTCAGCCCTTCTCAGAGCCTTCCTGTCTTACAGCTTTTATTCTTTAAGTATTTGCTGCTAGGTTTCCAAGTTCAAAGAATCAGGGCATGATAAAGCATTCTAAATAGGTATTCCAATGCCACATCTAATATTGTTGTGATGCACAGGAAAATCAGTGCAACTACTGTTACGGGGAGAATAATTACAGGTATTAAACTACACTACATACAAGTAATTTTATGAGACAATCTAGTAATTGGAAAATATTATTTTTAATTTTCTTTGCAAATTGTAAAGGAGATATTTGATACCAATATTTTCACAGACAATATGCATTGTTTCTCAGAGAAAAATATGTGGATTTGTGTGCGTGTACAGTTTTAATGAAAATTCAATTCACTGTGGGTCTTAATTGTGTTTTTCAGCAAACTGATTTAAAGTTCCCTGGGGCACACATACTGTAAGATTGTGACATATCACACCAGGTTAAGTCAAACTCAAAATGTTATGTGATATGACAGCGTGTAAAACACATGATTAACGCACCCACTGGGAAACTTGGCTTTATGAAAAATTGGTGCAACAGAGGAACTTGGGGCACTCTCTCGTAAATTGTCCTTTAAAAAAATTATAATTAAAAAAAAAGACTTAAAAGCATACTACTGTGTTATCTTCTGTTTGATATCCACATCTTTCTCCTTTGGATAAAATGTCACTGTCAAAGATCAATACATATTTGTGGTCAATGCAAAAAGCAAAAGTTGTACTTCTCTTGGAAAAGAATGGATTTTTTTACAATTTAGAATATGAGTGGGATAAAGAACCTGCTGAATTTCACTCAGTACTTCCTGAGATTCTAGGTGCAAACTACACCTTTTCTACCGAAGGATGCAAAGGTATCATTTGCCAATACAGGGAGATCAGTTCTCTTTTTTACCCTGTGTAAGAATAACCATGTCAGGTGTCCACATTTGCTGGACAGAAAGCATTCAGTATTACAGAGGTATCATGAAACAGGGCTATGAGCTATACCAGATGGACTTCAGATCCAGTTTACTTCCTCCTGGAGCACTGCTAAAGTAGCTCCTAAAATTGGCTTTCTCTGTAATAAATCAACCCTGGTGTGATGCTGGAAAGCACAACCATTGACCACTCTTCAGTGTCATGCTCCTGCTGCACCTACTAAGAAACAATAAATTTTTATATATAATTTTTTAGCTGTCTTCTGCAGCAGCAAAATGTGATGCTATTTGGCATTCTTAAAAATTGAATTTTTATTGGAACCTTCCCATCTTTTTCCTGCTCTCCCCATCAAGTTTGAATTTAGTGGTTAATTTCAGCTAAATTTGATAAGGATAGAGTTTCAAAAATATTGAGTTTCTCTAAGTCTTGTCAAAATAGACAGCTGGCAGTGGACAGATCCTCTTTGTGTGCTTTCTCAGAGAAAACCTTAAATACCTCTCAAACCTTATTAGACAGAAGAGGATCCACGCTGTCACCTTCCGTGCTCAACTGGTTTGGAAAGCAAACCCCAAATTCTTGAAAGTTCTTACTTTTTATTGCAAAGTGTCTGGCAAAATACTAGCTGCCTAGTTTGCTACACAACTACTTCCCAAAATGCAACAGAGAAGTAGTACAAGAAGTCTGAGACACACAAAGGAATCACAAATGTGGGGTCCTGTGCACCATGACTAAGTGCCAGAGCACAACCAAGTCATGAGAAGGTAAGGACAGGTCATCTCCAACAAAGAGAAACTGACAATCGCTGTCATCCTGCTTACTTTCATCATCATTTGTTTCAGCTTGTGCTGACAGACCCCAAACTCTGCCAATTACCGAGGAAGGGAGACGGGAATCCTTAAAAACAGCCCAAATGTGTAACTTTGAACTCTGGCCTTGAAGGTGATAAGGGAAAAATTTCTCGTTACTCACCTGCCTGAGCACAGCTACAGACACAGTGAGAGCTCCAGGAAAAGCATCTGTGTTCACTGGAAGCAAGGCTGGATGGAGTGAGGCACTGAGGAGCTCTGTGAGTCACTTGCCTGTGACATGTCCCAGGTTGAGGTAAATCAAGCAGCGTTATTGCAAAGGTTACAGCACCCTTACCCACTCTGGTACATTCTGCAGTAGCAGTAAAGCCTCATACTCAAAATGTTGATATTTAGGTAAAAGATTCAACCTTGTTACTCCACAGAGGGAGAAAGAAAAGATGTTAGATGTATCTAGTGCCCAATCTGGTATATCTTAAAAATAATCTACCATTCAGGTTTGTACTTTTTGAAATTAAGGATTCATTAAAACTTGAGATACTGGCACTCAGGTTCCACTGTCTTCTCCTGTTTTGGTTGAATTTTAGAATCTGAAATGCTAGGACATTCTAAGGATGACATTTGAATAAGACATTATTCCCTAGTATAGTAAGTTTTATATAATCTATACAGATTGTGTAGACTAGAGTAAATGCAATCCAGGATTGATGAGTGAAATATCCTTTCAGTGGGAACACAGGATGGAGGGCCACAAAGAGAACCATTTGTACACGTCTCCCACAGTTCTGCTAAAGATTTTGCATTCTGACCCGAAGTATCCAACTATTTTGGACTGAAATTGTAGACCATGCTGCATTATGCAATGTTTAACATATTTGGAGGTCAATAAGGAAATATTTCTCTCTCTCTGTTCTTCTAGGAAAAATAAAACATATGTCCTGTTTCCACCCTCGCACAAGAACAATGAGAACAGCTTGAAAACCAAGTGCTCTGAATGTTCGAGCTTTTGATTGAGATGTGTAAAATTTAAAAGTTTTTATATCTAAAAGGAAGCTTGCCAAAAATTAGATTATCCCCTTTTTGAGGGGGAAAAAAATAAAAAGAATAAAATTACATTTCTCAAATCATAAATCATAGCTCAAAACATTTCAGTGTGTGTCGCCCCCCCCCCCCCTTTTTTTTTTTCCTTTTCTTTTTTAGGGATCAGCCTTTCTGAATTCTGAAACAATATCCCTTCTCTTTTTTCCCCATTGGAAATATTTTCCTTTATGGGAACCTTAGTTAAGACAGCTTGGAAATTGTTCTATTACAAAGAAGCCCATACTTGTGATTGTAAAGAAATATTCCAGGTAAATTACTGAATCCCCTGGCAATCCACGGCAGTCTTCCGTAAAGCACACAGAAAACTTTGAATTGATGGTGTGCTTGAAGAGATGTTATAAGCAGTTAGTAACACACATACACACAGAACAATAACCATACTGTGCTAACCCACTCCAGGTCAACAAAGACATTCTTGAGGTCTGGACAGTTTTCTGTAGAGCGCTACAGAAAGGTAGGGCGGCTGATACTCTTATAAAACTCCTGCCTAAAAAAACATGCTGAGTGCTGAGCCTGTCCGCAAAGCTTATACCAAGAGCAGGCAAACAGGCTCTGAATTCTGCAGGCGGCAGGTAAATGTTTCAAATGGTTTTTTGTCAGAGGCAGAGGTACGGGGGAGATCAAATCACTGTAAGAAAAAACCCAGGCATAAGGAGGATTTGGGAGGCGTCGCGGGAGCCTCGCGCTCCTGCTGCCCAGCCAAGCAGCAGCGACAGCAGCTCCAGCTCCTGCCCGGGCTGTCGGAGGACTCAGGTTCCTCGCCCTGAGCCAGGGGAGCCGGGTGTGCTGCAGAGGTCACACATGCTGTCTTTGGGAGGAGAAGGCGGGGGACGGGGGCTCCGCTTGGCGTAGGGGGGTTGTATGTTTGTCCGTGTGTGTCTGTCCTTTTAATGGCCCGTTAGGCAGGAGCCTCAGATGATTTTAGGAGATAGACACTTACTGCTTTGCTGCTGCACCCTCATGGCAAAGCCTTATGGTATTTTATAGGCTTGAAGCCTATTATAGTAGATTATAGTGAAATATAGTTTCACAGCAAGGACTTTTTTTTAAAAATAAAAAATAAACCCCACCAACATTTATAGAGCTTAATAGCAAGGGTTGTCTTTTTAAAACCAACATACATATTTTCAGTGTAACATATTATTTCTGCTATATATTCCTCTGGGTTGGCTTAAAAATGCCATAGACAAGTTATCATTCTCTGCCCAGTTATATTGGATTTTTCTGTGAGAGGCAGTTGACGTGATTGAGTAGTAATAGAAATGGACATCTCCATTAAAGAATAAGTAACCATGCAGTTGTGCTGCCAAACCAAAGCAGTGCTCTTGAAGGTCTGATCCTTTCTTAAAACAAAATGGTGCAAAAGAAATGCTGGCCAAGTCTTATTCAGTATATACTCTGAGAATACCTGTTCTTTCTTAACCCTGTGCATTTGCTAGTTGAACAAATTGTGGTTGGAGCTGAAAAAACACACAGAGTGAGAAAAGAGACCATAGTCCAAAAACTTGCTATTTGAAAGCATAGCTCACCAAAAAATAAACAATACATTATGTGAAAACATCAATAAGAAATGCCTTTGATTTATTATCATGACTGTGGAAATGGCAAGACTCACATTTGTTTCTGCCACAGAAAGGCTTCCTCTAGTGGGAATGCATTACTCCTTTCTCTGCTGGTCTGCCAAGAGTTTCAGCATGAACATGAAGGGAAAAAGGCTCACTACAGGATTTCAACAATTTATTACATGATAGGGGGTTATTTTTGCCCATTAATCCCAGGCCTTTTTCAAATGAAGACATAAAATTATGCCAAGTTACAGCACGAGTTGTGATATTGCCAGCTCTTAGCTGAGAGGTGAAAACCTTTCAAATTATTTCTTTTGGGACTGAGACACCAACTTCTTCTGTAAGCTTGCTCTCTTCCCTAGTCATCCACTCAGTTTTCATGGCTTTCCACTATTAGTCATCACCTCAACTGCTGAATTGTGGGACCAATAGAGTCATTAAACATAGCTTTCAATACTGCTTAATGTGAAAAATTTGCACTGAAGATAAAATCTCTGTTCAAGAAGTATAAAATGGATTTGTTATGTATATAAGACTGAGAGGGGATTTGGGGGTGGGGGAAGCAGATTGTTAGCTGGAAACCACGTTTTATAGTGTTCTTGGATGTCCGAGAAGTTTTAGTGGAAAACTGTACTTTTCATAAAAAACCTCGAAGAAGTTTTAGGTAAGATAAGAGAGAAGACAACAAACTCCAGGCCATGGACTAAGTGAAAGTCAAATCCTTATAATTCCTTGTTAAAATAAAAAGCAGGTCAGTCACAATTAAAAAAAAGAATACTGTTTGAATGCATTTAAACCATGTTCACTGATGAATATATTTAAGCCGTGTTCTCATAACTGAGGGTTGCAAATGACAAAACAAGAAACTGTGTATGTGAATCACTAGAAGACAGAGGAATTAACAGATCTGCTAATGTGCAAATGATTTCAAAGGGAATAACTGGGCCTATGCACATCTGAAGGGAGACTGGAAATCCTACAGAGGTATACAGCTATACATGCAAACAAAACATGGGCATAGAAATTCAGACCTGCATTCAAACTTTGTGAAACTGATAAATAATAAATTCTGTTAACTGAACCTAGGCTAGAGAAATAACCACCCTCATTACACACTCCTGAATTGAAGTTCTCCTTGTAAATTACAAAGCCTTGGCCCTGTCGCACTCTTCCTGCCATGGTAGTTCATACCTCTACATCTCACCTTCAATTCTTTCTGTCAGTATTCGGTGTACCTCCTCATATTCATGTCAAAGAGGGACTGGAGAAAAAAAAAATAGGCAAAACTTTATTATCTACTTTAATTATTTCACTTGAAATACTTAGTTCAGCTAAACAATAACAACTAAATGTTCACATTAGGTGTGCAAAAACTAAACCTTAAAAAGGTTGGTTTTTTTCTTTTTTTTAATTCTGATGCACAGCAAGCTCCTTGTTCTATCCATTTTTAATTTGCTTCCATTTCATATAACGCTGTTCTCGGCTCTGCTGTACATAAGATTTTTCTCAGTGTTGTGTTTCTGTGCCCAGAACATTCTCCAATGAGATTTCTAGTGAGTGCTGTTTCTTTCCAGACTTTTGAAGAGCCTCCCAGAACCAAGCCTTTGCTGTTGTGGGGTGAGTCTCAGGAAGGCCTGGCCCATTTGAGACACCGGGTGCACCCCAAAAGATCCCTTTTGTCTTCATCCCCTCCCCAGAGTCTTCCACCAGCCCCTGAATCTCCGTGCGTCACACCATGCCCCTCCTGTGTGCTGGCCCTACAGAGGAGTCTGGATCACCTGCAGTCTGGGATTAGAATTAGGATGTTCCTGCCTCAGGTAAAGGATGCCCAGACGTCTTGAAGCCTGACTAATTAAGAGATCTTAACCCTCCACCAGCAACATTGCTGCTCTATATGATATACTTGCACAGCACTTCATGATGCTCATCGGTGAGCAGACTTTGGCTCTGGGACATGGAAGGCCACAATGACCCAGTCAACAGGAGTTCAGATTTCAAATGTGAGGTAATGTGATGCCTATTGTCCTCCTCTTATGGGAGAAGAGAGATTAGGTGTGGTTTAATTAGACTCCAACTTCATTAACTTGTGTAGGGAAAATGTATTTATCTTACAAAGTAAAAAAGTCTTTCTGTCCATGATGATTCTCAGTTGCCAACCTGGACCCAAAATTGTTGCTGGCACCTTTGGCCTCCCTTGGTAAAAGGATGAGGACAGCTGATAAAAAGGAACATCCCAAGTAACCAAGCATCATACCAAGTCCCTTTTTTCTTTAGCCTTTCCAGGGGCCTTTTCCTATTTTCATTCACACCTCTCATTGATTGGTGAACCAGACCTTCTACGGAGCCGGTGTCCACATTGAACACCTTCAAAATGATGATAATTTGAATTTAACCTCTTGACCTACGTAATAGGTCCTTCACCTGCTGGGGGGGAAAGGAAGAAAACATCTTAAAAGAGACATGGATCCAGTTTGCTCCTGCTGGTGACACGAAGTACCTTGGCACACAAATTGCACAAATACATTGTTTTCCTCTGGCCTTTGTAGCACAGTGAGGTCTTTGAAGCTGAATGGTTTAAGAAATATGTAATGATGAAATGACGCCTGCTAAAGGGAGAAGCCAACTCAAATGTACTTGGTTTTTAAATGACGCTTGTTACTGTTTAGATAAACAAAACATAAGTTCAGCTGGATCTTCCATCAAGAAAAAAACTAAAATCATTGCCATTTGTAAAACTGGTAGTTCACACATTTTTGGTTTATTTTCTCATGAACTGATAACATGACATGCTTATGGAAATAGTGAAATAAAGGGCAGGATTTCTTTAAGAGTAAAAAAACCCCCAGCATTTATTGCAGCAGATTTGCATCTAATTTTTGTAGTACTACTGACACATTCTATCAAATTTTTAGGTTTCCAAATATTATATTACTAGATTTTTGAATCTTATTAGTGAGTTTGCATGTGTAGTGTTATTAAATTTGTTTTTTTCTAATATGATATGGGAAATAGTTATGATATCAATCTTTCTAATAATATCTGCAATTTAAATCTTTATGTCAAGCTCCTGTTGTATCACAACTAGTAATAAGATATATGTATTATTTTTAGTATTGATTTTTCACTGCAAAACTATCAGGTTTCCTGAGTATTTATTAATTTTAATTGTCCCTAAGACCACACTAAGTTAGTAGGATGTTTTTTTCCAATGCAGGGGGAAGGGGAGGAATATTTTATCAATTTGCAGGGAGTTTACAAGGCTGGAAATTCTGGAGTCATCTCACAGCTTAGGGCAAAATCCTACTGTTATGCAATATGGTTGTTGAGGAGGGGGGAGTGGAGGGGTGCTGGCAGCAGAACCAACCTACTTGTGCAGAACTGGGTAGAGAGAGGCAGCTGGGGAGGGAGAAGGTTCCTGCTGTCCGTACCCTGCAGGCTGCCCAGTGCTCAGCACGCCATAGCTGAGACTGGTCTCAGAATGCTGGTGGAAGGGTAGCAGGTCCCAGAAGAGGCAGCACTCTGTGGCTGCAAGGAGGGCTCTGCTCCCTCCCTGCCCTGTGTCCCAGCACCGGCTATATACTGGGCTAAGATTTACTAGAGAGAATGGCAGAAGAGACCTCTCGTAGTGAATTTGCACTCTTGAACAACTTCCGACAATTCTGCAAATGGTTAGTGCAAAAATCCATGGGTGAACACAAATCAGTATTTTAGGAGTTTATATGTTGTCTTTAAAACACATTCAACAGACTATTTATGCATTTTCTCAGGAGATCACTGTTTTTGCTATTCTTACAGGAATTTTCTAGCTTTCACTCATTTGTATTTTTAATGATCTCATTCCACTAAACATTTATGTTCTGAGGGAGCTGAGCTGAACTTTAACAAAAGACTTTGGACTGAGTTTCTTTCTTTCTGCATAGCTGTGAGAATATGCGCTACTGTTCAGACCTAAAAGCACAATGGAGTGTAGAACCTGGTGAAGAGTCCTGTAGTCTGCAAAGTGAAAAAACTCAAGACTAAATGATGTCTTCATGAGAAGATAACATTTTATTCAGAAATTCATTTTTTAAATTACTAAATCCCTTCAAATATTTTTAAAATTTAATGAAAACAATACAGTGTAGCTCTTGATGTTGACTTCTACAATTTGTGTGTTATTAATTAAACTCTTGAGTAATATAATAACTTGACTGTTGGAATCTCTCTTTGCATTTAAAATACATGCACACTCTGGCCCCAGTTATAAATAGACTATAACTCTAAAGGCTTAAAACTGAAAGTTGAATTACTCAGAAAAAAATTGTTAGATTTATGCTATATTCTGGAGAAATTACTTTTGTGCATTTTAATTTTATTGCTTATTCTATATCTAAGCATCCTTTTTCATTAGGAAATTTTTGTTGCAGTGACAATGTGCATCTCTGTTACCAGACGTGTTTGCTCACACACACATGCTTGCACACTCTTTACAGTTAAGTGTAATTCCCTGAGCAATGATCTGCACATGCCCCAGAAGGGGTAAGATAATCTGAGATAGAACTAAGTGCCACATATCTGTTTATTTACTTTTTGTAAAGCTGTTCCACAGAACTCTGATTAACCACATGACATTGCAGGGGAGTTCCAATGCTCCTGCTTTGGTAGAATCACCAGTAAAATTTCTACAGTTCAAATGAACTTTGAAAAAGGTTCGTGGTTTGGCCATAAGAGATCGTTTCGTACCTCTCAAAAATCAGGTTGCTTTCTGGTATGAATTAGCAGTTGTTACAGGAGTCACAGCTCCATTAACCACCTCCAGTAAAATAAATTTTTGAAAGTGTTTTGCCATAATTACCCTTTACTAATGGTCAGACTTAACATCTGCTACCATCAGTGAAGAGGTTCCCATGGACTGAAACAATTTTTGGTGTAAGAACTCTGTTTAAAGATCATACATTGTAAAGTCATTTGCCAGTGACCTGGAATCTCTGAATTAAAAGAGACCAAAGAGATTTAGGATACCCAGAAAAAAACTGATACTGGATTATATACTTTTGGCAGCATTTTTTGAGAACATTTGTTCAGTCCGCTATAGGGTAATGCTGAAGAGATCTATATGGAAAAATCTAATACAGAAGACTTTGTTAGAAAAAGTTTTCAAGGCTTTCTTTTTTTCTTTTTTTTATCCCCCAAAGTGACATGGACATGATTAGGCATATTGTAAAATGAGAAAATGTTCAAATATATTATTTTTAGACTTTAGGGCAGATGCTACTTAGTACTGATTGAAACATTCTGCATCATCACAAATTTTACAAGTTTATGTTTTGTTACAAATACAATGAACAAATGAAAAGCAATAGAATGTTTTAACCAATGCCACATTATAATCTGTCAGCAGATTACGCATGTCTATTTTTGGCATGTGTTGATAGAATATAAAAAAGTACAGGATTATAAAATTGACTTTGAAAAAAAAATCCTACACTTTCCAAAATAAAGTTTCGAAAAGGATTTTTTTTTTCAGAAAAAAATTTTTTAAAAAATTATAGGAATAAATTTTAAAATACTTTTATTTCCTATAGGTCAGAAATTGATCATTTTGATCAGGTTAAACCTTCTTCCATGTTTACCTTGGACTTTATCCAGATCAATATTCTCATGCTTGTTATTAGAAGCATCCAGAGAAAAAGTATGAATAAGGCTATCTCAATTTATTCCTGCTGTCTTATTTTCAGAAAAAAACCCAAACCAAACCACAAAAAGAAAAAAAACCAAACCCAAAACCCAAAAAAATCCAAAGAAAGAAATAAACAAAAAACCTTAATTCAAAGCATGTTAGCATGTTTTAGAATTAAGGAAAGCTATCAACCCCCACTTGAAAGGAAAGCATAACCCAGCGGTAAACCTTTGTCAAGGTAAGGAACAAGCTCAATGATATGAGTTCAAGTGATAAAACCACTGAGGGGGAGTGCATTGGCATCTGTGGATATTTTTGTGTCTCCACCATCAGTAAGCTATTTGGTTAACTGAGTGGCCAATACAAAGCCCAACAGCCATAAAGCAGCTGTACACAGCTGTATGCACTCCTCCTGCGGGGCCACCTGCAGATTTCGCCACAAATCCAGTATTGGCTCCAGAGGTTTTGGTGCCCTGGGGGAACCGGGGAATTTCTATGACTCCAAGGGCAAGTTTGCTTACTCAAGTGCAAAACACTGTTCTGTCACCAAAATATTTGTGCCCTCCATGGCTGCCTATCTTACACACATTAATTGCTTTTCTTCAGCACCTCAGAGGTGTTTGTTTTTTCCATTGAAAATCCCAAGCAATTTAGGAGTATGCACAACTTCTATTCTTTCAATCGTCATTGAAATTCCTTCCCAATGCTGCTTATATTTTGGAGAATATGAGTTGTCATATAAAAGAATTCTGGGTCAAAAGCCTTCCACTTCTCACTCACTTGGAAACAAGAGACTGAGAGTCTTACCCATTTATGCTGTTTTTATCATTTTGGGTAGACTTTTCGAAAGTGGCCTCCCCCCAACTACTTTTGCAGGAGATGCTAATGTGACTCCTCATATTTAATAGTTCTGTCAGTGAGGATGACAAATCTGCACCCACCAAGAAACATGGTGATAACAATAAAAATAACATCCTATTATCTACATCATAACTGTGTACCCTGTCTTGTAAGTTGGTCATGGATTTGTCATCTAAGATAGGAGAATATACTCACCTGCCTTTTGCCAGAGCAACGGCCATGAATTGAATCATCTAACCTTGGAAAAGAAGAACCTCCTCTGAAACACAAGGGTGACAACTCCTGTCTGCTCATTTGCTTGCAGTATTGTGCACTGTACATTTTGGATATTAGTGTTTTAACCTTTAAAATCTCTTTTATTTTCCCTAGTGGGGTGCAAACCCTGTCTAGTACTGATTTCAAATTTCACGTAAATCCTTAATTAAGACCTAAAAGCAATCATTGATTATCTGGCATTGAAGTATGGACAATTTGCATTCTATTTCCCTGGTTGCTTACAAATTATTACTGTTACTACTGGCAACGAGAGGAAAGAGTTAATGTTTATATAAGATTAAGAGTTTGCATACTGCACTTCAAATACTGAGAAGGAAGAATGGTTTTATTCATTAAAAACATGGCCAAATACTTTATTCTCTGTTAGTCACAATGACTTGCAGTAATCTTTATACGAATTTCAAAGACTTTTGTCAATCTTTGTATGACCTCATAGTTAAAACAGAGATAGGATCATTAACTTCAATTATTCCTAAACACCTTAAAGGCCTTTTTGTGAACTGCACTGTAGGCAGACAAACCTGCTAAAAATGTGCATTACTCTTGTGTGCTTGTACACAAGAAGTTTTACACAAAGAGTAGGAGAAGCTTTAAAGAGTGTTTTCTCCACATATAGATGAACTTCACAACTATTCATTCTAAGCATTTATAGGGATTAAGTGGTTTTGAGTGCATAGCCTGCAAATAATTTTCTGAAGTATATTTAAAAATATTCATAATGATTAGGCCATAAATAGATGTATTACTAACATTCACTGGTCCCTGGATCAACAGCTCACCAGGGAAAAGAGTAGAGAAACATGAAAGCTGATTCAAGAAAGTTGCAGGGGGAGAGAAAAAAACCTTAATGAATATCTAGCGCAGTTGAAGATGTTACAAGGATAAAAATCACCTAATTAAGAGATAATCTCTCTTCCTTTGTAGCATAGGAGCAATAAATGACTGCAGAGATTGAGTAATCAACAAAGCTAAAATGGAGTCTTTAAACAATCTTCAAACTTGTTTAGCATGCTTGTGACAACGCAAGCAAGATTACTCCAAAGTCTCTGGTGATGTAAATAAAAACAACTCCATTGATGTTGTTGGAATGGCACCCTGTATGTCAGCACATATTTTAACCTAGTTTTCTTTCCTCCCTTGTGAGGGAACTTACTTATTTTGCAATGCCGTCTTCGTGATTGCATGTTGGATATTCAGGAGCCTGGTGGAGGAGGAACTGAAGTGGTACAGTTATCAGGGACTGAGTGAAATCCCAGCCCCACCGACTTCACGGAGAAACTTCAGAGATGAGATTTCTCACATCAGATGCACAGGATTCATTGGTCTGTTTGTGAAGGGATGGAGTTCATACCTAAGTGCTTACAGATACGCTTCTAAATTAATAATAGAGGCCTGATATTCCAGCAGGGAGTATTCATACATTCAGTTAAAATCCAAATATCTATGACAACTTGAAAAGCATTTATATCTTTATTTTAAGAAATATCTTCAAGGGATACAGAATTCAAAATGCTGACCTCTGCCCTCCTGGGTCGACTGGTTGTTACAGATTGGTAGTATTGTGGGAAATAATCGTTTTACACAGAAAATCCCTCCTCTTCAGTGAAAAAAAAAAAAGGTTTCCTTCTTTCTTTTCTTAATTGAGGTTGGCATATGCTAAAACATTAAATATCCCTCCAACCAGCTCTCTGAATTCAAAGTTGGCAGCTTCAGTCTGTCTCCAGTTACCACAATTCAGAATTGCACATGATTTTTTTTCTTCCTTTCCCTGACTAAGCTAGACTTTTCCTTTGCTCCTCAAGGACTTGAAATCACTTAACTATGCTGTGCATTACTCTGGGTGTGGTCCTATTGATATGTTACCTTGTATATGTAGTCCTGCCAGATTTGTCCTATAGAGGATTAGAGATTTTTCTATCAGATTGTCATATGCTATTTAAACAAAGGGTCATTTTTTAAATCATCTGCACTATAGGAGATAGCCTTTGATTTAAATTATAAAAAAAGACATTGTTCAAACAAACAAAAAAACTGTAGTTGAAAAGAGTTCATAAAGATGAAAGTTCAGAGACTAATACTCTGTTTGTGAGCCAGAGTGTGGGAAGGCAAAACTTGTATTCTGTCTCCTGCTCAGTGTGTATTTACTTTAAACCTAACTTCAAGGTAGAAACTAAACTCTCCTAGAAAGAGTAAAGAAAACATCTCTGTGTACTGCATTAAAGTTAGGCTTCCTTTAAACAGTTGCTGCTACAGGTGCCAAGCAGTTGTAACTGATGTTGAATACTGTCTATGTGAATCTTAACTGCAATCAGCAAATTCACTTAAGCACTCAGCTTAATAGTAAACTCAGGCTTTAAAAGAGGAAACTGCACTCCCAGAGTTTCTTCGAACAAATGAGTTATGCAAGTAAATACCATTTTGGTTATTTATAATATTATATAAAAAGCATTTTGGCTACACCTTTTGCATGGAAATGGGGGTGCATAAGGAAAGATTTAACACTATGTTTTACATTAATTGAACACTTTCTGGTAATACTACACATCAGGATGTTCCCGTGGAAACAATGGAGGAAGCAGTATGTTGGATTATGCAATAATAGGGTTGTGGAACCATAATTATAGTCCATGGCTAAAATCACAACCAAGTCTCCTTATAAGCTGTTATTTGGTATCCCTTTATTTCAAGTACACTCTTTAACTTTGTCTGGAGTATTATTTTGGTCTGAAATATCACCAGGCTTAACCAGAAGACAGTGTATTTGAGATAAGCAGCATGAAGAAAGTAAGTTATGCCTTTAAGTTACTTTTGAGTTACAGTTTGTCAGAGATACCTTAGTTTTGGATTTACCGATCAATACAAATCATTCCTTTGATGTTCCCAGCACTCACGCTGACTTCTTAAAACACATTCCAAACTCTGAGAACTCTCACAGTACAAAAAAGTGCTTGTGTGCAATACTTAACAAATTGGCTGCCATGATATTCTTAAACTCCACCTCAAAGAAACAAGCAAGAAAGAAAGAGAAGGCACAAGGTTTCCTTAGCCTACACTCAAAGATGGCAAGGGGATAAGACTTCATGTTTTGGAGGAGGAAAAGGGGTGGCCAGGACACTGAGATTTTTCAAAGAGAAATCTTTCCCAAAAACTTCAGTTCTTCCACCAGCATTTAAGTTCTTTTTGTTATCTTTTAACAGAAGTTCCTATTTCAGAGGAAGTTGAGACACCTGATATGAACTTTTACAAAAGTTTCCTTGGGTGTTGAGAAAATATGAGGCAACCACAGAGCCATTTTGTTTTCGAGTTAATAGAACATTAACCTGGCTTTTTAGAGTTAGAAAATCTGAAGATATAAAGGAAGAAACTTGAAATAGGAAACTGAGGCACAGTCAAACCCTAGGAAAGAACGTGAGCTAAACCGTATGTTATCCTTACAATTAAAGTCACAGTGTAAAGGGAAGTTTTCATATATCAAGACATGGCTTTTAAGCAAGTAAAGAATGTTATAGCATGTGCACCAAACAACAATTTAATTAAAAGGATACTCCTTACAATTTTAAAATACAGAAGCAAATTTTTGAAGGGATACTACTGCCAAAGCAAACAAATAAAAGCAACTATAAACCTGGCAATGAATCAGTGAAGTATTTCCTGACAAAATGTGATAATTCTTTTGTTGTGTGCAGTGTTATCTTTAAGTATCAACAACAATAAATGTTATTTTACATGCGAAAGCTAGGCATGGTGGGCTGTCTATAGGAATATGATCAGACCACAAGGTGGAAGCTAGTCCATACTATTAACATTTATTTCAACTATCTTGTGGAAGCTTATTCTGTCAAATTAGCTTTTGACCACAGTCAGATGAAGACCAAAGTTTCTGGTAGTGCCTACTTTTGGGAAGATGGAAGTGGGCAGACACACACAATAAAAACCAACAAACCAACAAACAAACGAAAAACCCGCAAGAACAGTCTCCCTTGGAAATTGTGAAATCTGCAAAGCCTCTTACCAAGAAGCCCAGAAGTGTAACTCATGCACACCTGGCCTTGTGGCCAAGGTGCCACTGACCAAAAGGTCCAGGACATAATCGCATCCCTATTAGATTCCATTGCAATACTCCTACTGAGGATAAAACAGTTCAGATTTAAAAGAGTTAAGATTTCACCCTGTTTGAGAATGTTTGCTCTTTGAAAATAAATAGATTTTTGGTAGAGGTTTTGGGGATTTTGCTGTTGGATTTTTGTTTGTTTGATTGGTTGGTTTGGGGTTTTTTTATTTGGTTGGGTTTTTTGGTGTTTTTTTTAGAGAAAGCACTGTTATTTTTGAATAGCATCAACAAATCCAAGGGCAATAAGTTTCAGCAGTTTGAAAACTGTGATTCTTGCTACATATTTTACTTAGAAGCACAGACTCTTGCAGACCTTTCCAACAAGTCCTCTAATCCCTCTGCTCCCTCCACTGGCTTCCCACAGAACTCTGCATTCGTCTGAAGGCCTTTATTCACAAAGCCTTGGATCATATTATTAAAAGATCAGTGCAATACTAGTCCCCAGACTGCCCTTGGCAACTTCACACCCCTGGCTGACTGGGTTTCTCCATGAGGAGAATGTGCAGTTGTCATTGGCATAGAAAAGGGAACTTCATACAAAACTAGTGCAAGCAAACCAAACAAGCCTGAGTTCATTGTCTCATCTTCCCCGTCAACCTCACCTTTTGTACTACACACACAGAGAACAGACACAGAACTTTTTGTGGATGGAAGTTTAGCAAATAAAAAACAATGCGCTCAATTTTAGAAACATCTCACCTGTTCAGAAGAAGATAGGTGAGGAAGTGGCATATGCTGTAGTACTTTTATTTAACACATTATTGTAAAATACACAGACAGTGGGTATAATGCAAGTTGGTAATAAAAGACATGAGAGCCTTCAAGGAAGAAAGCAATGGAAGATCATGTGGAAGGAGGTCAGTCAGCTGGTCTGTCCTCCTGCTTCAGTATAAAGTCCAAATATAGATAAGAAATTATTTTTACAGTATGCCTAATCCTGACCACAGTGAAGTCAAAATTTCCAGCTGAACACCCTTCCAGAAAAAAAAAAAATCTTGGAGGCCCTTTCTCTTCCAAGGATGTGTACAACAGTCAGTAATGAAACATATTCTGTCAGCTATCAAAATGAGGTTTTAGTAGGAAACTCCACACAGAAAAGGTTCAGCTTTCTGGACATAAATCAGTATTGCTCTACCAAACAATAGGCTCAGAGCCTGGCCAAAAAGACCCACAATAGAATGAGCATCAAGAGCGTTGACCAGGGTAAGTACTCTGCTTTGTCTCAATGGAAACTGGCAGTGTTGTGAGCTCCAGAGGCCACTGGTTCTAATCGAGCTTGTCTCAATAGTTTCCTCCTCCTTGTCAGCAGCTGGACAAAAGCAGAATTAATGCCTAAGCCCATCTGTACTAGTTCAGTACTGGGAGGAGCAGTTTCCATGAAGCCATGACATAGACCTTTGGGAGTAGGCAGGATGCTATAATAGACAACGTGCTGAAGTCAAGAGACAGAGACCTAGGGTCAGAAAAGGAGTTGGTTTTGTGGCTACAGGCCTGAATGAAGTCATGTCTTAGCAGAGAATTTTATGTGCAGCCTTGCTGGTTTTGCCGTCTCTACTTAAAATGAAAAGAATTTCTGTAGTTCCTGTGTTCTAACAATAGTTAAATTCTTCACCCTTCGTCCATGCTTGTATAGGCCCAAATCCCATGCAGATTTTGACATATGCTTAGTTTGGCACATGTGAAACATCTCACTCAGTTCAAGGGTTTGATTGACAGTGCCTGGAGTTTAAAGCATATGTGTGTCCGTAAGGACTCATCGCAGTAAGTTCTTAGGACAAGAGTTGTCCCTCCCACTGTGCTTGTATATCACCTAGCCCAGGGGGCCATGTCATTATGATGGAATAATGGCAATTATGTGAGAGACCAGGAATTGCTTTGAGTTTGCCTTCCAGTAAGAAACTGACCCCATCTCAAGTTCCCACCATTATCATACAGCAAAAGAACGAGATTATTGTTTCCTCTAATTTGAAAATTGGTGGTAAGGCCCAAACGACCCTACTCAAATTCATTGTGATAGGTGCTGCATAGCAAAGAGTAATTTTTGCTTCTTCTCCAAAGAATTAATCATCACTGTTGGTGGCACAGGCACTAACCACTACCATCAGCTGAAAAGTTTATTATGTATTGCTTCTTGAAATAAAACATAACTTCTATTGGAAGTTTAAAGATAAATAAAAACAGCTGGAGGGAAAATACTATTAAATACTCTGATGAGCCCCATGATGTTCCACTTAAATAAAAAATTCCTCTTGCTTCATTTTAAGGGCTCTTGTCTGCTGTGTTAAAGTTAGCTTTTCTTTCATGTGGGACAAGTGAAGCTGAAAAGGGAATTTACATAAAACTGTGTCTGAAATTGCAGCTTACAGGAGCTTATGGTCAGTGTAGTTCCAAGAATCCTTCACTCTCTCTGTAATAGATGGTCCTTCAACTTATGCTTCCTCTATTACTTTTATGTAGCTATCTAATTAGACTTCTTTAAAACATTTTAATTGTTTGCTTTCTGTGGACAGACAGAAAGCCAAATGTTCACAGTCCTCTCATCTTTGAAAACTACACTGCTCCATTCTGGGGACTGGTTTTAAATTATTAACAGAAGATAAGCTCACACTCACGAATAGAATTTGGCTGAGACCATCCATGGGATAAGAGGACAAGAACAGTTGCCTGGAATTGAGGAACCACCCAAAGAGTCCAGAAACCAAGAAACTCAAATGAAGTTTTTTGTAGGAACACACAGATAGGAAGAGGATTTACAGTGTACAGATCACATCTGATCAGTTTCATGTAATGCATCAAGTGTATTAAAAAGTTCCATTTTCCTCTTTCTTGGAGACACCCTGAAGACCAGACTTGTTTTTTTTATGCAGAGATCAAGCCCAGGAGATCAGCTGCTGGTGTGGCCACAGTGCAGAGACTAGAACATCTGTGGCCCTGCAGGCTGAATCATCAGGCTGCATCCAAACTGGTGGTGGGTCAAGCAGAGAGTGGGATGCCGAGCAGGCCACACTTACAGCTGACTTGATGTGTCCCTCCAGGGAAAATTTAAACCACTTCTCAGGAAGGGCAACAATATCTCAAGGTGAAATGTATTAGAAGCCCAAAGGATAATGAAGCTGTGCATCTTCTTCCTTCCCACTCGAGGGAAAAGCCTCACTGAGCCTCGGAGGATGTTCAAATTTCAAGAGTTGCCCTGCATCTCAGAGTAAATAATAACTTCAACTGGAAGAAGGTTTTTGTGATCTCAGAACATTGCCTCCACGCATTTCCTCTATAAAGACAAAACTAGTTTGTTAAAACCAGACAGGATTTTTCATCTCTGTTTGGATGGCGGTATGTTTGAAAGAACTCAGGTAAATTTCGCATCTGTATGGACCATTTACTGCTTCACAAAGAACTGCTTATACTGTTAATAAGGAGTTAAGACTCTTTAAGGCTGCCTGGAATTGGTGAGTAAGTACCCTGACGTTAGTATCAATGTCCTGGTGAGTGGAGGACGCAGAAAGCCTGGATCCATGTTGTTTAGGAAGGCTTCCCAGCCTAGTGTTCTTTTCACAGAGTTTTTGGCTATGTTAATTTTTCACAGCTCCTTGTTGTTTTGGTTTTTTTTTTGTGCAGGCAGCAGACACTCAGGGCTACTAAAGCTTCTTACCATGCTAGCAGGATTTAGAGATTTGGGTGGCAACTGAGAAATGGACTAGTTGACTGTAATGCAGCTTCCCTCCACAGGCCTTGGATCAAACTTGCTGTGTTTCTCCTACTTCTATTAGTCTTCTGGGATGTCCAACTCCATGGCCTTCCCAAGCATCACTAACTGGATTTCTTAGGCAGAAAAAACTAGAAAGGAGAGCAGATAGTTCAAAATAAAAACAAAACAAAACAAAAACCAAAGCAACAAACAAACAAAAAAAAACCATTCTGCTTTTTTTTAAATCATTATTTTTTCAGTAATTCTTCTGAATTATTACCTTCATGCTTCCATTTTTATCATTACTATGATACCTACATTAATGGTAAATAATAAGAAATTTAATATTTTGATGCTGAATCCTTTCATCACTTCTGTTACTCAGCTTTTACTTCTGGGGAAATTATAAGTTACCATTTTAGCATTTCTTAAATGAATAAATAAATTAATTAATAAAACTGAAAGAAACTAATTTGTAATAGAAAAGAAAGAATAAAAATAAACACAAACATTTCAGGGTTGGATTTTTCTTATTTGAATTTATAGGCCCTTCATCCTCACAGACTTGAATCTTTTCCCCTAAAGATGCCCTGTACTCAACTTTCAGAAAACATATACTTTTCTTATAAACTAAACACTTCTATTAAATTTCCTGTAAAGCCACTGCAAAAATGAAACTTTCAAGTTTTAAGAATCTCCACCAGTATTTCCCCAAAGCATTAATTTTTACAAATATTTTATTGGATCTTACATTACAAGCCTCAATTTATTTTTTTTTTTATGCAGTTCCTTGAAGCTCAGACTTTTTTAAGGGGCTTCTATCTGTGAATAATAGCAGCAATTTAAAATCTCTTCTGTAGGGATTAAATTTCAAAGCCATTGAAATCATATGGGAAATGCCAATACATTCGGTGGTGAAATCAGGAGGAGGTTACTGTAAGGCTGGTAAGGAACTTGAGTGAAATCCCAGCTTTATTGCAAAGAGTGCAGGTTTTCCCCCGACTTTCTAGATTCCAGGACTCAAGTCTAATCTTGTGCTTTATGTAGAAGGAGATGAGGTCTTATCTTAATTGTCTGATAAAACTATCGTAATGTAAAGGGTTATTTAAAAAGCATATTTGCAAATAGATGTACATAGGGAAAGGAAAATTTGCCAGTTTTTTCTCCTCCTTGTAGCTGTGATACCAGAAAAGAACAATAACACACTCCTCAAAACCCCAAAAAGTAGTTAGAGAATGAAGAGCACCAAGGCTGTACTGTGGCAAAAAAAAAAAAAAA
>VWZG01011158.1:885567-921050 GCA_013396735.1 Grallaria varia
TTTTTTTTTTAATGTGTTTGCCTTCACGGCTTTGGAGTGCTCACTAATTCCATCTGTCCACAACAGAGCCATCGGAACGGCGAGAAAAAGCATTTCCATATGTGCAAATTAGCATCCAGCCTCTCTTAATCTGTGCAGTGCTCCTCTGAAGTAGATGGTGCGGATGGCTGCCAAACCCACTAATGGCATTCAAATAAAGGACTTTATTGGCTTTAACTGCCACTTTTTCTTTTCTTTTTCTTTTCTTCTTTTTTTTCCTTTCTTTTTTTTTTTTTTATTAAGATAGAAAATGTGTTCCCCTTCTTATTTTATTTTTGTTCTGATATTGTCACTTTGTACTTCAATCATTAAATAAAAAGAAGGCTCTGTGCAGCTCTTTAATGGGATCCGTTTTCTCCTACACACACATTCTTTTACTTTCTAATGAAATCTCACCATTAGTTATTACACTATAATCAACACCTAAAGTATATCATTCCCACTCTCAGCCAGCTTGTCTTTCCCAAGGAAGTTCTTCCTCTTTTCTCTCCTTTCCACCAGCAGAGACGGGGCTGAGATGAGAGACATTTTGCTTGGGATCCTGCCCACACTGTGAGTTCATATGAAAAGGAATCTGTTTGTTTGCTTGTTTGCTTGCTTCTCAGATCGTTTTTCCAAGATCTGGCACATGCACGGCTGCAGCCGAGGACAAGGAGAGGTTCCAGTGGTATCCTGTTCAGGGTCACTGTCCTGACGGGTGCCTCTGCACCCAGCAAGGGCTACCATTTGGGGCATGTTTTGAATTTTGAACCGCTTGATTATTTTAATGGAAAACAAAGGAAATGATTTAATCCTAAGAAAAAGGAAGCCCTTATAGCAAAAGTATCCCTCTGATTATCCTAAATCAGGCTTTACTTTCACGCGTCAATATTTGTCCTACTTCTGGCGAGGGTTAGGTAACCACACCTGAAGTCTTGTGATCTGAGATCTTGCTGAATATACTATGGTTGCTAATCCTGACTTGACTAGTGGTGCCAGCAATAAAACCACAGTCTCTAGTGTGTAGCAGACTCCATATGTTAGCCCCCTAGTCTGCTAAGTCACCACGCCAGCCTAAATTTGAAACATTTCTAAAGTGTTATACAATGTTGTAATAATGTTTTTACAAAACAAAGGCTGAGTTACTGGAAGCCATATTCATCCAATCAGCATCTTATTGAAAGAGGAATCTTGATGGAAGCAGTGGTGACACAAGCTATTAAAAAAAAAAATAAATAAATAAAAATCGTGCTAATGTCTTTAAAAGGGGGGCACTGACCTATTAGGGAGTGGAAGTTGGAAGAACTACTCCAGAAAAAGAAAGTCTTGGTTGAATGTTATCTCACTTTCCTGAGGAAGAGTGCACCCAAAAGGCCTCAAGCTGAGAACACAGTTGACTTAATTAAAAAGTTCCTAATTGCTAAAATGCTGCTTATAAAAAAAAGAATGGACATTGATAATTGCATACTGATCAGTGTCTGCCCAAACAGGAAACCTTCTACATGAGCAGAACTTTCTCAAAATGCCATTCTCACTGCTGCTTCTTACAGAGTTTTCCCCATACAGGGGAAAAAAAAGCCACAAACCAAACTGATTACAGATTGACTCCGCACCTCAAACTTGGCCTACATCGTGAATGATGATGAGAGGGGATGAATCTAACCTGTTTTAAGGTCTCCTGTAAGACTCCAATCCTACAAGTATTTAAGTATTTAAAATTGGTACCAGGATAGCATAGTTATCTTTCATGATGTTAATTAGGTACTTACATATGAAGACAATGGGAAAACAACTCATAAATTACATATCCGCTGTGCTATTTTTAATGTGTCTATATCTTTGGATCACAAAATCTTAGAGAATCAATCTAACCATAAGATGGAAAGATGGCCACCCTAAGTACCAAGAAGCTGATTAGAAATTATATAATTTAAAAAGCTTTATATAAATTTTATATTTGATAAGAATACTTTTATGAATAAGAGAAATCTTAACCATCTTTGCTATACTTTGGCTGTTTTTCTTGCTGTTTACTCAAAGAACAGGTATTACGCTCAACAGTCATAGTGCTCATTTACAGACATTTGTTTTCTAGAGGCTTTCTCAAGTACTTCTAAAACACATTCATCAATATTTATTTTCAAGAAATATTTGCACCAGAAAATCGACTTTTATTACTGACTTGTACAAGAACTCTAATTATTTAAAAGAGCCCAGGGCACCATTTTTCAGGGCATTATACAGAGGTCGACTAGAACATAGTTCTGGATTTAAAGGGATTGCAGTCTTAGCCGTCAAGCCAAAGAGCTAACAAGCACTGTGTAACCTATGCTCCAGTAATCAGGACAAAGAAATCATTCCTTGTGATTTCAGTAGTGATTTCACTACTGAACAATTGAGCACACAATGATAATACTGAGGATCACTTCAAGTAAATGATGCTTAATTGCAGGGGAAAAATTATCAAATTATCTTACTTGCTATGAATCACTCATTAATCTCTATTTGCATTTCTTACAGAAAAAAAACCTTAACTACCTGATCTGCATGTGCAAATAATAATTATTATTAAATACTGAAAGTAGTGCAATTATTAAATAATGCAACAATATCAATCATTACTCCTATTAATAATAAATTATAGTAAGTCTCTTAGAACTGTGCATGGTCCCAAGCTGCAATATGCAAACATAGATTTGAAACATTTGCTTAGACTTGGAGTTGGGGTTCATAATCATGTAACTCACTGAGTCACAGTTCAAAATACATATTCTTTGGCATTTTGGACTTTAACTCCTCCTTTGCACTTATTCTTGCCCTGGTCCATACCTAGCTCTGAAATTGAAAACGAGAAACTGTTCAGAAAGCACAGAGATTCAACCTATCTATCCTTTATAATCAGTTTAATAACAAAATAGTTTAGGTGTTATCACAACCATTTTACAAGTAGGGAGAAGGCTGAGAGAACAAGCAATAGGGAGGTCAGTGACAGAACTGTACCAAGTCTCAGAATCTCTTACTTCTTCTTTCCCTGCTCTTTTTGCTGACGTAAGTTTGGCTGACAACATAAACCAGTATGAAATTTTATCTTTGTAATAGTTACAAGAAAAATATTTTGTTTCTGGGAAAAAAAGAGCATTATCATGGCAACAAGATACTAATTCTGACATATTTAATCATATATCTTTATATGTCATCTTTCTGAAGGATCACAGTATGACATAAAAAATTCGGTGTAGTTAGATTACGGCATTAACATGTAGTCTGACTATGTTATAACAGCAAGATATATACAGGCCTCGAGACTGTAAAAGTGTTTTCAAACAATTAGAAAAAATACTTGATTGAAACTTCTTCAAAATATTTTTAAAATTTAGTTTATTTGGCAAAATCAATGGCCTTACTTATCACTTAAATTTGATGGTTAAGTAGTAGTGTTTGATAGTCTTGTAAAGATTGTGACTATTCAGGGCAAGGGTCAATGAAGAGGAGGAGTAGTAAGTAGCAGTGTATAACTTCTAATTTTATACATTTAAATATATTTTCTTATGATCTCTTTTCTGCTTTACAAACACATCCTCTCTTCTGGCATAACACCCACAAAGGCTGATGCAGAGACATTCACTACAGAGCACAAGTCAGATGAAAAAAAACTATTTCAGAACTTCACCTGCGCATGAGTAGAAACCTGAGAGTCTTTTCCTGTTCAAAATGAAACTTATTTGTCATAACATTTTCTCCTAAATGAAACTGATTTAAATTTTGTCAGCACTGGTGTTCCTGCAGCATGCACATCCAACTGCACACACACTGACAACACAGACGGTCATGCATAGATGAACAATGGCAACAAGAAAAGAAAAAGGAAAAAAAAAAAATCAAAAATGCAACACTCATTTTAAATCCAAGTCTCGGACTCCAGTGGAGCTGGGCTAATTTACACCAGCTGAGAATGCTCTTGTATTTATTTTAGAAAAGATGCAATTTTGTCCTAACAAGCAGTTTGCAAGGCCTACTTGATTGATTTAGTTGACTCTGGCTTTATTACAGCTTAATGTGTTCACATCACTATTGTTAAAGTTGTTTCAGCACTTCTATTATTATTGCCTAGTTTTTGGCATTTGGAAGTTTATAATAATAATAACAGCAGTATTTTGTACTTTTATAGCATCTTTCTTCTGAGTAACTCGAAGGGCTTTGCAAACAATAATTACTCCTTACAACCCCTTGGTATAGCAGATTATATTGTACCACATTTTACTGGCAGTTCAGATTCTGATCTCGGTTCACATCAGTGCACATGCAAACTATCTACACTACAAATGTGGTTTGGATTCCTTCTAAAACAAAAACAAAAGCAGGAATGCCCTTCACAAGAGCTGCTTCTACCCCAGAACAAAACTTTACAGTCCTGATTCCCTTTCCCTGGTACTAATTTTTAGAACACTGGGTTTGCTCCAGAACTCCCTCTCCTCTCTGCTCTCTGTAGCAGCAAAGGCTTGAGGAAGCTGGCTTAAACAGATGATGAGAAAATACCTTTTATAAAGAAAATGTTTCCTGGCTCTACAAAATCATGTCTTCTTATTGCTAGTGGGGTCTGTACTGTAAGGAAAAAAAAAAAAAAAAGGCTGTTGAGCAATCTGGAGCAAGATGCTTGTTATTTTTAGCAGAAATAAGAGATTCTGAAGCTACTTTCTTATACACTGGTGAACAAACTAGTCCTATATTTAGTATTTGGGACTAAGGAATAGACAGCCAAACATGCTCCACTTTGAAATTCAATCACATGAGAAAATCAGACTCCCTCTAGTAATATATGAACGGATAAAAAATTGGATTGGGGCTAAATATTGGCATTTCATTTCGGTGAAGACCTGTAGTATTTCATCAGTCTAAAACAAAGAAAAAAAAGTTTTTTAAAAAGTGCATGCAAAAAGTGCTTAGCACTAAGATTTTTTTTTCATTCACTGATGTAAACCACAATAGAAACCAAATAACAAATACAAAAAAAATTGAAGCAAAGAAAAAGCTCTGAATTTAGTTAGCCAGAATAAGAACTGTGAATAAATTCATTTCTTTAAGNAAATTAAACTACTGCCAAGAAGCATTTTTGGTGAAAAAAAGAAGTTCTAAGAAGGAAAATCTTCATCCTATGAATAGTTAATGTCCACTGAAAAGTTCATTCTTCTGGCAAAAGAAGAAATAATCTTAAAAACCCCTTATGTTCTAACTAGAGTGTTATCACTTTCATCATTATAAGAAGCACATACACAACTCAAGATGAACTTTCTACTGTTTCACCATTTATAATAGAAGTATTTACAGAAAGGAAAAAGATTCATTAGATAATCTGTCAGAGCACAGATTTGACCTATATGGCCTTGGCCAAGCTGTGATAATCACTGTGGACTCCTCTGTTATTAAAATTGGTACTAGACAAGAACTTCAAGTGCATCAACACTTTTCAATGACAAACAAAAAAAAAAAAAAAAAAAAAAAAAAAAAAAAAAAAAAAGAAAAAAGTATGCAAATACTCTCCTGCCCTTTTTTCAGCAATTTGACAGCAGACGATAATTCAATTAACTCTCCTACCATCCCCACTGCCATTGGAAAGAAAATATCTTTGTTAGGCTGGTAAAATGAACTGAGGTTTCTGAAGTAGAAGCCACAGCTTTAAAAGAAAGAAAAGCCTCCGTGCTGAAACCAGTGGATATTCTGTCCTTGCTTTCTCCTGGATCAGCCATCTCAAAACACAGGGCAGAACGTTGGCTCCCAAGAAAGCCAGTGAAAATCCTTCATTTCCTTCTAAGAAGTTGGATTTTTGGCTTCAGCCTAGAGAGAAGCACAAGGATAGTTCTATGATTCTACAGAATTTTGAAAATATCTCGTAGAAATCGATATTGGAAAAATCAATAAATAGATCTAGATATCAGACATTGCAAGAACATTTTCAGATCTAGAAAACTAAAGTGGAGAGCTGATTTGAAACAGTGGGGAACATTTGCCTGAAACCTGATGACATATAGCCCTGTGAGTTGTGTTGATTACCTGTATTTATAATTGCTTACCATATACTTAAAATTACGTTCTCTGGATTTGGCCTACAAAAAACACTTGAAATCAGCATTAAAAAAATTCTTCGGTGATTAATTTTTGGAGTTAAACTTCACAGGCAAGTATGTTACAAAGAAAAAGAAAAACAACTACAGCAACAACAAACCAAGAAAAAAATCAACAAAAGAAACACACACACACACACATACACACACACNTTAATGAAAAATCCACAAACAAATCAAAAATACAGTGTAAATCTTTTGGCTTGATCTATTTCTATTCCAAACTCTGATTTAAGTGGTAATATTATCATAGCATAGAAGAAAAATAACATCATTGAGGCTTCAAAATGTTTGTGTTTACACACTCAAAGAGAGTTGTAGTACATTCAATTCAGAAGAAACATAGAGCAATCTTAACTCTGTCTTTTCTGACTGGAGTGCAAAACTCAAATCAATTACTCATAAACATTTGTGATAAGATTAATTTAATTTTTTTTCTTAAACAAAGAGGGTAAATTAAAAGAATCAGCTTATTCCTTCCTACTCTGTAGTGACAAGATTAAAAATTAAATTTATACATATTTCATTTCTACATAATAAAGCCTTTTGCAAAAAGAAAAAAATACTACAGTTCGTCTAATTAAATCAAAGAAAATTGCCTGCAGCGATGCTACGGTATTACAATTAGATGTCTGCCAAAACCAGCCGTTTGAATTCTTAAACGCCACTTCGGTCTTAAATAAAAAGTACGGTTTTCATAATTTTCTGTGATATCACCAAAATGAGGGTTTTTTTCATGACTATTACGTCAGCCTGGAGTGCCTTGCTAGACTCATTACGTATTTTCTTCTGCTTTACAGACATGTGTGAAGTAAATACAGAATACTTTTGTTTTGTTCACTGTAATTATACACATGAATTTTGGTATACAATGTTATGGAAATGAAATAACATTGTTTAAAAAATTCTGCTTTAAAAATCCAAGTTTTGTGTAATTAGTGTAATTTATGTAATCCTTAAATCATCTTTGGAAATAGATTCAAAAAGAATAAAAACCCACAACCACAACCACTACAAGTAGTTGATTATTTACAAAAACTGAATCTATCCACGTTTATTATTCTTACACGGCCTGATTAGTAACTCTAATTTAGCATCTATTTCAGTACATCCAGGTCTCCCAAAGGCCCACACCAAATGCTCAGCTCACACCCAGACTTCCTCTGTGACCTTGCACAAGTCCCAAATTTTCCTGTGTCTGAAAAATGGGAGAATAATCCTTCCTACCTGACAGAGGTGTTGTCAGGCTAAAATCCACAGAAGAGTATCAGTCACTGAGATACTGGATGTAATAAGGGACAGAGAAAGAGACAGGCTGAAAACAGTGAAGACTGGATAAATAAGTTGCTATGCTACAGTAAAGGCAATTCATTTCAGCATCGTTCAGTGAAAGCAGAGTTGAGTTACAAGCTACTGCTGACTGACAGATGCAAAAACATACTCCAAAATCACTAAGCTAAGTTTCAGCAAAATTATTAACCTTCTATTTAAAGAACACTTGCATTTGCAAAGCTTTGTGGAGTATAGACAGTAAAATAATGAAGATAATACATGGGTGATGACTAAGGTTGCATGTGCTAGGAACTTCCTACGTGATCACATTTTATATGTAACTAGGAAAACTACAGCAATGTTCACCTAGTCATCTTCACTCTGCCTCCCTTGTGTTTTCTAAGTTCTTATGCTCCATGGGGTAAGTATGTCTGTAATCTCTGCTGAACTCTCCCAGGTCACATACAGGCATACTCCCTTTAGGTTCTTCCAGTTGACTCAACTGAGTCTGGGCTGAGGTAAAATTGTATTCAGCCCTCCAGGGAGAGTTCCAATTGACCATCTGATGATACCACTCCTGCTGATCTGTATTAGAGGAAAATGCTCATACCACAGTTTCATGCTTGCCTGAACAAAGATTGGTGCCATGTACAGGCTCAGAATCAGGAGAATTTTGCAAACCACTCTGTATCAACACATATGCTTCTGAAGTACTTGTCTAGATATGAGACAGACGTTCTGTACCCTGTGCACTTACCTTCTGCTATTGTCCCTATGAACAAAGTTCTTTCAGGTGAAAAAATCTGAAAAAAAAATAAAAATAAAANATGCTACAGGCAGGTGACCAGTACGCTGGTCAAGTGAGCAACTCCTCTTAAGTGACTCAGTCACATATAATCCCCTTGCTTCATTTTGTCCCCTGCTGTTACTCTCTCACATGGGATTACATGCACTGCAAATGCCTGGGGGAATCTGTGCTCAAGTTTAAAAGCAGACAGAATGGGCAGACAGAATGCACAGCATTGGGCACATTTTGATAGTATGTTTAAATGAGACCTAGATGCAGATAGGTGATCTAACTGGTGACCAAAGATGTTGTCTCAGGTGGGACAATTAGGGAGTAATAACAGATAATATTAAGATTCTATTATTTAAATTCTATATTTTTTTTCTTTCATATGTTATGTTCGCATACAATTTAACACATAAATTATTTGACTGCAGTAGTGAAAATGTTAGGATTAATTAAAATTCATTATGAATAACTAGATAAAAGTTGTCATGTAGCTGAAGAAGAAGACCAATTCTGAACCTTACTTAGGCATGGGATACTAATTGCAGAAAATGTTGACAACACAGGGAAGAATGGAAGCTGTAGGATGCTGTCCATGATAAAAGTGGACACCTGCATTTCAACTAGTAACCAATAGGAGAGTTTCAGAAATCCTTTACTCTTGACACTGCCATGAAAGCTCATCAACTAATTCACCACCTAAAGCCACTCAGCCTCTACACGAGGTGTTTTCCCAGAGGGATCCATATTGTATTACTTGCAACACAGCCCACAGATCCAGCTCTGACTGAAATGTGACAGGAAGGCAATAAAGCTTCCTATTACAATCCCAAAGGACAAATGTTTGAAACTCCAGTTGAATTCCTTTCTCCAATTCCTGTGTGAGACTGAATTCCTGATTGCAGTATTTGTACATTTCTGTAGGACCTCATGTTTCTTCATTCCTGTGGCAATGAACCTTTGCAGTACAAGCTTTCAGCAGTATACCAATATCCAGGTAGGTCAGCTGAACATGTTCAGCTTTGACGAAAGGTCCATATGCCATTTGGTATACTATTCCATCACCCTCTCCCATTCATCATCACTCATGATTGAAAATTTTAGCAGACATTTTCAGCAAACAAGCAAAACCTGGTAAAATAAATCATCCATATTTGTTTACCTTGTTCCCTTTTTTGCCAGCCCCCAGACATTTGGAAATCCAATACTAACAGAAGAAGAAGAATAGCAAATTCCACTTAGGAAACACAACAAAAAATTTATACAATACACTTGTAGAGGACTGTGATGTCTTTTTCACTCACCTTTTGTCTACATTGTTCCAATTCTGAGAGAGGGTAACACAGAGTATTCACATCTTCATTACCATTTACATAAAAATGTGAAACCAAGATTTTAGCATTAGAACAACTATTTTATTGCTAGCATTTTACTATTACATTGTGCTTGAGGGAAAGTTTGCAAGACTGCAGATTTTGCACCATATTATATTTACAAAATTTTGTACTAATTACTGAAACTCAGTAGCTTTTTGAGAACTTACAGTAGCATATAGGAGTTTCTAAAACAGGAAAGTGCCTGTGAGTTAGTTAATGGCAATCATTGTGACTGTCTATTCAGGACCAGAGAACACTTTTTTTCCCAAATAAACTCTAATATTTAGAATATACAATGTAGTTTTGTCACTGAATTCTTCTATTACTTGAAGTGTGGACAAGACTTGCCTAGGAATGAGTATCAAAAGAAAAGATCTGATGCCAGAACTTTTGGCACAGGTACAGAAACCTCTCTATCCTTTTCTGGACTTCTAATGCATGCTTTGAAGAATAGAAGCTAGGATATACACTAGCATGTTTTGTCCTAACAAAAATTTTCTAAATGAAATGATGACACATAACGAAGAATCATTCCCAGTGCTTAGAAGTGAGCTGCATGTCCTTTACCATCTGGATTAGTCTTAAAAGGATGCTTATTCATGTCAGTTACACACACTCATAGAAGAGCACTTCATGGAGTGAACAAGTCTCTTCTGATCAATCCTCATCTTTCATAGAGTTGCCAGTCAAACTGTCAGAAATCTGTTGAATGCAGTTTTTCAAGAAAAAACTTTGTCTGGATGGCTGGAAAACCCTAATATCCATTCCAGTGTGCAGTTACCAGTGGGAAGTCTCTCCTCTCATTCTCACAACAGGTTGTGTGCTGCTCTTGACTGGAGTAGAGATAATTTGTGCTCCATTGCCAGCTTTGGTTCAGCCACAACAGGTTGTTCAAGAGCAGTACCAGACATGAACAAGAGACATGCTGCAAGTTACAAAAGCAGAGCATTTGGGCGTAAGTATAATACTTGGAGAGATTGAACAATAACAAAAGTAAAAGTGAACCATGTTGTTATGTAATAAAGCTTAGCCTTTTTCATGAGTTAAGGATTACTACTTACACATTAAAAATAGAGAAGACCACAGAGACCACTAAAGCTGGGATTAGAATGCATAAAACCCTGAATCCCAGATCTCGCCTTCAACCACTAAACCACATCTTCTATAGTTAGACCTCTTTTTTGAGTCATGTTGCTGCTTATTACTCAACATTCTGCAAGTACTTAAGCACCCTGCTGAATCAAGGGCCACCTCCTGGAGACCAGAGCCTGCAGTTCTTACTCAAGCATTTATCCTTTGTAATCATGTAACTGGAATCTGTATACAGTAACACACACCCTTTGTTTCTGCACTGGAAAAATAAAGTCATTAGTTCCTCCAAAGTTCATAGCTTTGTTTTGTAGTGGATCACTCCAGTTTTAAGTCAAAATAACTCCACTGCACTCATAATGATTGCACTGTTTAAAAGTGGGTGTAATGTAACAAAGAATCAGGCCCAAAGTCTCCAGTCAAATGGCTCAGCAGCCTTGATGAGAATATCATGCTTTCTCATCATAATCAGCTGTGTTTGTTATTGCTAGCACCACTCTGCTGCTAACAGAGACACAGACAATCTCACTGAGAACCTGGCCATGCAGTTCTTTTTCATTTGACTGTATTTGATTCGCAAGAAATAATATATTAGCTTGCATTAAATAATTATCCACAAGCTGGAACCTGGTCCTGAGACTTTGACATATGAGTTTCTAGTCGAGCTTAGCTGGCTATAATTTTTCATCTGGAGGGTATCTTCACTATGCAAGCTTGATGAACAGGTTATTTTATTTTAGATCTCCAGTGAATACCCGTCATTGGCTTTAAAGAAAGAAATGAAGAAAATGTATTGGCTCATATAGACTGTCTTTCACATCTCCATTTAGTCAAGAGCCATTTGAAGTTCTCTTTGTGTCTGCTCAGATAAATGGCCAGCTGGATCCTATGTGTAATGCACGCATTTTGGCAGGATAGTTGGTAACCATAGGTGTGATGACTTTTGTGAGATCCAGTCATCTGCATGTTCTTCTACATCGGTTTGTTAGCCTGAATCTCTTGAGTACTGTGCACAGGATGTAGCACACTGGGAAGGACAGAGTGGTTTTGAACTCTTCTATCTCTTGCTGTTGCAATGGTAAGCAAGTTTAAATCCTGTGCTATTCTTAGTCTGGGCGAGAGACAGATTTCATTTAATACAAGTGGCTGCAGAGATAGCGTTATGCCATACAATCATTTAATTTGTACAACATATTATCCCACTATTCAGAGCCACACAATGGTTGCCGGTTAGTTCACTCTTGCGTCATAGGTAGAATTACAGTGAAGCCTGTAAGTCAAAGTGTCATAGAAGACTTGTCTATATTGAGAATCTTCCAGTCAATTACCACCTTAGTCCCCCTCTAAGGTGCTGTTCTGCCATCTCCCTGTTAACCTACTGCTGATGAAATTTACTGGTAAGCTCAAAATATATGCTTCTGAGGCCTTGTGTTTTAAGACCCTAAATGTTCAATGAAGAGGTGAAAAGCTTGGGACAGGGTCAATGTATATGGAGAGCAATAGCTTTAGTATATTCTATTTTTTCCTAGATTTGAGAAAGCCTTTCTTTGCTTGCCATCTTTGGTTCAAGCTGTTGAACAAAAGGTATGCAACAGACCCCAGAAGGGGGCAGACTGATAGGAGTGATTACCTGCGCTGGGTTGACTGCAGATACACAGTTCTCTCACTTTGTCCACTGTTCCCTCATTCAGCCTTCCATTCCCTAAATCTGTTCTGGCTCTTAGTTACTTTTGCTAACACAGCCATCATGACTCATACCATTCTTTACCATACAAACTCTTCAGAGAAGGAAATGAGAATGCAAAAAGAGGAAATGCCTCCATCAAGGCTACCTACTTGGCTACAGCATCCCTGCCCAAAGCTGCTCCTGCAGCCACCGTGGCAGGAAGGTCATTGACTGTGTGTCTTCAAGGCATTGCTCCAAGCCAGGAAGTTCCTTGTCCTTGCCCCTGCCCCGAGGCAGTCTTGGGACTGTTTTGCACTTACCGCTGTCCATCTGGGGCAAACAGCATCAGAGATAAAATAAAAGTCTGAAAGTCTAGATGGGCTGTTGTCCCATTCTCTCCTGAACTCTGAGCTCACAATAAAACTGACACTGAGTTTGTAGCTCCTTAAGGACAAGAAGTTTGTGCAACCTTGGGCCCAACAAGTACTCTCAAGTATCAAAGAAGAAAATCAGGCCCAGGAAGAGGACATCTGAATTTGTCATCTGCCTCACTAAATAAAATGAGGCAGCAGCTGAACTCTTGTAAGATTCCAAACAGAGTGTCATCCTTTTCTAAACACACAATAAATACAGGGCAGATCTCCCCCAGCACCAACTCCACACATGCAGACAGACACACACTTGATCTGTGAGCAGTTTTGAAAATTTGGGTGGTAGAAACGTTTGTCACACCCACAAGCTACATCTGAAAGAGGGGAATGGGAGAAAAGCCATCCATCTTGGTTTCATGCTAAATTATCAGCTTCTTGGCTTTGTGCCAGCTCAGTCAGCTTATAATAATAACTGGCTCCGGGCCAAGGTTTTTTTAGGGAGGGAGGGAGAGAGAGAGAGAGAGCACACTGCTTTCTCTTTCCTCAAAAATATTTGTTAATAATCTCTTTATTACTCATAATCTGTGTAGCTTAATTAAATAAAAATGTCTATTTTAGCTTCCCTGCTAACTGCACACTGGAGCTGAGATCAAATTATTGGGAGCCTGAAACCAGTCTGGATTTCAAATATGAGATAACATGGGGACTATTTGTAGTTGGGTTTCTGGTTAGGGCCCCTCCTACCATGAAAACTAAACACAAACACTCACAGTTTGATCGTGGATGGCATGAAAACTAGAAAAAGGATGAAAATCTACAATGAAAGCCTACTGTTATATTGAACCATGACCTATTATCCCTGAAGATATGCTAAAGTGTCTCTACATGACATGGTAAACTCCAAGAGGACTGACTTTATCTGAAAGACAGAGTTGTGATGATTCCTGACGTAATATCTTTCTAATTTTAGAATTAATCCAGCCAAACTACATTTTTAATGGAAAGAGCTCAAGGAGAAGAAAAATACCTCTAATTCAAACGAGTGTATAAGAACTGTCAGATCTCACTTACTTAATTCTATTTCTTCAGGTCTCTTTGTTTGTTTCATTATTATTATTATTATTATTAAAACTCCTAGAGATGACCTGCTGTGATTGTATAAAAAGCGCCTCATTCATGTGAGGTGCAACCACAAATAATAACAGTAAGCATAAAGAAAGCAGAGCCTATTTCATGCATTTTGAACATAAAATACAGCATAAAAAGAAAAGAACATATATTGAAGAGGCTTCCATTAAGATACAGGAAGAACTCCCAATGTTACTGCAATGGGAGATAAGCTTACTCAATAGTTTTATTAATGTCTTGCAATGCGTTCCTTTTTCAGCTTAGCTAATATTTTAACTTCCTCTTGCAGTGCAAACAATGATCCTAAAAACTGTCCATGTACAAAAGTTCCTCTCCGGGGTTTTTATAATTATCCATTGTTACAATCTGCATCTGATATTAAATCTATTACTGGTCTGTGCTGACCTTTGAAGAAGCGTATTATGAATGCACCAAGAAGTGGCTGAAGTTCAGGCCATATAGGATATGTACCCAAATCCCTGGATGTTGAACCTTATCATCACTGACCTTCCTTAATCTTTTTTTGTAGCTAAAAGTTTCCTAACTGGGCTGCAAACCCTTCAAGAACAATTTTGATTTTCAAATTCCCAGAACCTCTTAATTTCTTTCTTATTTTACAGTATTTTTAGTCCTTCTACTTTGGGGGCTGTCACTAAGGGGATGATGATATCACAGGAGGCATTCAGCACTTCCCAAGATTAGGTCTCTGGTCCTTGCCAAAAACTGTAAGGAGTTGAAGACTCAGAGAAAGAAACGAAAACTTCTTTCTCTGAAATTGGGCAGATAAAAAGCAAGCTGAGCTGCAGATACCATAACACCTTCCTTTATTGTAATTTCATTCTCATTATTTTTCCCTTAAATATTCTGGATTCTATCAGATATGATAAATATCAAGATCACTGGGATGGAGACTATTTCTTTTATTATTTGTACAGTGCCTTGCAGAATCAAGTTCTGACTCTGGGTTAGCCTGTACAAACCAGTGTGCTATAACGATAACTACCAGCAATAATAATAACGTATGAGCATGAATTGTTTTTAATTTCAGAAATGTTCATGACTTATTACTGGTCAACTTTATATAAGCTCCTTATTTTAACTGGAGAAAATGAATCTATTTCCTGTGGAGAAATTGCACAAGAGTTCATGTTTAAGGACCAAGAATCACGACAATAGTCTTTAAGATATGAACACTGACAAATTTCATTCTGTGTAGTTTCTCTAGAAATCTCATTATTCTGACAAAACTTCAGCTGAAAGTTAGGCTCTGAGCCACAGAGGATGTATACTAAGAAGTTGCACCCCCAGATGAAACAATGCTTTACTCTGGTGGAAACGTCTCTGCTTTATAGACTGCAGGACAGAGTGCGTCTACTTGTGATAAATTTGGAGGGCTTATAGGTTCAAGTGTAAGAAGCACTTTAGAAAATTGACTGTTGCTTTATAATGCAGCTGATTACCTGCCCCAGAGAACTGAGGTCATGTATTCTCTGCAAAAGGTGCACCCAATGTGGAAAGGCAGAGCCTGGTTGCCAGACCCTACAAGGCATGAAGTGCAAAGGTTGCCCTGCAGCTGACTTGGCAAAAGGCTTGTTCAGGGAGCTTCAGAAAACATGAGGTAGTCCTTGGGATGCTTCTGGGGGACAGTGACTCTGTCCAGCCCTCCTGGCACAGCTCCCACTGTGGCGTAAGTTAAGGGAACCAGTTCTGAGAGGGAAGTGAGTGCACAGTGCTCTCCATGCTGAAACTGCGATTCCAGTGGTGGCTTGTGCTCATTATATAGTGTGAGATCACAAATAGAAGTTTTCACACTTGCCCATCTGCCACCAACTGACTCTAAAGAGCTGGTGAATCATACACTTAAAAGAGGGCGAATTTTTCCCCGCTGCCATTGGAATGTGTTTTGAAATTAAATATGCACAGTACAAAAGCTGAATAACAAGGTTGGGCTGATCACACCAGACACTGTGTATAATGCTACAGACATGAGGGTCAGGGGTCTAGGCCAAGACCATGGCCCTTAGTCACGGCATCAATGAAAGCTGATTCTTCCTTCCCCTTGGTGTCCCTTTCCATGTCTGAAGAGACTATTGAAAGAAAGATTTCTTTGAGAGGAGCCAGAGGAAAGAAAAAGGGGAGGGGGAGTGGTTTAACTACCATAAATATGGTGAAAAAATATTATTTTTGTGCTTGCATATGGTACTTTTTTCCAGCTATATATCTGCATACATTTTCCATTTGCTATTTGTAATTATGGCTTTGGCTTTACAATGTATTCATCAGTGGCACTGTGATCCTTTTGTTCTGCTGCATATTAAAATGGTTCAGAAGATAGATTCAAAAGGTCTCAGGTTCCCAAGAAGGAACATAATAGGGGTAATGCATGGCAAGAACATTTTCTGCTTTCTGCAAAACAGGAATAAATAAGGGAGCTATTGCATTACACATTGTGTACAGCACTGTACTCCTTGTCAAAGTGTTAGACAGATTCTTATCCATTGCAAATACCAGTTCTTATCCTGATTTACATCTTGAAATAATTTTTAATTTACCCTGTGCTTGCAATGGAAACCAGAGAGGATTTATAGAAGCATTCTCAGCACATTATTTTTGTGAAAAGCAATGTTAATATGATCGTTTTGGTCATTCAACAACAACAACAACAACAACAAAAAACCAAAAAAAAAAGAGAAAAAGGACAAAGAATGTTTTTGTTTTTAATTCTCACCTTAAAAGCAAGTTTTCTTTGGGTGTGACTAATCTACATGAAGTATAACTGTATCCATTACCCATTGTAGGTTTGTGCAGTATGTGACAGCTGTTTGACCCCATCACTGAAGTTCCTCTTGCCATGGAAAAGAGACAGGAGTATGCTACAGTGAAGATAAAACATCCTTTATTCAGACTACTAGACAGAATCAGACTCCTTGATTCTCTGGTTGCCAAAGAGACTCTGTGTCTTATGCATTTGTATGTCATCACAAAAATCTTTCCAACCCCTGACCTGTACAGCCCAGTTGTGGACGGAGCCAAGTGCACTACAGATGTCAGATCTCAGCTGCCCCAGGACTCATCTTTGCCTCAGCCACACTGCCTGATTCTCTGGAAACATGACTCCAGCATTCAGGCTTACGGTGAGATTCAACCATATTGCAAATTAAGAAGCAGCCATGAACACGGCGGCACTGCACAGGTTCTGCGGTATCAGTAACATTCATTGTCCCTGTGATGTGTTTGTACCCACTGCAGTCAGCCTTGTGCAGTGGTGGAAGAATAGTCAACTGTTGATCCAAAATCAGTGTTTGACTGTTGCTTTTACAGGTTTTTTTCTGCTTAAGCACATGACTAAGCATTGCAGTGTCTGAATGAAGGTACTTCATCTTGCCTTCATGCTACTAGTTCCAGAAGTAGAAGCAGAATTCCCAAATCAGTTAGACATTTAAGCTAATTTTCTTCATTAAGAAATATCCATTAATGCGTCAGAAGGGGCTATCTCACCTACAGGACCTCAAATCTTTGTATAGGGCTGGGTCTAAACTATACCAATGCTACCTGGGCTGCCTGTAAGTGCTTCTGAACTTCTGAACTGCACTTTGGAAACATGACTACGAGATGCCACTACTCAGTTTCTCATCTATAAAACAGATACAGTTTGTCCTAGCTCCCATTTCTTGTTGATCTGATAGTATTAAAAGCAGTGACAGCATTTGATGAAGGGCTCCATGTGAGTCATTATTTCAGGAAATAATGACTATTCTGTTAGTTATTTGTTCCTCCTCAACACACAAAATCAAGTGATGCTTCCCACCCCTACATTTTCCAGACCTTACAAACCTGGAAGTGATGAAATAAAAAACCAAAACAAAAACCTAAAAAGTATCCAAAGAAGGATAAGGAAAAGATAGGCTCAGATGGCAAACGTAGATGTGCTGCTCTTAAACACTGGAGACTCCAATATTTTTAACCATATGCCACATTTAAACAACATGGCTATTCTTGCTAACTTCAGTAAGGAACCTTTATCTTCCCTGTTTTCTCTGAGGAGCTTGAAGATTAGGACCACATTTACCATGGCATTCAGGTTTAGAACAGTGAAAAACAAGTCAAAAATATTTATGTTTAATTCCCCTTCTTTATGTCTCTTCAGAATAGAGCTGCTATGCATGTTTATGTGAAATTAATGTTGGTTATATACCAGTGACATTATGGTTAAATAATTAGTGTTGTCTCAGTTTCTAGTAACTTGCTGTTCTTCACTTTGATTGTGAGTTTATTTCCTCCACGAGGACATTTAGACACAGCTCTGAACTGAGAATTGCCAAGTAATTTTTAAAAGCATTGTTTCTGTTAGTCTCACTTGTGCCTTTTTCTGCTGGTTGCACAGCCGTCTAGGAGGAAAGTACTTACCCAGTGTTCAGAACTGAGAAGGATAAAAGCCAGCTAACCAAGCAATCTTCCTAATTTTTCCCATCCCACACTTCTCTCTTTCTCACACATTCAGCACCTTTTATCTTTTTCTCTATCAGTCTTGTTCTTACCTGTTCTTGAAGCATTTGAGGAGGAAAGACAAATTGACCATTAAGGCAAAAATGATAATTGATGTACTTATATGTTTATGCTCAGGCAAACTATATGTACCCTGGAGAATGTGCAATTAGGTGACTGCGATCTCTCTAAAAAAACTCTTTCCTCTGTCTCTTCTAAATCAGCAGTGCTTTTCACATACCTCTGTTTTCCAAGAATGTGTTTGAGGGAGGATATGCTGCTTTTGTGAGGATATTGCTCAAATCTCTTTTAGCTACAGGTTCTGCCTTGCGCAACAGTAAGAGAAGAATATTCAACTTTTTGGCAGCATTTTAGTCCACTGAGACCCGGGTTTGCTTCAGTCCTGCTCAGCTCTTCCTTGAAACAGATGTTGGGAGAGGTCGTTGCATCTCAGTGACTTCTGCAGGAATTCAATGGGAAGTAGGAGGCACTGCCTTCACAATGTCTTGCCTGTGAAAAAATTAGCTCCTCCTCCAACCACTGGAGTTCCCACAGGAACAGCTTTGCTGCTCATAACATAGCTGTTAACTGGCAGAGGTGGAGGTATGTATGATATTTCAGCATAGCACATGGCCCTTTGAGGACTTACTCTGTGCCTTGCTCTGTGCAGGCACCAAGGTCTACATTCACGCTGCTCACGGCCTCAAGCAAGCAGCACTGAGCCTGAAGAAACTCAATGCTGGGTATACTGATATATAGATCAGAGCTCACAGTTTTGAAGAGTCAACTACATTCTGCCCCAAAGTAGGGTCAGAAGAAGTGCATCTCTGCACTTCATCTACCCTTTGTAAGTTTGCTAGTGAGTGAATGCTCACTCTCTTTTCCCTCTAAAACCCACTTTATCTACTGTTTTGTCTTCTGCTCTTTTGTGTGCTTGTGGTTCAGCAACATCACTGTGAGTCACACAACTGTTATCTATGGCTACAACTTCCTTGAATGCTTTGCGATCATCAACCTATATAGGACATTTCTTTGATCAGTCTTGCCACTGTTTTGGAAGAATTTCACATTAGAAAGAATTTCCATACTGGTACACTGATAGGTTTTAATTTGAGCAGACATACATGTTCAGGTGTTGAGCAACCTTTGCTGTAATCCACAGTTAAAACAGTTGCAAGAACAAATAGGTGAGAACAAGAGGTACAATAAAGACCTTTTAACATCTTTAAAAGTGTGTTCCTCTCATGTGAGGCATTTCATAATTTTCCTAGAAGGAAGTTATGCTCTTGGGAAAGTATTGCCCCAGGTACAAGAGATGATACTTTCTCTTTCCTCTGATCTTCTCTTGCTATGTAGGTCTTTCCCTTAATGGAGAAAAATAAGGTCCACAGTCATTTGAGCTATGCATTTTGGGGTCTCCAGGAGGCCCTTAAAAGGAAGTCAGAAAAATAAAAAAAATGAGGGGAAAAATTCATGCCTATTTAACACTTTAATTGTTGGGGCATGTATAACAATTTACTGCAGCAAAGGGGGATTTAAATGATTCAGTGCAAGAGAGATGGAAGCAGTTCTCTCCCTGCAATGGGAAAAGTGCAGAGTTGTGAAAGGGTAGAGAAACTCAAAAACACTACAATGCAACATGCAGAACACACAGAAACAATACAAGAGCTGCTCCTGTTTGACCTTCTTGCAGCTTGAATGTGGTCATCCTAGTGTGTATGGAATTTGGAAATATTAAGCACTAGAAAAATGTAAAATATTCATAGAATCATGTATGCTGCCTAGAGAAACTGTTGTGAAGGATTTCTCATTACTGATATTGGAGAGGTTAGTGATAGAAATGACTGTGGGATGAGTAATAAGTAAAAATATCCACTCAGACTGATTCAAACCAATATGAATTATGCCTGAGTCAATAATGAGTGTAGGATTAGACATACTGGACTTGATTTTCCTCTCGCTTACAACACAGAAAATTGAAATGAATTCAATAGGCTACATACCACTAGTAAATTTGGGAATACCTACTTTCAGTCTGTAAGATCCGTACTGAGGGAGAAGCTCTGTTTTGTAGTTGCATTCAAAAAATTGGGTTGAAATCCCAATATTTGTCGATGTGCCCTGTCACAATCCTTTTAATTTATATTCACAAGTTGTTCAGATCAAAAGCACTCAGAACAGGGACTTTCTTTTTTTAAAATCTGCTAAGATAATGCCCAGCAAATCTGCACCAGGACACGCAAATGTGGAACATGCATGTTACAGTGGGAATGAATCCAAGGTCTTGAGGAAGACAGCTGAATGAGCATGAGTGGTCAATATGTGTATCACCTGGTTCAGTGCTTCTTGAATGAAACATATATATGATTTTGATTTCTTATAATCTTTTGGACCTATTGTCCTTTTATTTACTTATGCTTTTGTTATTTCACTGCAAATAAAGACATCTTTGTTTCCCTGTAGTCTCTGACTCTACATGGTACTGTGACAGAAAGGATCATAAAGGGATAAGCTAGAATGATGCATTACCAGCCACTGCTGGCACAGGCTAAAAAAAAAAAAGAAAGATTGAAACTTTTTTTGTTTGTATTTAAAAATAAAAAATCCTCAAAAACATCACAATGTTTAAAGAAATTTTTTAAGTTATTTTGGTTTTTTTATTTAACTTTATTTATCTGAATATATGGTGTTGGCTACAGAAAAAAACAATTGGTTTTTATGTATCTTTAAAATCTTTTTTCTCCTTGTATATGATCACTTTTAGTTTTGCAAAACAGTTTCAAATTTTGAAGTGCATGAATTGTCTGGGTTTTTAAGTTGAAAAACAATTATACCTTGATGTGTTTTTTGATGAATTCCCATGATAAGGTTGGTTACCCCTAACCACGTCTTCTCCTTGTTATAATATTTTAGAAAAAAATTCAAACAAATATTTTCCTGTCTATGCTAGTGATCAGTCTCAGAAAGAAACTCAGCAACAGTCTCAAATTCAGTGCAGGAAAACAAAAGAAGACGGGTTAATGGGTAGTGTGCTATGCTTGGGTCACCATTCTATTCCCTCCTAAGCTGCACTCTTCCTTTGTGACCTTGGACCTTATCCCACTTCTTGTTGCTCTGTAAAATAGAGGTAGAAATACTTGACGTTTCACAGAGGTATTGTGAGAGAGATAAACATCAAAGTCTGGGAGGTGCTCAAACACTACAGAGATAGACAAGATAAGCACTGTACACAGAAAAAACTCCATTATATGATTGAAAGCCCCAAACAACAGGGCTTTAATCTTTAGACTTACAGTTTAAATAAAGCCTTGTCATATCCCATTGTGTAGTTTTCATGAATTCTTATTTCAATAGCCTTATTGCAGTGACCATCTGGAATCATTCAGCTGTACAGTACTTCTCTGGGTACTAATTAATTTCTTAAGTCCTGAGAACATGGGCCCAAGCCTTACCAAAATCTGATCAATAAAAGACCTGAAAGGTTAGGTCTGCTTGGCTGATGCCCAACTCAGCCAGGAGCCCGTTCGGTATCATATTGCCAGAGGGCTTAAGAAGTTACTAATCACTCACTAGGCTCTGGGACTTGTGTTCATACATGCACTTTATTTTATTATGGAAAATTCTAGGTAATATAACCTACCTAAGCTGACTTTCAGTGCAGGCTAAGGGAATGCATGCAATGATGAATCTTAAGCATTTAATATGGAAAGATCCCAATAACTAAACAGGTGTACAAAAGCTTTTATTTCCACCCCATCAAAGCCACTAAGCAAGAGTTAGTCAGCATTTCTCACTCTTTTCCTTCTGTTGCAAACAGGCTTGTATGTTCATTCTCCTTTTCCCTGACTCACTCTCATCTCTAGAAGCTCAGTATAGAGAAGGATCGGGCTCTTTAGACCATTACATCACCGATCCCTCGTGTTAATCTGGGATCAAGTCTCTGGATACCTCAAAGCTTTTGTGTAGGTTCCAAGATTGCTGTCTCAGGACAGAGATTCTGCTGCAGCGAACAGCCTCTCAGCTGTGAAGACTACGTGCCATATGAAAGGTACAGTACAAAGAAGGGTTAATAGAAAGCAAATATCTGCTACAGTAGCACTCTGCTTCTGACACAGCCCTGTTTAATGAGGAAGTCAGAGGGGTTTCATGAAGTCAAATGGTAATAAAGCCCATTAATAAGATTGCACACAGACAATGAAATGCATCTATGCTATAATAAAATAATCAATGTAAATAATCATCATTTCAGCTAAAATGTCTGATCACAGTTGTGTTCTCCTGAATTGGGGGGAAAAAAAAAAGGCAGTGTGACTTTAAAATGACAAAGATATTAGCACATGCCTGCTCCGATGAAGCACTGTAGAACAAATCTGATTGGAGGCTGGTCAGTTTGTGCCTGATGCCTAATCGAGAGCTTATATTTACCACAGTCCCTAGGGCACTGCTTTATCTTCAAAGCTTGAGCCAAGAAAATTCGCTTGTTCAAGTTGTCTGCAGGCTGTTTTTCTTTCTTTCTCTCTTTTTTTCTTTTTTTTTNCTTTTCCCTCCCCTCTTTCTCCCTCTCCAGATCTCCATCCTGGCTCAGTTAACAAACCTATTAATCCCTGGTCAAGTGCATACATGCAAAACTCTGATGAAAGAAAGCAAATGTGGAAGAAAAGAAACAGAATTGTTCAGATGAACACCAACACCACTGATTTCCTTCTGGTTTCATCTCTGTGTTCAGCAAAATTTTATGCATGGATATATCTTCCAACATTGTGGCAAGCTTTGATACATCAACTTCACCGGAAAGTTGGGCCAATACCTATCTCACATCAGTGGCCACTACTTTGTTCGAGAGATAGCATCAAATGATAGGACTCCTTCAGGAGCAAATTTTCAAGATTCCAGACGTGTGCCATTAACATGAATACTGCTGTGAGCCAATAGGTTTTGGGCAATTAATTGCCATTTGTGTTTTTGAATTTTTTTTTAACTGATTATCAATATTTCAATAATGTAATAGGGAAGGAAACAGATACCAGAAATACCTTTTAAAAAGTACCTCTGCAACTCTGCCTATAAATTAAGCAATTAAATATGTAAGATCTATGGTTAGACACCTACAGACTCAATTGAATAAACAACAGTCAAATAGGGTCAATTAAATCTACACAACAGTAGTACACATACCAGCATGTGAAACTGAAGATACCCATCATTATATTCTACTGCATTCTATTGAATGCACTGGTGTTTTGAAAATTTTACTCCCTGTATATTTATGGTTTTTTATCCCTTCTCTTCCTCCCACCCCCCCTCAATTATTTCATTCCTATGGAATGCAACTTAGTGTGGAATACTGAATCTCTTCATTTCAGGGCATGCACAGTGTTTACCTGTAGCTCATATGCTACTGTATCTTAATGGGATCTTGAAGGAGGGTTCAAGGTTATTTAGTTTCCATGCTTAATTCATTCCTGAAGAGGTTTAAATAGAGACTGACAGCATGCTAATATTTGATAATCATTACCGTCAGCTAAGGGGAGAATCAATGATCACCTAATACTTCTGTTGGTTTTAGAAATGGATCCTGTGACTGAAAAGTCAAAGTCATTAATCAGCCTATAGGATGATCCACATAAGACAAACTACATTCTCTCATCACATAAAGCATGTTGTCTCCTGTTCATGCATGTTATCTTTCAATTTACATTTTATGCAGATTTACCTAGCTCTATGATCTCCAATCAGTTTTCTGGTTTACAAGGATGTTTTAAACACTTTCAGCCCCTTTCCGAATGTCACCATTTTCATCTACAGTTGAAAATGCTGCTGGCTGAAGCCGCAGCTGGGAGGTGGCACATACTGAGCAGGGGGGAAATCCCTGCCTACACAATACAAAGAACAGCCATTTGCGAGGAGAAATTCTGTCCAGGAATGGCTATTAATGAGAACCAATTTACCAGCAATACTGTTTATATAATTTTATATTGTTCATATTACTTTTTGCACTGTTTACCTTAATTAAGAGTATATGCAAACAATAAATAGCAGATTACTTGTTCTATTACAGTATCAGTCTCAGAGGTGCCTACAGTTTTTTCATATTTGAACTGTGTAATTCCAGATCCAAAACTCAGTTTCTGTCCTAAAGTGCTGGTAACTGAATACAGCACTGGATATCCACATAGTTAAACAAAAAATGTAACACAGAGAAACGTATTTCAAAACATACATGTGGTGGGCTGCATTATTATTATCATTTAACAAAGAGACACAAGTGATCATAAATAGACATTTTTGCAGGTTTCCATTAATCAGGCATCTGGAATTATGCCTCTTCTTATATTTGATCAATTACTTTCTCAGTGCTATTTCCTTTCTATCACTTCAGCCAGCAGCCTGTGTTTCTGGCACTTAAGGTTTTGAGATTACTCTCAAGTGACAAATGATGATGTATGTACACACAGTTCAGTACTTCTCCCTTGGAGTTTAACTTGACTGGGAAATGCGGTGGCCCCTAGAAATCAGGGTCTTTGTTTTTTGGTTTCAGCATTAGAGAAGAGCGGCATCCTGCTTTAATATGAGATTTTAACATTTGGTTTGGAAGTATTTTCTGACTTTCACAAGCCTACAGAAAAGACAAGTCTCTTGACACACCTTGTGCTTTAATCACAAGAACATCCTTAATTAGAGGCAAATTCTGACACTGAGTCAATTAGATCACTTGTGGAATAAGGTAGTCCTCAGTGAGAGTGACAGTGGCAAAATGTGGCCCTTGATAAATGAAAGGCAATGCTGAGTACCTCCCTAGGACATTGATGAGGATGCGCAGTAACTCCCTTGTCTAAAAGTCTGAAGCTTTGCTGCCTTTCCTTATGAAAGTACAAGATTTCAAAATACGTTCAATTATTATTATTTATTTAAAAATATCATAAATTATTAATTATCTTTTTTTTTCTTATTTGAATCAAAAAAGTATTTAAATTTTTGTTACTAATTGGTTGAGATTTGCAAATCTGCGGAGTTACCCAAGGACTAGAATTAAAAATCTTACCTTCCGTTCATTCACTCACCATTACCACAGTTCTTCTAAGAGTTCCTTTTCCTAGCTGTAGGTTTGAATTATGTTGCCTTCTGCGTTACAACACCTCTTTCTAAAAGAGATGACTGCTGTTCATTTCTCAGTTTTATTGTGTTTTGTTTTTTGTTTCCCAATATGCCCCTTACCATATTTCTTATTACCATTGGAAAAAAACTGTGACAATAGGGCTGATTCTTTTGTCACCATACTGGATTTACTGGACCACTGTGCATCTCAAATATTTCTAAAAGGTTATTGAATTTCTACAAGGTGTAGTGGAAGGTCATTGATTTTCTGTGGTTTTTAAACACAGCACACCGATTCAGAGTGAAAATGGGGCAAATATTTTCAAGGAAAAAAACCCATGCCTATTTATCATTTATAAATTTCAAAATTCAACATGTTTCAACTTGCTCAGATGTATGGTTAATATTATGCATCCCTTCTGTTGAAGCACTCATTGCAGATAGCTTAGAAGGTCACCATTCTGCAGCTGCAAGCTGACAATTTATCCAGTTTAAGATTGTGTGTCACCAATGAGCATTCTGATCACTTGCAAGAGCTAGTGCTCTAACCGTAGTAATTGCACGAGCTCTGCATGGGTCATCTGGCTATGAGAGATTTTCTTACAAGCAGTAGAAGTTTTCAAGACTACAAAAAAAAGAAGAGATCAGAGTAGATACTGCAGTGATTGTTCATACACTGGGAAGAAATGCTTCCTCTGGAGTGGAAAGAAGGCATAAGGGGCCAAAATTGTAATAAAGACATGGAGTTATAACAGGAATAAATTTAGCTCCATGAGTTTGGATGAGCAGCCTGGACAAAATGGTACGTGACAGCTCTTCAGAGACAGGTTTTCCTCTGAGTCTGTACTGCCACTTTAGCACTACATGTTTTTCTTAGCCCTAATCATATGCAGTGCAAGAAAGAAAAGAAACTCAGCTGCTTCTAAGTGCTGAAAAAGACACTAGCTTTAGAGTTTCAGATGAATGGGTAAATGGTTAGATGGACAGAGAGTAGAACCTCACCAAATAAACTCCTCACAATTTGGGCTTGCCAATTTTCTGATTGTTTTTCTCAATAGGTTAAAGAGAAACACATGGTTGTAATACCTGAAAAAAGTCAGGCTCCACGTCATGGTGTTCCAACATTGACGAGATCTCTTACCCAAGACAGCTGAGTTTCTCCATCTTCTGAAAAACAAAGGCATATTAAAGGAAAGTTTCTCCTTGACCATACTGTCAAGACTCCAAAATAAAGCGAATGACAGATCATCTTATTTAACCAATATATTGTGCTATTATCATTCTAAAAATATTTTATGAAGTGTTAGGGAAATCACATAGACTGAATAAAATAAAAATAGCAACTATTCTCAAATATAGAAAGCTTGTGGTTTGCAACAATTGTCAATGAATTTAATAGTTTAATAGAATTCTGGATTGACACTAAAATAAAATTTAAAAATCTTCTAAAGTTGTATTTTAAAAAAGTCTTTAATCACTCAACAACAGAACTACATTTATTAAATTTAAAAACTGTATTGTAGTAATGAGCATGTCATCATAAGTTTCCTTCATGCAAATAACTTTCTACTAGCACTTTTACAATGCATTTCCATTTTAAACAACAGAAGTTCTAACTCTAGATACTCTTTCAATAATCAAAAGCCACTAAGAGAAGTCAAACTATTCAGATTTTTCTATCACCCCTTTTGGGTTTTCATGTGCAGTTTACTTCCAGGCAGGAGTTTAGACACTTGTTCTCTAAATATTGGAAATTGGTGCAAATAAAGTGGCTGAGAAACAACTACTTTGATTTATCCTTGTAAGTTACTTTTGGTCACAAAAATATTGCTATTCCTTTAATATACACAAATTTCTGAACATGGAGCACATGCCTGAATACTCTGAAAAATCCTTTCCCAATCTTCTAGACAACCTTGATTATACATTTGGATAAAGCAGCAAAATTCCTGTATAAAGTGGCAGATGTGATGTACTTGAATTTCAGAAAAACATTCAATACAGTGTCCGACAAAACCTTACTTGAAATCTTAATTGAAGTTTTCTCAGAGAAGAACAGTGTTATGTGGATTGAAAACAAACATTAAAGGATAAATAGGTAAATGGGGCATGCATTGAAAGGGTAAGGACAAACCACAGTGTAATGACTGAGGAGTGGTGCCTAATGGGACAGGTCAGTCTCTGGTCCTCCATAAGATCTTTATTAATGACCACATATACAGAGTAAAGCAACATACTGACAAAGTCAGTGGATGATACTAAATGTGCGGAGATGTAAAAGAGATGAATAAAGATTTAGATGTTTTAATTATAACAACATGAATAGAGAGTAGTTAAAAGAAATTTCCAGTCATTTCAATGTACAGCACTACAGATGGATACAAGAAATACAGAAGAGAAATAATCTGTGAGATATAAAGTCTCCTAAGAAATGATCCAGAATAAAGATCTAGAAGTGGTGGTTGACAATTAAAAATTTCTATGAGCTCTCTATATAACATAGAAGCAAACAAGGACCATGTCAAGCGTGGCCCAAAGGCATAGAAAAATAATTTCATAGAATATCACATAATAAAGTCATAGTCTTTTCTTATATAATTGTGGTCTTCTATACTAATGTAATTATTGGTTTGGGTCCTGGACAATTGATAAGAAAGCACCTGGAGCAACAAATAAATTATCAGAAGGGAGTTACATAGGAAAATAATGGGGAAGGGTAAAGCATGTTTAAGAAAATGCATATGGAAATCAAAATCCTTCACAGAGTTGGTAACTGAAAACAAAATACTTTTTTAAAGAAAAAAAATTAAGAAAATAAAACAGAAAACAATAAATTAAGACTGAAAGGAGATGTAAGCTGAAGAAAAGACAATATTCTTCCTTTACATTAAGTATGATTACCAGAATTGTTGTCATAGTGGAGTGATGGAGCAAACATTACTGGGTGGTTTTGACAGCAAAAGTCCTGATTCTGTCTGACTTTCTTTGAGGTGCCAGAAAGTATTTTGTGTTTCTGACACGTCCAATAGTTCAGTTATACTCCACACACCTGATGCATCTGGCCTAAATCACCAGCAGAGTTGAAACCTCTCACATCTGGAAAGTTACATTGATTTAGAACATATGCATGCAGAGGGCCTGTCTTCTCTTGGGATTTGCTCAGTCATAGAAAAACTGGGATAGAAAAAACAGAAAGGAGGGTCAGTAGCATCTGGAAATTGGCTACCCTATAGAGATATCATGCAGCTCAAATGCCCAGGGTAGGACTTGGAAATATGATTTATGTCTCCCTGTGCTAGCTTTGATGATTTTGGTGCAACATTACATTGCAAAGGTTGTCTGGGAAACTCTCTGACTATCATGTGAGGTGTCAACATGTATGTAGAGGTGTTATGTAAAGTCTAGTACAACTATGGTAATCAGACGTATCAAGTGACAAGCTGCTCACAAAGTCTTGGAACCCGGGAGCTTTGCACATGGGGATGCACCTGGATGAAGAACAGTCAGTCTCTGCACAGGGTCAGAGGACGCAGTAATCAGGCTCCTCAAGCAGGTGCTGCCCCAACCGAATGTCTGTCCAGACCATGGGCCAGAGCTTCTTGCAGAATCAGCTGTGGTGCATCGGCAAAGGCAATGAGCTGTGGGCAGTCGGACCGCACTGCTGTGGCAAGTGCTTTGAGAGGCATGGAGCACCAGAAATCCAAAATTACTCTTCACATGTAGAAGGTGGGGGACATGAAAAGCAGTGGTAGAATGTAGTGCCATTTGTCTGACAACAGCCTTTCTGGGGAGGGAATCAGACATTTCTTTCCATGTTTTAGTAGAAAGGGCCATGTGTCTGTGCTTACTGCCTGCTGAAGCTCTGGGACTTTGAGGACAAAAGGAGATTGGTATTATGAGAAGCTTCTGCAAAAGTGATGGCAACTAATATATTTAGTCTAAGAAAGTTCAGTTTTGTACGGACACCATGTGGCATTGGCCTTGTTAGGTACAACTTGTAGAGGTCATCTTAGAGACAGAAAGGTATTTCTTTTCTGCCTCTCCCTGGGATCATTTCTGAAGTCATATTTGTTCCCTGTTCCAATCCATAGGGGCTCCGGACCACAGCATATGAAGATATCTTGTACCATCTCAGAAGGATAAGAGTCTACCAGAAAATCAACATTAAAAGCATTCATAAATTGTGCAAGCACTGCATCAGCAACACATGATTTTTTATACCATTCTCCTTTCCTCCCCAAGGGTCCTAGAGCATTTTATTCCCTCATCTGACACTGAAATACAGCCACCTCTGGGGTAGAAGCCAGCAGCCATTCAGCATCAGGGACAGTGCCATATTTAAGCAAGATAAATGCACAGAAGAAAGACCATCTGTTAGCATGCCAGTCAATTTGTAGATACAAGTAGATCCATAGCAAGTTGTGACAAATCCGTGTGCCAGAGGCCCCTCCAATATTTCTAGCAGAGCACATACAAGCATAAGGAAGTCATTAGTGTACGCCCTAATGATGCTGTCAGCCTGCCTGTGTGGACTCTGCACTCTGTGATATCACTGTTCCCCTCTAGGACAAGGGACAGAGCATAGCTGATGTCATCAGTCAATGGCTCCCCCATTTAAGGTCATGAAGGTAGGCATGACAACTTTCTTGCTCAGCTCTAGTCAGTGGTTTTTGCCAAAGCCTTGAGCCAAAGCTCCTCCGGACGAGTGCCCAGAAACATTTGGCTCCAAAACCATGTTGAGGGATCTCTAAGAGCCAAGTTGTAGAAGCCTCATGGAGTCTCTGTGGCCAAAACTGTGGAAAAGGAAATTAGCTTTGAATAGAGCCCTTATAGATCAAACATCCAGAGTAGACTAAACATCTTTGACAATGAGGCTAACATTTCATGGCAAGGCAATTTTGCTCAGTAATTTGTTCAGATCTAAATGCTTTTAGTTCTCTAAGTTCATTTCTCACTAAATTATTTTTCTCAGGACAGTTTGTTTGAACATAATAAGGAATTCGAGCCTCAACTACAGCAGGACCTTTGCAATACAAGTGCATGTGTTATAATACCTTATTTTCCATCATGGAGATTTAATCAAATTCACTAAAATGATGGCCTATAATAGAGATTTTTCAATAATGTATGTTAAAAGGGTTATTATGTAATGACTTAGAAGCAGGGAGTGAAAAGATGATAGTGTGTTTCAGCATGCAATATGCTATGAAGGATTAGCTAAACTATTGGGAGCCCACACAGGTCTCCGCTACCCTCAGTGCTTGTGAGTCATTATGATCTTGTTTGTTTCTCTGATAAATTCAGTAAACTGGGGTGTAGTATATCATGCAGCAGTGCCATATATCATTCCATTCTCCAATAAGAACGTAAAACAACCATTGATTGCAAACCAGGTCTTTTAAAGATTCACTACACTGTTTGGCATTTTCAAATGTTTTTATGTTGGCAAGCTATTATAATAACTCATATGTGATCAAACTGCATATAACTTATTCCAAAGTATTCCGCATGCTAATTAAGTAAACAGAAGTGCACTTGTCTCTACCTTCCCCATCAAAAGCAAGCATGCTTATTCTCCAGAACACTATTTCACTTCAACTTTTCCTTTTTATGTATCATCTCAAACCTTCTTCCCCCACCTCCAGCATTCATATTCCTGTTCACTGACTCTCTTGTTACTGTCTCTGTCTTTTCATATATCTAAAATATTAAAGTAAAGCAAGGCAATGAGTCACTTTTTATCTCTCCAAGGAGAAGAGGGGAAGATGACACATTGTGTACTGATATTACTAAGAAAAGTACAGTATATGGGAAGATTTTTTTTTGTTGTTTTTATTTAATCTTTAACAAAACCGCATTGCATGAGCCATCTTCATCTCTAAAAAAAAGAGAGCAGAGTAAAGGCAGGTGGAAGAAGCACTAAGAATTACAGCAATTATGACTTTTTTCAGTTTAGTTCAGGACACCGGGTACTTAAGTGCAGCTTGAAGGTAGTCATGTTAAAGAAAAAGTTTAGTATGTAATAATTTCAAGCAAAATAAGCTTCCCCTTGATATCCATTTGCGTAAGTCCCATTAGTATTTCTCATTCCCATAAACCAAGGGAAGAACAGACCTCTTGGAGTTAATTGCATTCTCACGTTTGAAGCCAGAACTTCAGTCTGCCATTAGCATGTTTATGACTTATGTCTTTTTGCAGAGAGCAGGCACCACTAACACCGTCACACAGCATGAGCAGGGAGGTGATCCCTGAGCTGACATTCTGCAGAAGGCAGAGGGGCAATGTCTGTCCCTCTGAGAGCCCCTCCCTGCAGAGCTGAGGGGCCTATTCAAAAGGCTTTCCCTCTGAATCGGTCACTTGCTTGACTTGCATCTACAGCGTGTCCAAGAAGGAAACTGAAGTGGGAGGGGAGGACAAAGAGCGGAGTCTGGCACAAGTGAAGTCCTGGGGCTGGAACCAGGAAACTGCTCCCTCTAAGGAATTTTCAAAGGAGTTCACCTGGGGGAAAATGGTCTTTGAGGTACAAATGCTTCACACCCCAACTTGTGGCTATAATCACTTGTGCCAGAGGAACAGCCAAAACCAGCTGCTCCATGATGTCTCATTAGATCTGCCATTTTACACACAGCAGCCAAAGACAAAACAGGCAGTTGCTTGGCAGAAGCCTGGGGCTGTTTGGCACCACAGCAGAAGCATGCTCTTAGCTCTGGCTGTGGCCAACCCCAGGCACAGAGAGAAGGAGAGAAAGAGGAGGAGGAGGAGGCGGCGGCCAACACACAGTGCCAAGCTTCATTATTGCAACAAGATTTACAGGTTGTAGGTTAGGTTTCTAAGCAGGTAACATTGCCTGAAATGATAAAGAAGGACACACACCATATCTGAACCTTTCATGAGTGCTGTGAGGTCTGGAGAGCCATAAGCAAAAGGAATTGTGTCATATCCATGCTACTCTCGAGTCTGGCAGTGGGCTCCTATCCCTGGGTGTTTGTGTGAAAACAGAGGGCTAGCAAGCCAACCTTTCAGTGCTTCATAGCACAGCAAAGGACTGTGAGTGCTACTATTGAAAGATTAGCTACAATAACTGCAAGCTCCGTCTCAGACACCTACCATGATTAAGTTCCAGAGTGACTATACCTTTCCCTTTACTCTGATCCTATCAAAATACGTTTATCCTAAACAGTCATTGTAAAGGAAGGAGACAGTTTAAGAAGGAGGTACTATTATTGTATGTGTAGTCTTTCTCTTTCAATGTGTGTTTCAGATGTGAACTCACAGTAAACAGGACTGGCTGTGAATCTTCCACTTTAAGATGATAAGGCAGCAGTTTCTGATACAGCCCAACTTTAGTAGTCTCCTATTTATATATGTTGGAGAAGACAGTATACTAATCCTTTCAAAATAATATTTCAGAATTCTCATTGCAGATTCCTGTGGTCCCTCACAGGGAAGTCACAAAAATGCAGACCCTGCTAAAAGAATTAATTTTTTTCTTTAAATACAGTAAGGCTTATATTTTATTTTTTTCTTCACTGCCTTGGCATCTTCTTTGTTTTCTCAAGGCTGTTGTTAATGATCATAAGATCACTCAGAACCTCTGGACATTCTGAACAGTACCTACTTGCACTAGAATCTAGAGCACAAATATTTGCATTTGGATGCCTTGAATTTATCTTTTCCCCCCAAGACTCATACTTGGTTATTGGGCTCCATTGTGGCAAATGCCTCAGCATCTCTGACATGCAAGAGCAGGCTGCTCTGTGCTGTCGCAGTCAGGATGGTGCGGCTGAATGCCAGACAATTCCACCAGGAACAGTACTCTTGATTCAATCACCTCACCTACACAGGAAATACTTACATTCTCAAATCCACCCATTGCTTGTCCAGTTAGTTCACTTTTTCCAATGAAGATTTTGTAAGAGTGATGTACTAAACTTAACTGCATGCTCAGCCTTCCCCACTTGCCCTTTGACACAAGAGATCTTGGATCACCATTGCCATCTAACCTTCACTTTCAGACATGTAGGCTGAACCATTTCTGCAGGCTTCAGGCACAGCCCTTTGATGGAACTGAGCTGAGCAAACCTTGCAAGCAAACATTTAACTCTAAGCTATGCTTTGGGAAAAATCTCTTGGAAAATCTGCTCCAGAACTCTGTGGGACAAACTGCAGGATGCTCATGTATCCTGAAATATCCAAGGAGAAAATACAGGCCTCTGAGCACTTTGCCAAATCACTGGTGGCTGTGCTTGTGGAGGATGTGTTTATACAAGAAATTATGAAAAGTGCACAATATTGTCTAAAAGAAATAAGCCCTCACGGGCACAACTCCTCTTATGGGAGAGAAGCTGAAAAAAAATTGTAGATTGCAGCATGTATTCTTAATTTTATGCCATACCTTTGACTATGTTTAAGTTTTGGAAGTTCCTCATTCTTATATGAAAATATATTCAAAACTTACTCTTCTTAAGGTATTTATTTTTCTTTCCAGAACTGGGCAGAAAATAAAAACAAAACAAGGAACATGAAATACATTCATGCTGAAACCATAATCCTCACAGTGAAGGCAAACTGGGGACTCTCCAAACAATGCCAAGTATGAAGAAGCAAAGAGGGTTTTCTGTCCTAATGTTTTAATGCTTTTTTCTCCTCTCATAATGTGAAACTAAGTCTTACAACGAATCTCATGGGATTTCAGGGTGAAGCAGCACACTCCAAGCCCCTCAGCAGCACTGAATGGAAATCTGCATACCTCTTACAGGTAGAGAAAGTAACACCATGCCTTCGGAGAGCATGTAAGCCCTACATCATGAACCTGTGTTCCAGAGCATGTGTTCTGTATGGAGAGGGAGAACGGATAGGAAGTAAATGCACTTTCAGGGTAGTGTAGCACAACCCTCTCCTCTGCCATTCCCTTCTCCTGGCATCAGGGTGGATGTAATTCTTCTCATGCATTATTGATAGGCCCAAAAGCCTGCCAAGCTTGCCTGCTTTTTTTGTGACAGACAAAGGAGGGTACACGGATGGCACCTCTCACTGCTTGGGGCTCTGCTTTCATTAAGAACATTTTCTGCCTGTTCTCCAAGGGCACCCTCTGTCAGAGACTGCCACGCAATAAAAAAAATACGGCTTTGAAGTCCAGTGCATAGAAACAAAATGAATTAGTGTTCAGGTGTTGGTGCAACCTGATTACAAAGGCCTAATTCAGTGGCGTCCTTCACACCTTTTCACTTGTCCCTGCATAATCTCAACACATCTTTTAGGCTCTCTGCCTTTCTAGTCCCCCTCCTCCCTGCTCCCCCCATCCCTTTATTTCCTAATGCTTGCAGGTCCTCCAGGAAGACACAAGCACTTACAGTTGTTGAGTGATTAAATATTTATAATCAGGGCAATGAGTGAGGTGTTGAATAATAAATGCTAAGGTTGAGGCGGCCTTAGATAATTTCTGCAGATTTCTTCATCCACAGCCTCTTTGATTCTAAGGCAAAATCCTTTTAATTAACAAAAACTTTTTTTCTTTTCTTTTCTTCTTCTTTTTCCTCTTTTTTTTCAGCAGCTGTGACAGGCAATAGTCCTTTATCACTGTTTTTTTCATGAACCTTAACCCTGAGACAGTGCTAGAGCTGTCATTAAAACCTTCGATAGACATGCATAAAATTTACATTGGCTGTTGCTTGCTCACATTTGAGTTTGGCTTTTATATATCTAAAACATATACATAAATATATCTATTTACCTACATTCACTGAAACTACTCTACATCAACTAGTATTTATTCAAGAAATGAAAGTCTGTAACAAATGGTCAGTCAAATGTGAGGGACAGTTACAGCACATTGTGATGGGGGATGATGAGTGACTTATATAAAGCTTCTTTGTAGAGCTGTAATTGTAGCTAACTGTGCTTTACAGAACAGTTAGATTATCCGCGTTTTTCTTGAGTTGAACTAGCAACTAATTTAATGTTTAATATATTTCTTTCCCCTCCTTAGTTTCTCTGACCAATGACATTGGAGCTAGGGGGGTTTTTGCATCATTTTCCTTAAAATATGCTCTTCAAAAAAAAAAAAAAAAA
>VWZG01011158.1:921080-962323 GCA_013396735.1 Grallaria varia
AAGTTCTGGCTTCTCGAGTCTTGTGATAATTTCAGTTTGAGGGAATGAAAGTACTCCGTCTTTAAGAAATATTTCAGACACTATTGGTATGGATAAGAAAGCCTGCAAAATGATGCCTCGTGAGATCAGAAGTCCTGCAGCAAGAAAATCTTTTTCCTTGCCCTCTCTCCTTTCACTTTCATTCATGCTATGACTATGGAGGAGACTGATTTGTCACTTCTGAATGCTGGATTTGGCTGAGAACTAATGCTATAACACAAAAAAAGCAAAATACAAGGCAGTGACCCCTGTGAGCCAGGGTTCAGAGAGACTAACGTGAAATGACCAAAAGTAGGAAAAATGCATTCAGCAATAGGATTTGGAGGAATAGTAAAAAGATATCTGACAGTTAGGAGCTTTGAAGCATTTCAGTGTCAAAAATGACTTAACCTGGAGCATAAAACTAACAGAGAAGCATTAGAAACCCCATGATCTGTCTCCAATCATGTCACTCTGATGGCTATATCACGAACTCCTCTCAAAATGGATGTTACCGTATTTCTACATGTGACAAAACACAATTTTGAAACTTGGTAAACAAATGTTCTACAGTACTTCAAGATCTTCAAACGAGAAAGGAACCGGAAAGCATTCAAAGGGCAAAGCAACGTAAAGGTTTCTGCGTGATGCTCCTCCCATCTCACACTGTTCCCCTGTTTCAAGATGTGCTTTTTTCTGCAGGCCACAGCTCCTTCAGGAAACACCCCCCTGCTCTGCCACAGTCCTCCCCGCGGGCTGCAGTGCGGGTATCTGCTCCGCCAAGGGCTACCTCGCCTTTGTTCTTTTCCTCCTCCTGACACTGGTGTTCCCTCTGCTCATTCTAACTCTTTTTATTCCCTTCTCTTTCTCCCTCTATGCTACGTTTTCTGCCCTTTCTTCAATATGCTTTCCCAGAGGCACCCCCAGGTTGGCTGATGGGTGCAGCCGTGTCCTCTGATGGGGCTGTTGGAACCACTTCTCCAGCACAGGGCAGCCCCAGCCTCTTCTCATGGGGGCCACCCTGCAACTCCTCCACTGCCAGCACAGACTCCCAAAATAAGCTAAAGAGTTCAGCAATGAATTAAATTTTGAGGAATGTGTAATCTAAAATGCTGTAGCTAGACACTGATGAGGAATATTTCTCCTGATATATTCTGTTGTTTGACTCTCCAGCTATAAATACAAATCAAGAGAAATTAAGCTGTCCACTTAAGCTCAGTTGTTGAAATACAAAAGGGAATAGGGTTTGAGTTTAAATCAAAACATCCTCACACTGGTGATTCACTCAGTAATGAACACAATACAGCTTTTCTGTTCATATTATCTCATATTATCATATTATCTATCATTTTATCAGGTAATTTGAAATAGTTGGACATACTAAAGAAAGCAGAAGTTGGAATTGATATTTCAAGGAGAAATCATGTCACCAGGGATGAAAATATTTGCTTTATTTACTTGTACAGCTTAGAAGACAGGTACAGTGCAACAAGAGAAGAGTAAGCTGAGCTTTCTGGGAGATTTTTATCTTGTCCTTATTGCAGAATCCTGTTCATGTTGTATTCCTATCTTCCTACCCATCTTCACTCTGCATGGCTACTTCATCTTCCTGTTGTACCTCATCAGACTTCAAGAATTCAGTCCTTAACAAATTCATGTAAGTATTTACTCATATGCACGGACCACTTATATCCAGAAAGATGGGAGGAAAGTAGGGATCCTGTATGATGAAGTTTCCAGGAACCTATTTGGATTGTAAGTGCTCTAGAGCAGCATACACCTTGGTAGCCATCTCTATGGCTTCTATCCTTGTCATATGTTGGCCCTAGATGCCACAAAACTAATTTGTTTAAACTAATTTGATTTCTCACACCTTTTTTGGAATTTACAGAGGGGAAAAAGTTATCCCTAAGTCAATTTCTTTACATTAATTCAAGCCTTTAACCTCTGTTTTCTTTTACTCACTTTTTATAGTATTTCCTGTTTTCAGAACTGGGTACTTTACTTGAGACTCCATGTCAACTTTCAGTTGTAAAATGCTTCAAACCCACCAGGTTCAGGAGAGTTGCTTGTGATTTATACTGATCAATAGAGATCAAAAATGAATATGACATTTACATTTTAGATCTTTACACCACCTGTCCTTATCTTGGTATATATATAAGATATTACAGACTGAAGGCTGTGTTACCCTGGTAGAAAGAAGGAAGAAAGCCTCAAGGCGAGCAAGATTTATTCCTCCCTCAAAACATAGTCTTTTGCCTCAAGTGACCTATTACTCTTACAACTGAGTCCCATTTTGAAACAGGTGAAACGTTTACAAGAAATTTTTCTCCTAAAGAGGACCATTTGAGCTGTATATTTGGATAGCAACCTGTGCACAGAGTGAATAATGTGAACGATTTCATGTGAGTGTTTGAGCTTGCGAGGAGACAGGACAGAACGGACAGGCATTGTAACTAGGCAAGACCTTAGTTCTCTGCCTCGTTCAGTCACTAATTTAATAGAAAAGTAAACAACTTCTTTCCTCTCCATTACACTCATAACTTTCTGGAGTAGGAGCTGCCACTTCACATGTATTTGTACATCTCCTACGAGCAAGTATCAGATCTCAAATGGGGCTACTCAATGACATTATAATTTAAAAAAAAAAAAAAAAGAAAAGGTAAATAATACCACATCAAAAAATCATTCAGAACGCTGTTGTAAACATCTCAAAGTCAAGAGCAATCCCCAGATTTATTAACAAATCTCACTTTATGAAGAGAAAATTATTCCAGGTGCATAACTAAGTTATGTCAGGGTCTCAACACAAAATCTGCATAAATATTTGACTCCTAATAGTATTCATCAATGTAATACTTCATATCCTTCAGTTTCCCTTTGTCAGGCTCATCCTTACATAAGCTTTCAGGCACATTGAAGCGGTGCATTACTGAGTTAGCAGTAGTGTGCAAGCCCAAACTACAGCGATGGATCGGAACAGGTTACCTAGGATTGCCTCCTAATTTTGTTTCATCTCCCCACCAAGGGGTAATTGCTAAACCAACAACTGCTAAATAGATCTATCAACAGATGCCAAGGCTGCTGATAGGCTTCGGTCATGTCTTTCCCAGTAGGGGCCACTACAGAGCATCAAATAGGAAGGGAGACTGGGAAGAGAAAATGAGTACAATATAACAGAAGGAACCAGGTAAATATGAAAAATGCTTCACTGGAAGATTAATCCTTCCTGTAGTCCACCGTTAAAGTAATAAAAGGTTTATGATTCATTTCTTACATTATAATGGAGGAGGCAATTAGTAATTACTGGATTTATAGTATTTGTTGTGTTAACTCAGCCAATAAAATACACAGCAAAACTGTTTTTCTGAAGCACATTCATTGCAAAGTAATGTTCTTGAAGCATTAAAAATGCAATCTAGTGCACTGCACTTCATGTATTATTACAGAAAGAAAGATGCTTCTCTAATGTACACTAAGGTATTAAGAACTCAAATATTTTCTTCATTTTTTTTCTGTGCATTTTTTTTTCCCAAAGAAAGGTTAAACAATCTAACACTAGTAATAGGATTTAGCAAAAAAACCCCACATCTGCTTAATCTCTATTGTTAAAAAACTAAGCACTCTTTCTAAATCAAACTGCCACATCTTTCCCCTTAATGTACAATCAAGTTTCTTCACATGGGGGAACAGCCAGACTAATACAGTCCTCACTGACTACCGGAATTTCCTTTGTATCTGCCCTAAAAATACTTTTGCTTACACTGAAGTACTTCATTAGAGTACTCTTTGTTTCAGTAGTATTTTTGTCCTGCTGTGAATCGGAATTCCATTATTATACATCGTTCAATTACATGTAAGGGTTTACATTCTGACACTGCTACAATAAATTTTATATTAAAACAGCTTTAAAGACATAGAGAAAATTCAACCTGGATTAACAAAAAATGAAAGTATTATTTCTGTTACATTTTTGTATCGCACCTGCATTTGCCTTCAAGCTTGAGATCTTGGAAAGTAATTGATTTATAACGTATTCATGTTCAGTTATTGGGCTTCTGTCCATGAGCTAAATTAAATATGTAGAATAATAGAAAACACATGAATTTCCATCCAAAACCCACAATCATCTTTTACTTTAGCCAAAAGAAAACTATACAATAAACACCACTCACCTAGAGGGACCCGACTGCCTGGGAGGGAAAATGGAAACGAAAGAGAAAGGAAAGAGGTGAAGTTTGAGGAACTCAAGCAAGAATTTTTTCTAAATCATTACTATAGGAATAATCTCCATGAAACTCAGGGCTGTCTATTCCCCTGCTAATACATTTGTCTATAGATTCCCTAAATGTTTTCATTTGCAAAAGTAAGATTGACTTTCCCTTCACTGAAAAAGCTAGCCCCATAACCCTCAATCTTCCAGTCAGGAACAGCCCTGTAATGCAATTTCCTTCTAAAAGTTTTGAAAACTGAATTCAGAGTTAAACTGTCATGTGTTGCACTCCTTAGGGGTTCCTGGAAAACCATTTCCCCATCTAAGTATGTAACTCTGTGAAACCAAAAAGGGAAGCAGTCAATCTTGTCAGCTGTTTCTAGTCAAAAAGAGCAGAATTATAATTCTTAGAAATAAATTTCTGCTATGGAATTAAGTTCACTAGAGTAAAAGCTGTTGGAAAGTTCAAAATTGTCAAAATTATTGAAATAAAATTTCTTTATTCATCTGAACATTTTTTAACCCTGTTATTTCCAGAATTTCCACCAGTAATATTGATTTTCAGATTCTATGGGGAAAAAATAAAACAACCTGAAAGCTGAACTTTTTGGGGAACACAATAAAAGCTTACATCACCCAACACTAGTGATAGATCCACTGCAAATGTATTATTTTCTACATTGGAAAAACCCTTATATAACTAACATGTAAAAAACCCCAAACAGTAATAATTTATCTAGCATACTCTTTATCACTGCTTCCTTAATATGGTTTCAAACCCAAAGAAGAGTCTGTGTGCCTTAAAGCTTGTGTTTTAACCAACCATATCAGTTGATCTAATAAAAGATAGTGACTCTACAAACCTTCCCTTTAAAAACATTTCACACAGTCTAGCTAGAGACAGAGGGGGGGAAATTAAGTTCACAAGCAAGGCCTGTGAAGTTCCATTGAAGGGACGATGAATTTGTCTGGATGCAATATGTAATAAACAACCCTGTGAAAAAAAAAGCCAGAAGCTTGCACAGCATCTGCTTTGCAAACTTAAATAACTTGGCCATTTATGTTGTTTTGTTTGGTCTATTACATATGGCAAAATGATCCAATTGATGCACTCAGTACCATCAGTATTTCATTTTTAAAAACTAATCTGTTCTCTTCCCTTCCCCTCCCCATGTTGTTGGAGGATCAGTTTAATATCTGGATTGCTGGCAGTGCACTTGAGTGCTGGTGAGTCAGATAGATGGGAATGCTCCCTCTGAGTCAGTGTGGAGCCAGCCTCCCAGCATGGTGCTTGGGGACACTCTGGTGCTTGAGCTGCAATCATTTAGATCAGAGAAAACTGAAGCCCTGAACAGTTGCGGTCACTTGAAATCAGATGAAAAAAACATAAATATTACGCCAGTATCCTCAGCAAACTCAAAAGAAGACAATAATTGCATGAGGACAGATCTGCTCACACTCTGCCAAGAAGCTTGATGAGATAAAGATAGTCTTCTTTGTTTTCTGCCATTAACTATTCAAGCTTATTATTTTTTTTAATTGAAAGAAACTGTAAGAGTCGTTATATTCCACACCAGAAGTAGTTGCATTTCAGTGCTATACAAAGCGATTCTGTTACATATAAGCTGTAGGTTTGCACATGACAAGGGATAAATCAGTCCTAGCTGTGCTTTCGCATAGATTTCAATGGAGTTTAGAGCAGTCCTAGAGTTTTTAAACGATCTATAATTAATCCGGGAGAAAATAAAAGGAATTTAATCACAAATGAATTCTTTTAGAAAAAAAAATACTGCACTACCAGTTCTTCCCCTGGCCTGTAAGCTCTTTGCAGCAGGGCCAGATTTTTATTTTGTGTTCACCCAGTGCACAGCACAGTCAGCTCCTCTGGATTTTTGAATGATGCATCTCAACAAAGCTTATAACAACAGCGATAACCCTGATGACAATGATGTCCATGATAATAAATTCAACAGTTTCCAGTGAATAACACATATAATTATTACACTCCAGTCTGTTTATTATTCAAGTATTTTTAGTTTCCCTTAGCAAAAGTTCATGTCACTGACAATGCAGCCAATTAAATACGCAAAAATGAACATCTGCAAAATTTCAAGCTACAAAGAAAGCTCTGATACTTTCTTGCTTGAAGAAAGGGGACAGAACTGACAGGGAAGATTTTTCTCTTTTTTCATTCTGAAACACTTCAGCTCTTGTAACCACTGTCCCCCTCATTCACACAGTCACATAGTTAGTTGGCAATTTACAAGGGATCCATCATGTGCACAGAAAACCATCTGACAAAAAAAATCAATTCAGTGAAAGGGACAATAACACTAACATGGAAAAAAGATTATGGTATTCAAAGTAAAACAAATAAACATTTACTTTAGCACTGTATCAAAATGGAAAAGCATGTTTCCTGACGTGTGAAGTTCAAATGAAATTCTCCGCAAAGTATTTGTTGAGATCCTGACCTGGGAACTCACGTGGCAGGATAGAATTCAATGCAAAATTAAAAGGAATGAGTTCTCCACCCACCAACTTCAGCAGCGCTGCTAAGCAGTATAATAATTAATCGAGCCTTGATATTTCATCAACCGTTGATTACAGAGTGGAGCTGAGTGGAACATTTCACACAGAAAGTGAGACAATGTTGCAACAAAATCAGGAAAAAAAAAATACCACTTTTCACCCAGCATGATTTTGTGAACTTTGACATTTGTTTTCACTTGGCCAAAGGAAGAACTGAGCCAGAGAAGGTGAGCCCACCAGAGTGAGAGGGAGAGACAAGGGTCAGGAAGCACACCATTCTCTAAATGTTTCACATGTTTAATCACTAATATCTGAAGATATGGGAGCAGATTCTCAGTGTGACCAAAAACGTTTTGCACACAAAGCAGAGACCTTTCAGGGACACAGCCAACACTCCCAGCTGTTCTGACCAGACTCAAGAGACTGACTCCAAGCCCAGCGCAGGAAGAAGGCTGCCCCACATCCCTCAAGTTGGTCAAGGCGCCCAACGAAATGTTGAACAGCTGAGCATAGGTGGAACAGACACTGAAATACAGCTCTTGACACCCAATGACTTGTTTTGGAGTGAAAGCCTTGCCCAAGGGCAGCTGCACCTGGATATAATGCCAAGCTGTCTCTGCTACGGGCATTTGTGAGGCAGCTCAGAAGCCAGTGGTGAGCTGGCTTATAAAGGGAGTTGAGAAATTAAAGTGCTCATTTTTATGACTGCTGACATTCACTTCAGCACTGCTCAAATCCCTCAGCATCGCATGGCTTTCCAGGAGCACACCCTCTTCGGGTTTTGCCATGGATTTTAGTGTAAGCCTTAAGGAGTTCTGGAGGGTGTTGTATGAAGGGGGCCTTTGTCCAGACACTCAGTTTAGAAAATCTCTCTATTCCTTGCATGATCTTCCGTGTGTGTGTGTGCGTGTGTGTGCGCGCGTGTGTGTGTGCGCGCGCGTGTGTGTGTGTGTTGGAATTTGTTTAAATTTGTTTAAGTATTGGGGGGAAAAAAATAAACACTCATACTTTAGCTATTTTTGATTGTGCAAATTATGTACGTACAAATGCAGTGAAATGTATTACCCTCACACAGCAAACTTTTTACTCAACAACATGATGTAAACAGCTAATTTCATTCTTTTTGCTAGGGCTAGGAGTGCTTTGAATGAAAGAAGGTGGGGGGGAGGAAGTACTGGCATGTGTGAAATGTAGGAGAGGAAATGTAAGAAGAGAGAAATCAGAACATGATACATAATAGGGCTACAGAAAGAGCAGCTGATAAAAAAGAGATAAGCATTAAAGAGGAAATTAAAAGACAACAAGTTATCCACTTGGAATTGATCAAGAAACGAGAGCCTGTATGCCTGTAGTAACATCTCCATCTCCCATTGGCAGTTCCTCCAAGATCCAGGGTGTTCCCTGAATCCTGGCTGACATCCAGCTTGGGTAATTATATTCTACTTACATAAAATTCCCCTTGCAGTTTCGATTGGACACCACTTTGCATCCCAAATTGTTCTGCAGTGTGGTAGTGCCTGCTTCACAGCAGAGATGGCTGCAGTTCAGCAGGGAGCAAAGTTATCTTTTTATGTAGTTCATATACTACATTATAAAGCACCTGGGACCCTTCTGCATCAAACATGCTGTACACATTACGTTATCAGTAGTATTCAAGTTATTAGGAGAAATAGTATACAGTCATCATTTATCTACTGAGACAATAAATTCTGTGCTAAGTAGGGTCTAAGCTAAATCAGAGTGCCATAGTAGTGCTCAGATGGAATTGAATGGCACACTTATAAAAGTAATTGAACAAGCCAGTATGGTTACAGCTGGGAAAAGTAAATCAAAGGCCCAGATCCCTAGCCCAAGTAATACAGATTCACAGAAGCTCAGCTATTTACACCAGTGAGGAATTTACCTCAAAGAAACAGGATGGCAAAGAGAGACTGACCATCCCTCCCCAAAGTTTTTATGCTTTCCCACCTGGCAGGAGCAAGCAGGTGAGTGCTGATGAACTGTGTTTAAGCAGTAGTTGCAGACTCAGGGGAAATTCTGAGGCCAAAAACTTAGGGAAAGGTGAAAAATGCACATACGCATGCACACACAAACATACACGTAGGAGCCAGTGAAAGAGAAAACAGAGATTCAGAACACAAGTAGGATTGCAGAAGTGATCCACAGCAGTCAGCTGACACAGGTAAAGGAAACAGAAGAGGGAATTTTGCTGTTGCCCAGTAGCTTGAAAAGAAATCTGACTGCTTATTAGTTTGGGGTTTTGCTGGGGTTTTTTTTGGGGGGGGTTGGTTTTTTTTTGTTTTGTTTTTTTTAATGTTTAGATCAAAAGGGCATCAAGTAATTCAATCCATGTGTTTTCACAGAGAATAATATTAGCAAAGGGGATGCATGGAAGCCACATGGGAATATCTGCTAAATAAGACTACACTGAAAACAGCCATTCAGCAGCCTTGCAAAATCCATTGTATGGAGGAGAGTTGACCACTGCATAATTCAACTAAGTGAAAGACGAAGACACTGAGTGACTGAGCACAGCAGCTCGTGAGATAGACAGGCTTGCTGTGCAACTGGTCTAACCTGTTACTTTTACAATGACTTCCATATCCAGAGTTAGGAGATGGAGTATGAATGAAGAGTGTTATAGAAAAGAGTAATCAATTAGTGTGAAAACAATGTAGATAAAGCAGAACATCCAGCTTCCAGAATTTCAGAGAAGTGTATTTAAAACACGGAAAATGGTTTAAATTAATTTGTGGTTTGTTTTTGTTTTTGTTTTTTTTTCTTGATCATGCTTTTGACTTACTGAACAGCCACTGGCACTTCATTTACTACTTCTTATTGTAAAATGTAACATGAAAAGGACTGTGTAATTAGAGACAGATATTTTTCAGAGCATGATTTTTCTGCTGAAGAAAATTCATTTGGACCTGGAAAGTAGACTTATGAGAGGAGCCAAACAATCTTTCATCCTCGGTAAAGTCAGAGATAAGGAATTGTTGAGGCACAACATCGACAGCTGGTCAAGAGAGGTGAATGTCCTTCTCTACCCTGCACAGGTGTGGCCTCACTTTCAGTACTGTGTACAGTTTTGGGCACCACAATATAAAAAAGACATTAAGAAAGTGTACAAAGGAGGGCCACAAGGATGGTGAAGGGTCTGCAGGGGAAGACGTATAAGGAGAGGCTGAGGGCACTTGGTCTGTTCAGCCTGGAGAAGAGACTGAGGGGAAACCGCATTAAGGTCTTCAACATCCTCATGAAGGGAAGGGGTGGGGCAGGCATTGATTCTTTCACTCTAGTGACCAGTAACAGGACTGGAGGAAATAGCATGAAGCTGATTCAGGGGAGATTTAGGTCAGATATCAGGAATAAGTTTTTCACCCAGAGAGTGATCGAGCACAGGAACAGGCTCCCCAGGGAAGTGGTCACAGCACCAAGCCTGAGAGAGTTCAAGAAGCTTTTGGACAATGGTCTCAGGCACATGGTGTGATTCTTGGGGTGTCCTGCACAGGGCCAGGAGTAGAACTTCATGATCCTGATGGGTCCCTTCTAACCCAGCATATTCTATGATTCTATGAGGCTGTGTGGAATCTATTATTACAGACATATTTCAAAAACTTTGTCAAGGTAGATGTAAAAGCTCTAATTTATAGCAGTATTTGGATCTTCCAAAAGAGAAGAAAAGTCTGATGAGAAGGTGGAAAGTTTATTTCCTACTGCTTTTTTATTGACCCAGCAGTCCTGCTGCAAGCTTCAGATGACAGCAAGACTACAAACAAATCCGTTGAAATAGATTCTAACCACTAAAATCAGGGTGTGGAGAACACACTGGATACAGTCAAAGAGGAATAGATTTAAATGGAAAGTAATGTTAGTTAGTATAATTTCTTTCAAAAGAGGAGAAACTTTTAAAGTACACCAGCAGCAGCTTTTCCATACTTGGCAAAAAAAAAAAAAAAGGTCTTTTTCAGAAACAACTAAAGATAATTGGGAATAAAGCTTAAGAAAATGGGTCAAGGAATATTTTTTATTATTATTTTGCACATTCTGTGAAGTATTTTCTTGAATTACAGAACCACATATCTGAAAATCTCACTGAAGCATCAGAGACAAGACTTAATTCTTTACTGTGGGTCTGCTAATGCTCTTCAGAATTAAGCTAAATTACTGTGTCTTTGAAGCCTCATATTTTTGACAAATATCTAAGGCTTCTTGATCTTTACCATGTATTTCACGATGGTCCACAAGTGAACTTTGCAAAAAATTAGCTTTTGATTTTGCGCCTTGCATTTTGTCAACTGGATTGTTGTGAGCTTTGGGTTAGCAACTTTAAGCCTCTGCTTCACAGAGGCTAATTAAATTAAATCAACCGAGTGAAAAGGCAGCCTCTCAGGTCTGCAGTAGAACAAGAGCCAATCCCAGAGGGATGAAGAAGGGTAAGGCAGCAGCATGCAAGCTTTTCCCCTTCCCCCTTCCTCTTTGTGGAAGCTGTCCTCGGCACTGTCCAGGAGGCTGTCAGCTGAAACTGGCGGCTGCCATCAGCTAACACTGGGCACAGGAAAATGAGCCAAAAAGGCAACAGAAGGAGAGTGGAAGTGCCAATGTCCTCAAAATTCTGGCACCAATTGGAAATAAACCCTCCTTTATCTACCTCACTAATTTGTTTGATTAAGGGGATGTGACTTATCCCCATACTTTGGGGACTGGTGAGAAAGCTGCCTGGAGATGGCTTTCGAAATCATGCATGCCATTGATTGCAGCTCCCAGTCTGTGGGCAGAAACTACTGTATTATCTCCTGATTAATTGAATGGCCTCACTATAGGAAAGTCTGTGAAGCTGGGAAAGCTTAGGGTAATTTCTACTGGTATGTGCCACAAGGTTGCAATCAGCAGACATAATTTGGGGTCATCGCAGTTATCATGTCAGGTACAGGTAGAAGTTCAGAAAACTCACCTTCACAGGACTATTTTTTCACACTGCAATACAAGTCCACAGGTTAAAAGTTTAAGCATCCAAGTCAGTATTCACAATTGGAACTGGAAATTATTTTGCAGTATTGCATAAACATGGCAGTAACCTTTCCTCTCGGAATGTGATGTAGTCTTGTGCTAAGTGGCTGAAAACCTGGATGCATTGAGCTCTAAGAAGGAGAGAGGTCTGCAGGGAGAATTAATGTGTGTTAATAAACTGGTTATTAACATTGGGGGAGAGGGAGAGGGTTTCAAAAAACATAAATGCTTTCAAGTACATAAGCTCTTCTTCACGAATACATTTCATACTCTTACACTCCTTAAACTCAATGAGAGCTTTAGCATTGGCTCATTCATCTCTCATATTTAAATTGCAAATAGAGAGGATGTAAGATTCATCCTAAAGGAAATTAAATTGCCTACCATTAAAGAAATTATGAGGTTGTTCTAAATAAAGCCTGGAGTGCGGGAGCATCTTGACCCAAAGTGGGTGTAGAGTTCAGAGAAGGCAAGTCAGAACACTTTTTAGCATTGGTTTAGCCACCTGTTAAACGGGTCTAACAGTCAACCTCAGGAAAACAGAGAGCATTAATTAACGTATCTGATGCTCTCTGAGATTCCAGAGAAGAAAAAGAATACAGTGCAAAGTACTATTCTGATTTTTGTCATTTTGGTGATCCATCATCCTGCAGCTCTGTGGGGACAGGAACTACCGTCTGATTCAGCAGGCAAACACATGCAAAAGCCACTGAGATTTGCCTTTGTTGTGGGCTGTCAAATGTGTTTTTATTTTTATTTAATTATCGGCCTTTATTGAGAGTGAGTTCCGATTCTGAGTGCTTTCATGGGACATCATATGATGAGGTGGTACCAAGGGAAGTGCTGCAAAGTAGGTCAGGTACCACAAATGTAACCAGACAAGTCACTCAGGGGAAGTTCAGCTGCTTCAAATAAGTCAGAGACTACAGCCTGGAAGACGGTGATTAAAGCTTAGAAGCCTTAACTGAAGCCACAGCATGATAGGCCTGGATCACTACAGCAGTCAGATAAACTTGTGCTATTATCAGTTTTCAGCCATCATGCTAAAATCCTCATTCTGCCAACCTTGTTCACATTGAGAACTTTCCCTTGCCTGGCAAGGAGACCCATTTCCTGTGTTCACACATCATAATTGAGGTTAGAGCCTAGAATAAATAAGGGTATATGAAAGACACTCAGTGCTGTCTATGTTAGATAAACTTTGCTTAGGCATTTGAATTTTTATCCAAATTGAGCTCGTTCATTGAATCTTTTTAGGTTCTTACACAGGCAAGAATTACTGTCAACCACCTTAGGTAATTAAATGCATGTTTGTAATTAAATACCCTCAATATTTGTGGAGTCTGAGCTATTTTCCCTCACTTACAAAGGAAAAATAAATCTGGAAGAGATACTTTGATATATATTTCACTTAAACAAAATAGAGAAGATTTTAAGAGCTACCTCTATTGTTTGCATCTGCCTAATTTGACATTCAGCTATAATAATAACTTTCCAATCCAGCCTCTTCAACTTATGTAATCATTGTTCACCTTTAACTGCAAATTTCTTAAAAGGGGAAATGTTTGGTGTTACATTGGTATGAAAAGGACTGAATTTCATCAATTTCCTTTCCTTATTGCTGATCTTTGCTAGCTTCAGGCTTTGCCTGAGCTTAGGATGAATGTTTTTATAATGTGTTTTCTTTGGGAAAACAGATAAGAAGTTAAGTGCGGGGTTTGTTTTTTTTTTTCTTCAGTACACATTTTGATTTAGATATCAAACTGGTCCTGATGGTGATTTTTGACAAAATGAACAGTACCAAGAACAGTACCTATGGTACCACACATTCCTGCACTGCTTTCCCCTTGCCAACCTGTGCTTTACATGCTCCTGGTCAGGCAAGCCTTATGAGAATGTTTTTACACAGCTCTTGTTTAGTGTTTAGATCTTTAATATTTAGATCTTTAAAGTGTTTTGTGTCTACTTCTAACAGGCTTTGTGCCAGTCCCCCAACAATACAGCTGAATCAGTAACTTGGAGCCTATCCCATGACAGTGGGTCCAGCAGTCTGCTCTGGGTATGTATCTTGTGAGTCCTGCAGCCTGCATGCCTCTTTGCCAAACAATGATATAATCAATAGGCTGCCAGCTCTTGGATCAAGGATGTATCCAAGATATTTTAGGCTTATCCAATTACTGAATAATTGTGTTTGCAACAACCAGCTCGTGTTCAGCACATTCGGTTATTAGAAGAATGATGACTGCTGCTGACTCTTTCAGTGCCAGTACAGCCAGTTAAGATCCACTAAACAGAGTCTTCACTAAACTTTGAAAAGTTACCTCTGAGTGTTCTCCTATCTGTGGTGTCACTGAAGTGACAAGCAGCTTATTCACATTGCTGTCCTCCAGTGAGGTTGGTATATAGGCATTAAAGATATTGGCAGTATGCTTCCAATTTCCTCTATACAACTACAGAGCATTAAATGATAGTCCCTAAATTCACAACCAACTCCTGAAGCCACCCAGTGAGCCAGGAGGAGGCAGAGCTATTCTGAAGCACTGATGAGTACTGAATCCTGCGCTCTCAGAGTCCCCTCTCCCTACAGCAACTAGAAAATCAGTATATATCCACCTGGCAGGTAAGGGTCATCTTTCTTATGGAAACTTATGTTTTTCAAGGCTTTTCACTCTGCAGACAAAGAAATAACCTATATACATTGTGGAAAGCTAAGACCATAAGAATTCTAGATGTGCTGGAACTGTCCTTCTTCAGTGATTTCTTTGAATACAAGTGTAATAACTGCTCAAACAAGATAAAAACTGTTAATATATTTTCATGGTCGTTATGTAGCACATTTTGCATTTCCAAGAAGATCCCAGGATGCAACAACTGTACAGCATGATTTGGTCTCATGTTGATTTTCAGTCCATAAATTCAATAGGATTTGGGATTCCTTTGATAAATTCTAGCAGAATTTTCTTTAGAAGTTGTGTTTAAAATAGATTGTCCCACTTGTGCACTTAGTAGGTAAGCATAAATAAGTTGAAAATTGATCTGCATGGGTCCAGATATTTAAATGTTTTTGTGACTCTTGATTTTCCTAGAAGAACTTTAATATTGAAATTTGAGGAGAAACTCTAAAAACCACAGAGAAAATGCTGGACAAACAACAAAACATATTTACATGCTGCAGACCAATATACATTCAATGTGAAAGGGTGTTGAGAGCAGAAGCAGATATCCCTGGATCAACAAGTGAGATTCAGTCTGTATCTGGAGGTATGTTCCCCACTACAGCACTTCACACAAGCTTCCAGAAAATCAGAGGGTGAACACTGAGCATATTATAGATGTAAGGTTTTTCATTGGCTCATGGTTTGAAGCAGATCCCAATGCCTGTCAGTCAATAGTCATATACCCTCTTTCCTGGAAACAGATAAGGTACTGGGATAGTAGCAGCTCAGTATACAGAAGTAATTAAAGGAAGAGATTAAAAAAATAAAAATAAAAACAACACACAACAAAACAAAGGCAGTATAAAACAAGTGGTAATATCACTTTTAATTTTTTTTTTTTACTGACAGTTTTAAAAATCACTTAAAATCCACATAAAAGTACAGTATGTGGGATTCAAATAAACACAAGTGGCCTACTAATGCACTAACGTGTGTGTAATTACTTTAAAATCTGGTTTCACAACAATGAACTCTGCTTTTCATCTTAATCTCATGGAGGAGAAGAGATTTCTGTGGTCTTGGTAAAATGCAATCCACGCCAGGCTTGGACTAGTCTGGCCACCCAGGTTTGCCTTTTCATATATCTGATAGATGTGTTTTGACAAGTTATATTAAGTACAAAGCAGGCCACCAGAGCAGCATGTGGAGTTGATATAGACAGAGACAGAAAGGCAAATAACAGTATGAACACACTTTTGCAGGCAATATTTGCCATAACTGAGTATCCCCTCATATATCATATTACCACACTTAATGAAAAAAAAAAAAAAAGTCATGCTAGAAATGTGGCCTAAAGTCTTTCAAAGAACAATATTTTATGCAGGATTTACAGTCTTTACATCTTCCTTATCTATGCCAGGGGTTTTTTTCTTTGGGTTTTTTGTTTGTTTGTTTCTGTTTTTTTAAGAACTGATTCATTAGCCTTGGTGTACTTTACATTTTACACTGGTTCAATTAAGGGAAATGTCAGAGCTTCCATTCCCACTCCATCCTTCACTTTCTATTAATACCAGTGTGTATTTCATTTAGTCACTGCTCTGAAAACTGGTGCAGAAACTTCATAACGGGAAAAAAAAATGCTGGCACATACACACCTGAGCTGATTGCCTTTTTCTTTCACAACCATCTTGAGTACATCACCGTCATCCTCCAGAACGCTCCTAAACAAGTTTTGGCAAAAGCAAAAACAAACACAATTTTACAACATCTTTGGATGCACTTCCAAAATGCAGAACTAATTAATCAGTAGTCTCTGAGAGACTCAGCTAAATGTGGCTGCCTATTTGACACTGATCTCTGCTTTGATGTGAATATAGAAAGCATGTGAGCAAAACCCCTAAAAGAGGTAATGGGTTTCAATTATTTATTTGTTTGGAAGACAGGGGAGTGGAAGGTTAGCAATAAGTACACAGCTAATCCTGCTTAGGCCCTCCCAAACCGTGAGGGTGTTTAACTCCCTGCTTCCTTACACTGTGTCTGTACAGGATGCCTTTCTTAAGCTGTCATTGTGCCAAGTTCTTTACAAAGCAGAATATACTTAAAGGACGTGTATACTGTCAAGCCTCATATAAAGACTGCTAGTTTTAATTATTCATTATCAACACTAGAGAGCTGCTAGCTTAACATATAGGTCTTTCCCCTTGCTACATTTAACTGTCATTGGTTTTCAAGTCAAGAGTGTGTATTCTAAGCATTAGCTAGTCATTAGCATCATATTCTCCAGACACAATATAATCATCCTAATAATTGATTGTAGTGAAGGTAGTCACTTGTATCCCATACAATTCTTAGCCGTGAACTTTGTCCTTTGCAGTTGATTATGCACAGAGAAACATCTTGATGCTATAATCTATCTTCCTCGCAAATTTACATCAAAGGGCAACAAGCTACATATTGCTCCTTCAAAACATACCACTTGTATGATGCTGTAAAAGCACCTGATTTTTCTGAAAAGCATGTTATTAGCAAATGTGAAATTAAAAAAAAAAAAACAACCAGTAAGTGAAAGCCTCCCTCACAGAGACAATGAATGTATGAAGAGAGAAAGTACACACAGGAATTTTCTTTAGAAATAAAACCTGTTAATATAAAGTGGAAAGACTTTTGTGTCACAAACAAAAGAGATATATCGATAGCAGACTGATTAAGAAAAAATGCCTGTAGAAATAGGAGAAATCTACAATACTTTTGTGATAGACACCTTGGGTAAAATGCCTGCTCTCCTTGTTGACTGGACCAATTTAAAATCATTTCGTGTTCTTAAATCATTTATAAGTTGTACTGTTTTTCTTTCCCCCTACACAGACCTGTCTAATGCAATATATAGATAGTGAGACTTGGAAGTTTTCAAGATGTCTGTTTATGAAAGTTTTAAATCTGATTTGCCACATAAATTCTTTAAGCCTAAATATAGTTCCTCAAAGGTGCAAATGAAAAGGGACAAAAAGAAGTCACTGAAATATTTATAAAGATAAGAAGAAAAAAAAAACCTATGGTAAACAGTAGCTAATTGGAACCCTACTCCCATTCTCTCTTTCTTCAAGCCTGAAGCTCAAAAACAATCTGATATTTGACTGCTGGAAGATAAAATGGTATTCTTCTGTATTTACTTGATAGATTAGATCAATGTTCAGAACTCTTATTACAACAGCGATTTAGTCCTTATTTATATACAATAAATCAATATCTTAAAAATCTGGGGAGCTTACTCTTGTTTGTACTATACAGGTACAATTTTCACCAACTGTAAGTAAGAAAAAAGGTTGCAGGAGTGTTGGACAACAGAATTAACTGGATTGGAAAGATCTCAGAGATGAGAACTAGCTATTTGGAAACTGATCCATTTCTTTTCTTATCAGAAGAAGGCATAATCTCTATAAAAATGTTCAGCAACCAACTGGGTCTCATAATGTCAAAAGCTACAAGAAAAAAGAAGAGGATTTAATCAGTCACTGTTCAGTTGCCAGTTCAGTCTAATTCTAATACTATGATCTCATCTTAATGGGATGGACATTGAAGTATGAAAGATGGGATAACCATGGTTGAGCCAGGATGAACAACTTTCCTATAAAATAGGAGACAAGTCAGGAAAAGTGGTGACGTGTTCCCTGACAGAATGGAAGGAAATGTGAAATACTGTTATAATTAAAAGTATTAATTTACTATGTGTCTCATATTACATCCTTAACTGGTTACTCAGAGGTCACTCCAGCTTTTGCACATGCACAAAGCCTAAACAAGTTTATAAGCTGTATAATTTCTGTCTTCTAAAGCAATCACTAGACACTCTTTAACACAGAAACCATTGCTTTCTCCTGAGGACACTCAGCACTATTTAAAGTTTTCATTCAAACCAGATGTCATTCAAACAAGACTATTCATAACTATTTATAATCTGTTTTTTCCAGTTGCAAGGACTAAATTTCTTTTTACTTTGTTCTTGCAGAAGAAGGCATGCTTCTAAAAGATATTATACACAACAACAAGGCTTTAAAAGAGAAGAGGAAAGCCTAGTGAACTCAATGAGTTGCAACATTCTTTTCTACTATAGCTTTTGTGGTTGAAGGAGTTGATATGTCCTCCTATTAAATAAATACACAGAAATAGTATGAATTAGATTAGTGTGAATTAGATTTTGCAGAAAAAGTAACATTGTGCCTATTATGGGCTCAGTTTCCAGTATGGATCTTGAAACATTTGGGTTAATATTCTTTCTGAGGCATTTTAAAGTATTTTGCATTTTTCTGCACATAGTAAAACTTTTGGAAATGCGATCAACTGACATTGCACAAGAGTGTGGTCTCCATGTCTATTTCATTAGCACTTACTCAGCTAGATGACAGTTCTTTAGATCTTGCTCACTGAAGATTCCTGTAAGACAGAGTCAATCTTCTAGACCTGACAATAGAACTAACATCTAAATCTTCTTCTACATGCCTAGAGTTTCCTCTCTCCTGTGGGAGTTCCAGATTAGAAAGTACATTTCTGAATTGCATTTCAAGGAGCTGGTTTCAATCCTTTTTAAGTGAAGGTCTTGTCGACTTCACCAATCCACTGATTCACATTTCTCACCTGCAATGCAGCACACTGCACATCTCCCTATGTGTTTGGCTTTGTTAACTGGTAAGTAGGTTATTATTTAGATCTGATGAATGATCAAATATTCTGTACCAATGTAAAGAAATTTGGCCTGTGTGGTCCATCTGCTAGCTGAATTCAATTGCTTCTACTTGAGCTTGGTATGCAGAATATTTAGCAGTCTCCAGCATAAAAATATTTGTTCAGGCAGGAAAAGTAAATATTTTCTTATTCTTTAGAAGAAGAAAAGGTCAAGTTTTACTAAATTTCCCGTATCACATTTTTCAATATTATAAATTTATTAAAAGCTCAAATTTTTGTTATAAAAGGAATATTCATTTATCCACAGTAAATGTATTTAGTAAGTGACTGTCTAGCATAATAATCCTTTTGCTTTTTACTTTTGTCACAGTGTATAGTGTTTCGCAGTGTGAACAGCAATAATGGTCATGTGTTCATATGAGTAGATTCATTTTGGCAAGTCTTGTTAGTTGACAGGTATGTAATACACTTGCCTCGCGGCTTTGGGACCAGGTTTCAAATACAGCCTTCACTGAAGTGACTGAAAATCATTCAGATCTCATAACTGCATCAAGTGACAAGTAACGTGAATTCAGTCAGTATGTGTATAGGACCTGATGTACACTAGCCAGTCAAAAATGCTTCTCTTTACTCAGTTGCACTGCTATCTCTGACCATCAGAAAGAAGGCACTTAAGGCAAGGCATTAAGGCCAGCAACACAAATCTATCTCTCTAAATACATTTATATCTTTCCAACAAGACACTTATGTGCCCAGCAGCTGTTTCCTTGGCTTTTGTACTAAGTGTCCACTAAAGGAACTCAAGTCCCTCACACATACAATAAGGGCACTGTACTAATTGTCAGCATTAACTGCCAAAAGCAGCAATTCTATCAAGTTGATGTTGACTCAGACATGGACTTGTCCTGATTGGGTTACTCTTTAACGCTGCTGGACACCTCTCACTGTAATGTTTTCACTGCTCACCAAAGAGTGCCAAATGTTGGCATCTCATTCATGCTTGTCATTGCCATGATATCACACGTTATCCTTTAAGAGGAAACAAGATTTCACCTTATTATATCACATACGAGGAATGTGTCAGTCATATTAACCCATGGTCAGAAAAGGAAAATGGAATTTATGTCCAACAGCCAATGGTCTTGCAGTCTCTAGGTAAGCTATTTAATTCCTTCTTTTTTTTTGTCCCAGCTTTATCCACTATAAAAGAAAATCCTTAAGAACAAGAATATGCCTGCTAGACCGTTTGAGAGATACAGCTGGTTTACAATGGTTTTAGCCATGAGCATAATGTACAGAATGTGCATGTGTATTTTATTGTAAGTATCTGAAAAATCCACTTTATTCCCCAAAATGTTTTCTTGTAAGTAAGTATCGCACATGTGGAGTGTCTTTCAACTTGGATATACTTAGAAAAGAAAGCATTGTATTTTCACTTCCTGGTGTGGTTCAGTAGCATGGATGGGGCATATTGCTCCTAGTTGTAACATGGTTGTACCAACAGCGGCAGAGGATACTAAAGTGCATTGACGGAGAGTTCATATTGCACCCGCAAAGAAAAAAGCTATGGGAAAGGAAGAATGAGGAATTTTACAGTTCTCAGACTTTTATGCTCCTCTCCTTCACTACTTTACTTTAAAACTGCCTTACTCAGATGGTCTATTCCTTTTTTTAACTCATGTCTGTCCTCTGAGGTTTTCGAGCCTTTCTCAGTCCTGCCACATCTATCCCCTTTCTATGTATTACACACATTCTTTACTTTTTTTTTTCTTTTTATTCCACCCTTGCATCAGTTTTTATATTTAGAAGCTGAATCCTTCAAGATATTTTCTTCCCTTTGTCCACTCCAACCATCTGTGAGTTCACTGAATCACAAGGAAACATGAGGTCAGGCCATTACTGCTGTGCCCCAAGGCCTTCCACTTTATCTCCTACTATGTCAGTGTTCTCTGTGCTGTTTGCAGCTCCTCCCAATCAATTTTCATATGATGATGTCAGTTGCATACTGGCAGTCTCCTCCATGTACAAAATAATAATTACAGCTCTTCCTTGACACACATTTCTTAATAGAAAACCCCTAAATAATCTGTTTATAAAATAAATCATCTAGTGTGATTACTCTTGAAGATTACTGAATTGTTGGGATTGGTATCGTGGATGTCACTGTTAGTAACATGACTACCATATCCTTTGGACTAAATCAAGACAAACAATATTTTCTTCAAAGAAAGCTGCATAGAAGAGGAAAAAACATGACTCCCAAGTAAAAATACACTGTAGCACAGTCACCCACTTTCCCTGCTGTGTCATTCAAGCCATAATTTTGGGAAACCGTAGGATGTCTATTCCTCGTGCTGATAGCTTGAATGTAAGCACATGAGAATTGTGCATGTGTTCATTGCCACCTGTAAAAAGTCGGTTTTAAATTACTTCTAAGAGTCCTTTGTCTTTTTTTGCTCTAAAATCACTGCAGTGATCATTACAGAAACATTCTATGCTTCCACAAGTCAGTAATGTTAATGAATGCCTGAACTTAGTTCAGCCTAGAACCTCACTAGCGTAAGTCAGGAGCTTGCTGAAAGCCAGCAACATCATTTACAGCAGCTGAAGATTTGGGGATTTGGAACAGTGCAATGGTCTTGTTCCTTCAAGCGAACTACAGTGTAAACAATCATGATAAATATGAATAATATTAATAGCAGTATGATTAGGAACACACCATAATTTTTAATGTTTGATTATAACTCAGTAGGCAGGTAGAAAACACTAGGTAGGCATTCATGCGTGTCAGGTAACCTGCATAGAAGTTTGGGTCCATATTTAAACTGTGAAGAGCATGAATCTCTAGTTTGTATTATTTCTACAGTATAGAAAACTGATTTCACACTGTTGGTGGCATGTCCTTTGAAGCTTCTTTTTCAAGATTGTTCTGTGTAGCAGCTTGTCCATAAAAGATCCGCTATATACAAGTTTGAGCAGTACAACTCTTCTTCATAACTCAAAAACTAGTTCGTAGAGCAATCAATTTGGCTAAATGTCTTGTGAGCTATCTGGAAAAGTTCAACATACGTTCAAATGTTAGAAAAAATATATTGTGACTTGTCATGGCATCTGCATTAGTAAACAAAGTGCTTGAGAGAGGCCTTTTACTCTGATGGTGGGTGGAATCCAGGAAAAGGTGCAAAGAAAATGTGACTTGGGACATTTTCTTTGTTCTTTTCTTTTACAGATTTTACGTCTCTGACATTATAAATCAATAATAGAATAATTGTACAGATCAAGCATAGATTTATACATGAAATTTTCCCAAAGATTTAACGTCCATTTTTTTTACCAGAAGTCCATTTCAATAACAGGCCACTTAAAAAAAATGGCTACCACTTAAATCAAGAATCAATTAGAAACATTAATAAGAAAAAGCCCTGTTAACTTCCATTAGACCCTAAATGAGCTTTTTAATCTCCATTAATCATGCAGTTGTTAATCATTGTTTTTTATCAAGACTGTAAAAAACAGGGATTTTAATTCCTTTCAAATAAATTAAAAATTACCTTTGTTTACGAACTACAAGCAAAACTTACCTACCAAATGAGGCAGGGAATGGAATTCATGTGTTCAGTCACTTCTTTTTCATGGACTGTTCATACACTGGTGGAAAACAGAGTAAGCTAATTGGCATTTAGTGCAACATCATCATATGTGATGAAGACTCAAATCATAAAGGTATTCAAAAACTCCTGACTCAAGATGGGGGCTTAAAGAATGTAACATTACCCTTCAATTTCATAGAAATAAACCTTCAATTTCATAGAAATATTTTTATTTTTCAAAAGAGATATCTAAAGCATTGGGAAATGTATGGTGCCATCCCTATTATGCCCTACACTCTTTCTAGAAATACTCACAGTGTCAGAATCATAGGATAGTTGGGCTTGGTTTGAACCTTAAAGATCATCAAAACCTTAATGGACCTGTGAACTCATCAGGAACAACTTGCACTACTCATATAGTGGTCACTGCCCACAGACCTCAGAAGTGGGGAGAAGGTTCCTCAGTTTTGAGACAGGGTTAAGAAACCCTACCAAAACCTTCCTCTTTTGGGAATGATGCCACCTACCCTAATCCCATTTTGTTTGCACTAAAAAAAAAAAAGTAATATGTATAGTAGGGAAGGAATTGAAGCTTTTTTAACTTATCCTGCATTCATTTTCCTTGTCTGTGATAGAAGATCTGTATAACCCACTGTGACACTGGCAGGCTGAGAAGTAGGTAGGCGGGAATGAAAATACCTTGTGGGATTTGTGGGCATGGGCAGCACAAAGGGACATAGTACTTCTCTGTGTTAAGATTCTATGGAGAAAACAATTCACATTTTAGCTTAACGTCCAGTCTTGGACATTAAGGCTGCCCACCCCAAATTAACACCTGCAGCAGTTCACAACAAAATAACCATTTAGCCCAGACATGAAAATTTCCACTTAAAAAAGCAGGGGTGAACCTTCCCTCTGGATCAAATGTGCATACACTCATGAAAACATCAGGCATTTTCTTCTTGCTTGGCTTACAAATACTCTCCTAATCAAACACAAAAGAACGGGTACATTGCACAACCACATCTCAGGGAGCCTGGGGGCAGCAGTGCCATGCGTTCAAGAATTACCTAGGGGTTCTTCAAGACAGGCCACTGGAGGCGGAGGTGACACAATGAATTTGGAGAAAGTGGAGGAGTGCTGGCTGAATAGATTCTTATGCATTCTCTGTATTTAGTAATACCCACATATTGGCATTGACATGAGTTTCAGAGGCAGAAGGGTTGAGATGCAACATGGCATTCATAACGAAGGCTGATAGAAGCAAAATGGGAACAATACTAAATGGGACATAATTAAATATTATTATGAGATAAAGTTAAATTTACTTACTAGGAAAAAAAAATCTCATGAGAACTGTATTTCAAAGACTGACATTTCATTGCTTGGCACGTTCCAGCAATGACTGAGAATTAACCCAAGACACTGCAGTCTAAGATCAGGGAGCTGGTTATTACACTTCACTTTTTAAGGCTGAAGGTAGGAACTCATAAGGCAAGGAGGTGCTATACAACCTTCAGTCAAACACAGTTTCTGATCTGCCAGGGACCTTCTCATGTGCTCCTGGTCTCTTTGTGGATATGTGCAGCTGTGTGCAGAAAGGAACAGTTTATTTCTCTGGGGTGCTTACTCTAGCCAGAATGGAAATCTTCACACAAGAAATGAGAGCTCCTAAGTAATGACCTGAGCCATCTAGACCCTATTGTATTTTTTAGATTATATGAGCTCATAAAAGACTTCCAGGCTTAATCTTTCAGCCATAGTTAAGACTTGAGGCAAGGGGGGAGGTTGGGCTAAATATAGCAAAACAAAAAGTTTCACTCTTCTGGAGGGAGTATGAAATTATGAAAATCCCTGCAATGACTCTATGTTCTCCATAGGATATGCAACTCACCAGCTTTTGGAACAGACACATGTTGGTAGAAGTACTGCTACACATGTGCTAAGCCCCTCAGTGACTAACCTCAAACCTAGAGCTGATTTGCTACAAAACACTAGACCTACCAACTGCCCACATTAATTCAACTACAGAGCGTTCCTTAAGTTTCCTACAATTTCTTGCTATTGAAAACTCAATCACTACCTAGCACCTGAGGCCCACTGTGGCCAACTCCTTCCTTCCCTTCTGTTCTATTCCTTTGGTTAAATTTTCCCAGGTGCGGGCAATTGGTCTTCCAACCATCCTGGTTCACATAAGGTTTAGAACAGCATCTGTATCTCAAGATAGATAGTGTGCCTATGAATACGGTATTCTCAAAATACTGTTCAAGGCTTTGCTAAGGTAATAGTTGTCCTTCCTCATGGTACGTTGTACTTTACTAATAGTAGGGTCTGCTTAACATAATCCATCTTGATGCTGCTGTTTCACCCTTCAGTAGCCTGAAGGGTGAAAAAACCCCATATATCACCACTTTTTGATATGCCTTGGTGTTATTTACTACACCCTAGTATGTTGTGATGGTTTTTTTGTGATTGTTGGGCTTCTGCAAGCTCAGAGTTACCAAGTATATTCAACATTCCCTGTGCTATATGACCTTTTTGCAATTTAGATGCTAATTGAATAGTCCTATATGAAACAGTGGCTGCCTGGCAGCAGGGTAATCCTTTACCAGTAAGATGCTAGGATCTCTCTCCCCTTTGTATCTGTCCTTCATTGGCCTAAATAGAAGATTTGTACTACTTTGCAGCAGTGGGACAACCTAGTCTTCTACTGAGGACAACTGAGCACTCAGTGGTTTGCTAACTGCCCATAAATACGTAGGACTTGCCATCCTGTCTCACAGAAACATTGCTAGTTTGGAACAGGATACTGTTCCGCTCCTAATTTGGTAGCAGTTTTTGTTCTCCTTTTTTCACTGTGGTTCAGTTCACTCTTACCTTGCTCTCAGCTGCAGGTACTTGCACTTGTGCAAAGAGTGCGTGGGGGCAAAGTGCTACCTGGTTGGGAAGGTATGAATTCATATGAACTTTCTTCTGAGGTAAAAAAAGAAATGCAAGCAAGGAGGAAAAAGTAAATACCTCCTCCTAGGGCAAGACCCTGTGAAACTAAAACCAGGGGAGCCATACAGAGAGAGCTATTGGCCCTGGGAAAGGCTTTGAGTATTTGGTATTGAGTTTTTCAGCTCTGTCTCCAGAAATCTTCTGAAAGCAATATCTGAAAATGAGGTAGTTAATATAAAATGTCAGAAAATCAGAGTTACGATGTTGTGGAAACAAAATGGGGGTCTTTACTGCAAACCTCTGCTGTTGGTGTGATAGTGTCAAGAAAATAATTACTCATAGAGGCCCAATTGAAATGTTTTCTTTTTGCACTTGTAATTTATTTTGTACCTTACAGAGCTCAGTCTTCTGCAATTCATCTGAAATACATACTTGAGCTTCCCTGTTAGTTACTGCCCTTCAATGTGAGGCATTTGCAGTGCCTGCAGCATGCATCCAGCTTGGGTGAATTTCCTCTTGGAGTTATCCTTACTGTCCAAATAGGCAAATGCACCCAAAAGCTGCATGCCAAATTGGGCTTAACATAAAAAGGCAATTGTTCCCAGTTTCTTACTATCCTGATTTAATGTTGCCAAAGGTAATGAAGTAGTGCAGCCCAGCTGGCTGGTTCCGGTGATGAAGGTCTTGCACTTGGAAAGTAGCAACTTTTCAGTCTCCTTGGGAGTAAGAGTTTCCAGAAATTTATCTGCTATGACAGCTGCTTGAAATTATTCAATGAATGATGAAATCTTTTAAAATTGAATCCTGCATAGATTTTCTCAAATCCAAGTAATATTTTTTATTATTATTTGAAAAAAAAAATATGTCCTTATTCCCTGCTCCTGTCTTATGGAGAAAAAAAATTACAGACAAAAATAAAATCTAAAAAAGGGAGATTTGATTGAAAAGTTGCTTTAAGAAAGTATTTTAATCCATTTGCAAAAGATTATTTTTGATAATCTGCAACGGAAACTATGGTGACCACCTTTTGTTTCTCTAAAATAAAAGACAACTCTTTTACCTCCAGTTACAGCACTGGGCTGTGCCCAAACTGTTTAGCCTACTAACAGATTCAGCAATTCACCATGAGTTTTCACTAAGGGGATTTTTCTTTGTCATTCATCAATTATTTCCTATTTTCCTGCCAAAATAAAAAAGTCAAATGCATTGCAAAACAAAAATGTCAGACATTCTTGCTTAGACTGACCTTTGACAAGAAATGTGTTTGTTCTGTTTTTTTGTGAAACAAAGTTAGAGAGAAGTGGGTACTTGACTAGGGCTTATGTAAATGTCTGGTGAAGTCAAACAGCAGTGTTCTAGCACACCTGCACTTACCCGAGCCTCTTAAGCTCTGCAAAATAAAAATACATATCGTGAAAATGAAGCTTAATATACAAAAGGAAGAACTGACTTTCTGTGCACAAGATACATTGGAACGATGAGAAAAACACCACCAGGCATCTTCCTCACCTTTCATGCCTGCCCCTCTAAAACGGCCTTTGCTAAATCGATGGTCTCTACAGAACTGCGGCATGCTTTGAATGGCAGAAGTACAATGTCTTATAAAGTTATAATCAGGCTAGATCTCACTAATCTGGGTTATAGCTCAACTGTGAAGGCTCTTTTGAGTAAAATCATTTCTTTATTAATGAGATTCAGCCCAATCTCACTGATAAAAATTACTTTAAAAGATGTCCCTTTGCTGCTATTCAAATGAATGAGAGAAAACGGTGGGTGTTTTAAGAGCTGTCTTCCTGTCATATCAGGATGGATCTCATTAGTGAAGGGAATGATTTTACCAGGAAAAAGCTTCTACAATGAGAAAACATAACCTACCATAGATGAGCAAAATTCAAGTCAATTAGGCTAAAAAAAAAAAATTAAAAAATCATCTCAGTGCTCTCACTCAATAACAGGAGAAAGGACATCTCTCTCTCAAAATAAAAAAAAAAAAAAGGTAAGTATATTTTTTAAGTTGAATTGGACTGGATCTCATTAATATAAAAACTATTTTACTTAAAGGAACTACCAGTATTATTCTACTGTTCAACCTAGATTAATCAAATTAAACATAACTGCGGGGGAAAGAACAATTCAAAAGTGTTATATATGTATATAAAGCATTACATTTGACTTAAGAAATAAGTCAATAAAGACAAATAGTATAAGACCACACAGATTACACAATCCCCTTTTCCTTGGATGATTAGCAGGAAAGGCTACAAGAGCCATAGACTTTTAGCCATTCTTGAATCTTCTTACTAATCAAAAGAAAGACAGTTTCAGCTGGGTCCTGGCCTAGAGTCAATGTGGGAGTCTGTGCTTTTTCACTGTCATCCTTTATTGGGTTATGAGACTCAACTAAAATCTTGCAGTAAGGTCTCTCAATTAGCACTGCTCTGAATGCAAAAGTCAGCATTGATAAGGAAAGGTCCTATGGTGAAGGAGTGAACATGGTTATCCCCATCTCTAAAGCACTTCCAGAAAAGAGGAGAGGCTGGGAGGGTGTACTGCAGATGTGCAGCTGAGAGTCCTACGCAGACAGGAGCAGGAATCTGGAGAAAACCTCACACCCAGCTCAGGAAATTACCCAAGCCTGGAAATATCTATTTGAAGAGAAACTAAGCATAAAAGACTATGTGTCTTTCAGTGTCTCTGGTTGCCTGCTACGTATTAGACAAACAACAACAGTGGCTGCAAGATCACAATTATATATTTGCACAGTGTCTCTGGTTGCCTGCTACAGGGTTTTTACAACATTTTGGTGCCCTTATTCTTCTCTCATAGCACTCCTCTATGAAGCAGTATATCCAGCTGCAGATACTTATCCAAGCTGAAAACACAAACCTAGACAGGAATCAGCTTTTGATTTAAATAGCCCTAAATTAATTTGAATCACTGTAAGACCTCACACACCTGTGTCTATGGATGGCTTTTGTTGGGTTCTGGCCCTGGAACTTTTGCTGTGATTTCTCAATGATTTAGTGCAGCAGCAGCCCCAGAGATCTGGAAAGTTCAGTATGAGAGCGTGTGTTCACCAGAACCCAACTTGTGAGAGAAGATGTTTTGGGATTCATTTTCCCATTATCACCACATAGAAAATATTAATGTGATAAACACACATGGTTTTTTTCAGTGTGCTTAAAATAATTCCTGATCAGCAGATTACTGAACATACTTGGAATATAGTACAAGGTAATTGCAAGAAAAAAAAGAAAGTGGAAAAACTTGATTTTGTGTAAAGCATGTTTTCATTTTTTCCATTCAAAGTCCGTCATATTCTTTGACACACCTAGAGGTTTTAAGTTCAGGAAACCTTAGCATATAAACACTGCTCATATATTTACAATCACAAATTACCTCTGTAACATACTTTGCAGTAGTTAAGATTATATTTATTACATCTCTTTTACATAGAAACACACAAGCAAGCACACAAAAACATAATTTCATACATATGTCAGAATCTATAGTGATCTTTCTTTTTAGCCCACCTCGAGGTGGACTGGACTTTCATCATTCACATTTTTTTCACATTCTGAACATGTTAAAACAAATCTGTCCATATCAAAAATGTGCATGTTGCGGACTTTATCTTTCCAGATGAGAAAGCTGCTCTGGGCTCTGATTGCAGCTATCTGAAATGAAAACACTGTAGGTGTATCCCACATTAAATGTTCAGCTTGAAGCTAGCAGTTAAGCATGTCACATTATTACATGCATAATAATATGATGAGCTGAAATGACAGAATGCCAGCTTTTCACCAAAACTTAAAGCAACAAACACTTGATTTCTTCCAGGGATGCCAACTATAACTTTGCACAGAGGCTTTGGCAAGTGAAAACGTGCTGCATAGGCAAAATGACATACCAATTGAAATATAAGAGAACCCAGCAGTCTGGGGAATGGACCTACTTCTCTGATGTTCTCAGGTGCTACCAGAGCCAGCAAACTCTCTGAAATACCACATTATGGTTAAGGAACACACCGGGTTTTAAATGATGCAGCAGGTATAAAGTGTAAATAAGAATAGCAAAGTCCGTTTAAAAAAAAATTAGTTTCAGTTCCTTTCACTGAAGTAAAATTTAATACCCTCTTGATTGGATCTTGATACTTGCTAAAGAAAAACCAGATACATTTGATGCATTGGGAGATGACCTTTGGGGAATCTTAGTGCCCATTCCTTCCATGGAATTTTGGATCCGTTTTATATTCACTTGTAGGACCTCACAAGGTTTATCAAGGCTTAAAAAGATGCACTTTAATTAGGTTAATATTTTATTTATGTTATAACTTCCCCCTAGTCATCTCTAACAGAGGTTCTGCTTACAATCTTGCCAAATACCAAAGAACAAATCAACAGAACCTAAATACACTTTTTAAAAATATGTTACTTGGATAAAATTTACACTTAAAAGTCTAAATTTGCATTTCACTCTATCTCCGCAAATATCATCTTATTAAAAATAAAACTTTTCAAAAGATCTTTTGGAAGCAAAACTTTTTTTTTTTATTTTTTTTTATTTTTAGAATGCTTTAAACACTTTTGCTGGAGGATGTTTTGTATAATTTTGCTGCATTACATCCTAATTTTAGTTATCATAGAACTGCAAGTGAGACATTGTTTGTAAACAAGCAATCCCACAAAAGAAATACATTCTTACCAAAAGCTGAAAACAACCAGATCTCATAAAAAAGATTTGTCACCAATCAGAGGTCTTTCTACATCATATACATGATTGTTAATTGGAGGGAAAAAAAATCAATATATACCTACTCTAGTAGATAGTTGTAGTACGCATTGCTGATTCTTAAGCGTGAATCTCAGTTTTTCTACTCCTGTCAGATTGTCCCTTGGACTTCATTCTGTGGCTACTGGATATAATACTTTCAGCAGAGGATTTGCTTTCCAGAAAGAGAGAGAGAATATTCCAGGGCCATTGAAATCTGAGTAAAAGAAGGTAGAAAACAGTTTTCTGTATTCCTAAAAAACTACTGACACACATTGGCCTCTTAGGTGGTGTTCCATGTTGTTTACCTATATCCATTGCTCATGCAATATGGTAGATATTGATATAAAATAATGTATTATATGATGGTTTTGGCAATTCATTGGCCAATATAAATGAGAAAACAGTGTGTTATTTTACTTACATCAAACACTAAAAATTTTTTTGCAACCACTAAAACATATGGTAAATGAAATTCAACAAGATCAAGTGGACAGCCCAGCTATTTTATTGCTCTCAGAATAGTGCTCTTCGATGTGCCACATACTTTGCTCTCTGCTGTGGGGCCTTAGGTCACCAGGATCCTCTCATACATCCCTGATTTAAAGCACTGAAAAACTGACATGTCTGGTTTCTGGCAAACCACAGGGAAAAGAAAGTTCCAACCTCAAACATTTCCTTGGAAAATACTATGCCAAAGATCAGTCTCTGTCAGGAGAAGCACTGCAGCTTTCACTATTTTTTCCCTGGCACAGAAGTCTTGTCATGTAGCAGAATTCTTCACTATTCAGAAAGTTATGCATTTATGAATTTATGAATTTATATCCCTGTTAGGTCATTCACAGATGTTGCCAAGTTGGGGTATCCCAGCCTGGGCACTGTATGTACACTCACTGCACAGCCAAGCCACTCCGGAGGTAAGCACACTATGGGCGGCTTCCTAGCATAATACCGGATTTTCAGTCCTGGCAATGTTCCTTTACCACTCCTCCTTGTGATGCCGCTATCTCCCACTCTTTCTCCTTTTCTGTTCAGAGGACAGTCATGGACAGTCACAGTCTCCATGAAGACTTATCTGAAAAATACATTCTTGAACATTTAATACCCTTGGGCAAGACTTGCTTTCCTTCTCCAAGGCAATGAGTTGTTGTGAACACTTGGGTAGTCTCTAGCCAAGCTAGACAGGATACATCAGAGCACAATTTGTCCAGAATACACTTGACAGCAACACGGACACGAGTGCAAAGCCAGGAGCTTCCAACACTCCCTTCCTCTCTGCTGTACACTAAGGGGATACTCCAGAGGGATTGCCAAGGGAAAAAATGTTTAACTATTTGGTAAGCTGATGTCAGAGCTACTGTACTGTAATGAGACAGAAGGGCACAGCTATTTTATCCTCACTGGCTCCTTCTTTCATTTGTGGCTTCTCAGATGGATTGCTAATTTTTTTCAAATTCTGGCGCTCTCTAGATACAGTTCATGCACACCTCTTTGCAATGGCCTCATTTGAAACGTAATCAGGGCAAGGGTAATTGCAGTGAAGTTCACACATAACAGAAACGCCTGCACCTGCTCTAAATGCAAGTGAAAAAAATAACTTGGTTGACAAGAAGCCAGGATGACCCTGCAATGTGTGTTTGCAGCCCAGAAAGCCAGTGGTGTCCTGAGCTGCATCAAAAGCATTGTGCCCAGCAGGTTGAGAGAGAGGATTCTGCCCCTCTATTCCGCTCCAGTGAGATCCCATATGGAATGCTGCATTCAGCTCTGGGTTCCTCAGCACAGGAAGGACATGGACTTGTAGAGCAAATTCAGAGAATGGCCACAAAGATGATTAGAGGGACAGAGCACCTCTCCTATGAGGACAGGTTGAGAGAGTTGGGGTTGTTCATACTGAAGAAGAGAAAGCTCTGGGGAGTCCTTATAGCACTTTCCAGTACCTAAAAGGGGTGATAAAAAAGCTGGAGATGGACTTTTTATGAGGACATGCAGTGATAGGACAAAGGGGAATGGCTTTAACTGAAAGGAAGAAGGTGCAGAGTAGATATAATGAAGAAATTCTTTACTCAGAGAATGGTGAGGCACTGGAACAGGTCGCCCAGAGATGTTGCGGATGCCCCATCCCTGGAAGTGTTCAAGGCCAGGTTGGATGGGGCCCTGAGCAACCTGGTCTAGTGGAAGGTGTCCCTGCCCAAGGCAGGGGAGCTGGAATGAAAAGTTCTTTAAGGTCCCTTTCAAACAAAACCATTCTATGATTCTATTAATCTGACTGGGACTGCTGTGCAAATCAACAATTGCTGCCTGGGCTCAAGCAAGGCTTGCAAATCAGGACCATTTCTTCTCATTTAATCTCTTTCATATCTTAAAGTACCAATTATTCTTTGTTTTTATGAATCAGACTTAGATTGAGATCTCTTCCTAGACTGTTCTAGCTGTCTCCTTAAACTTCTGCAGCTGTTTTGTAAGCCATGCTGACCTGCAGAGTTAAAGGTAGGGAAGCCTCAACGACTTATGTCCTTCAGTCTATGTAAATAAGCCAGGACACATATTTTACCTTCTTCCTCCTATTCCTACTCATTTGTGATGTCTAGAACCTCCATTAAATCCCTCTTCATTTTCATATAGATTATATTATGCACAAATGAGTTCAGTACTGAAAAAATTAAACTGTCATAGAGAAAAGACAAAATTGCAAGAGAAGGGGTTAAAAACCAAAAACAAACTCAGAGCTATAGACTGTAATTCTCTCTGGTCTCAAATGTACTGATAAAAAGGCAACTTACTTTTCCCTTCCTCAGGATATGAGAACATTGCTTTCCTTCAAGTATGCAGTACATGTAGCAATCCAAATGATGGAGCTGACCAGCTGATTTCTGCCCTCACTGGCTTCAACATAAATTTGGTTTTGTGTCCTAGAAGGGACTGAGTTTGTGCTGGGAAAACTAAGAATAGAGTTTGAACCACTGCCATAAGAAGAAGCAAAGAACCAAACAGAACCTTATTAAAATGTCAGCGTTCATTTCTCGTCTTAATAGTTATGTACAACACCCCTGCTCCTTCACAAAAAGCAGCTGGAAGGTCACTGTCATTTCTGGTCTTGAAGACATGTGTCACTCATTTCCAGCCCCTTCTGATATTTGACAGTATGGACCTGCCTGGAGCACAGCAAGAATAAAGGATGACACAGCTCACTGGGCAAAATTTCATTAACAATTTTCCTCCTACTCGAATAAGAGATCACCCCTGACCCTAAAATGTAGAGTTTGCTACAGAAGAGGCACTTGTGAGGGCTTCAGTTAATGCAATCCAGTCTATGACAAAGTCAGGTCTCTGTCTTGGAGGAATGCTTGAATTTATAACAATCTTTGATAAAATACTACATAATCTGTAAGAGAAGAAATAGGCCGCTTCAGCAGAGTAGGTCATGTTTTTCATTTTCTATTCTGAACTGAGTTTATCACACCAAGTGAAGCTAAAAGCACGGGTTCTTAGTGAAAACCACTGCATGTCTGTCAGCCACATTTGTGTGTTCATACTCATGTCATAATTAATAGTTTACTCATAATTTGCAGATTAGATGCTATATTTCACTTTGGTAAAACCAGAAAGTCCATTAATGACTTAATTACTAGTTTGCCCAGGATATGCTGTGTTGCAGAAAATACTGATACTTTTCCTTTTACCATAACATGACCTCTTCAAATGCTACAGTTGGTACCTGGCTTAACACCTCTTACAGATTTTTTCTTCCTGACAAGCAATGTCGTTTGAGTCAAGCAGCCTCTAGATTTGTCAAAATGGCTTCTATTTTAAAAACAACTATTTAGGACTGTCTATATGGACTGATGCATGGTGTGTTACCATAACTCATGACATCATAATTCAGGTTTTATGTTCTTAGTAAAGAGATAACATGAATGTTCAGCTGGGTGAAATCGTGCCACTTGTCCAAATCCATAAACATTAGATTGAAACAAGTCTCCCAGCCTTAACATTTCCACATTTAGGGGAATTTTGGTTTTGAACTTTGTGGATAAAACCAGCTTCTAATATTAAATGTGACTAGTTGCAAAGGTAATGTATTCTATTCCATCTGCCCAGGCACAAATTAAGATGACCTTAAAGCACTGATATGACAAAGAGTGTTGTACCAGCAGACACAGCTCTTCTGTAGGGTAAAGAATGTCCAGAATTAGGTTTGATTAGCAAGACTTTCCTCTCATGAAGCTGTGCTGGCTGTGACAGAAGACTGTGTTGTCCTTCAGATGTTTTTCAGTAACTCCCAGGTATTCCTTATGGCAGGAAGGGGTGATATCAACCATTTATGTAGAGAAAATAAAAGCTTAGTAGTCCTTTACTATTTGGTTTAAATTTAAAATACAGTCTAAAGACAGTTGTGGTGTGGGAATGTGGTCATTTTAAGTACTGTCTTATGCTGTTCTTGTTTGTAATGTTCTTAGTAACTGAGAGAACTGTGACTGATAAATAATCAATATCTGCAAGACCATATAAATAAAGCAGAATATAATACGAAAGAACTCAAGAATCAAAAGATATTTTGAGACAATTCCCAGGCAGTTAGATATTTCCTTTGTTGATAGATCTTCTTCTTTTTTTTAATATACCATTGTCTTTCTAAGCAATGCTTAGTAAGAACTCCAGCAGCAAGCAACTGAAAGAATCTGACACATTTCGTTTTTATTATTATCATTTCTGAATATTAGAGAGTAGAGATATTAATTTCATTTTAAATTTCTATACTTCCGGTAAAGACTACATTAATGTAGATAGTGCATAGGAGTTTTAAAGTATGATATAAGGCTGTATGGGGGAGACCTATTCAATGTGGGCGACCTGTCTCCCAAATTCAGTTCTTATACTTCATCTTTTAATTTATTCAGAACGCCTTTGCAATTCACACCCTCTGATCTTCTCCTTTATAAATCACATTGGCCCTGCTTATTTCTTTGGTAACTTTATACTGGTACCTACTATGAGGTACACTCAGAAGGAGACAATAGTGCATCTTCACATTTTATCACCTCAAAGCACTGCACAAGACTTGCACTTTGGATTAAAACTTAGCCCTATGAGTGCAAAAGCCAACAGCTGCAGAGCTTACATTTCTCTTGCCCACAGTAAATAAGGCTTAGGAAAGCTTTGAACTCCACAGAGACAGATAAAGAATGTAAAGCACAATTCTCATTATGAGAAACAGATCTCTAAAAAGTTACAAATAAGGAAGGTATCCATATAGCTACATCAAATTCCTTTTTCTTTAAATGATATGTTACAGAGAATATAGAATTCCTCACTTTGTCTCAATGTTTAATTACAATGGCTACAGTGTTAAAAAAAAAAAAAAAGTCAAATATTTTCAATCAGTCTTATTTTCGGAATTTTAAAATAGAAAGGGAGCGTTTAACTTAGCCTAAAAAATTTAATCTGCAGCTCTGAATGTGGGCAACATTCTCAACAACTTCCAAGGTAACTGCAGTTGTGTTCCTGTGGCTGATGGTCACTTACTCTTTGTGTCTGACCAGAAGGCTGATGAGCAACTTCTCAGTTCCTGTCTGTAGCCTCCAGTACAGATTTACGGCTCCATTACAGACTGTAACTTCAATATCCATATCATTTAGTGAGGTTGTTAAACTATAGAGCTGGCTCTTAATTGCATTAGCCAGCAAAAGGGAGAGCGGCTGACAAAGAATTTGGATGCAGAACACTCCTATAGGACTCCATGCCTCCCATACTGTCCTCTGTGTCTTTTCTCCTATTTACTCTGCTTTTTAAAGCTTATTGTTTACCTGGAAAGAAAATTCAGTGAGAACCACGAAATACAAGTAATCATCAATGTTTGCCAATAACCAAAGGGTAGTAAATAAGGTATTAGCCACAGAACGTCAGCTACTAAATGCCTGGAGAGTGGCCAGTCTGGCTGGAAGTATGTATTCCTTTTCTCCCCTGCTGTCATTTATGTCAATCTTGAATAGATTCTGCTTTACTATGCAGTGGATTACACCCAGAGCTTATGGATATGAATATGGGTTGCTTGCTTTTCTCTCTCTGATCATGCTCCAGTGGTATTAACACTTGGGGTCAATCTGGATTATCCCATGTTTAAAAGATGGCAATTAAACACTTCAATTCTTAATTTCTGAGAATTTCTTCTTCCTTATATGAAGAGCTAAAGCAATTGCTCTCACAGACTGCCAATTTCTTGTTGCTGGTGGTCTTGGTAGTGGTAAGGGGAAAAGAAATAAGACCATTGCCCAAGTATACTCACTTGGATCTGAACAAGTTCCAGGAAACTTAAAGGTTGAATGGGTGACTACACTTCTCAGAGACATTTTCTCCTTCTGTGTTGAGACTCCAGAGTCAAAATTAGCTAAGATGCAAACCTAAAGCAAAGCCTGGAGCTCAAATTTTACCAGTTTTGTGTTCAGGAAAGAGCCTGGTTTGTCATCACAGGAGGTGAGGGTGACTGCATATGAGACCGTCTGGGATAACACCAAGTGAGAAGGAACTTGGGACCCACTTCCAAGCTGGAAGAAAAATGCAAAGAAAAGAAGAAGGCTATCTTTAGCATGCGAAGTACATTAGATGAAAAGATGAGCTCATCCTAGAGGTAAAGGAGACTTTCCTCTAAAATATATATCTCTGATGTCATGAAGTAGCTGGTGTGAAAACTTGCTCGATATGTAGTAGCTCAGATATTTTAGCTCACTATTTATTTTTATCCTCAGTATGTTAACTGGCAAGACAGTGTCAGAACTACACAAAATGAAGACACTTTGAGTAAGAAAAAATATTTTGAAAAAGTATAGAAATTATTATGAGATAGACTTTATTTAAAATATTTTTAAATCCCCTTTCTAAATACACTGTTTAGAACGCAAACAGGTCTAAATCAGGACTGAATAGGCAGCTTGAAAGACCCTTAAAAAATGGGTGAAGGGCAAATGCAAGCAAGATGCCTGCTTAGACACACTCTACATGACCTTTCCTAGGGCTAGGCTATGAATTCCAAGCTTGACCACAGTTTTTGTCTGCTTTTTTGAAGGCAGGGATTTTTATCTATCGAAAAAAAACTTCACAACATAACTATGTGGAATGGAATACATATTTTCTCTGTATTAAGAGCAACATAAATCAATGATTTTAAAGATTACACTATTCTTTCCACAAGTGGAAAAATGTGTGACTCTGTGACCAGATAGCAGCTACATGTCAGTAACAATGTTAAATTTAGCTTTCCAAAATTTATTTCCCAAACTCTCTGACAGTATGCAAGGAATACGAACTACTCCAGGTTGAAAATAGCCCACATAATCATAGGATTCCAAGAGGCCATAGTGCCTGCAAGTATGCTTAGCCATGAAGGTGTTAATCAGTGTATATACTGTCTCATCTGCATCTAAGGAGCTCTGCAATTAAAATTAGAACTTTTATGCCTGATCTCCAGCTTGCTGCTATTCAAAGCTCCTATCTGCATACACTGGGGATGGAAAAGGCCTTTTGAAAGTAAATAATTGGAAAAATTAGAGGGATTTTCGAAGATTGCAGAGCTTCCCTTTAGGACGAGTCCAGGAGCCCTGTCCTTCTGTCAAAGTACAAATTACCCCCATATGGTGATGTCCGTTCTCTCAACTGTAATTTATTCATTATGCAGAGTGCCGAATACCAAATGGTGAAAGCACAGCAGCAGAACAATGAAACAGGCTTGGGAAGCTAATAAGTGTCCAATCAATGAGAACTTAATGAACTATAACATGTAATACTTTATAAGGCATTCAAATTAAAAGGGGGGAAAATCAACAATGATGCAATATCAATTTACTTATTCCAAGTCTAACCAAACGAAATAAGCATCATCCTCCAAAAATACAGTCATAACTGACATTTGAGAAGGGGGAATGAGTGGAAGATAGGATCAAACAAAAATTCTTTTATAAGAACATAATTAGTACTAAGCAACTGTCTTATTTAATGCAAGCTCTTTCCACCAAACTCTTCTGGTGAGATAGTAAAAGATTGTTGTGGGTTTTTTCAGTACACAACCTTTACCCCTCTATCCCAAAAGCCTTATTTTACTATTGGTCCCATTCTCATTTTTGCGAAAAGGTCCTGAATTTGATTCTGAATAAAAAATAATAATTAATAAACATGTACAAGGTAATCTCAGGAAGGTGTTCTGTCTTTCCTACACAGCCAATATGCAGAACATCTCCTGGATAGAGCTCTTTTCAATTAAATGCTGGCAAGGAAGTTATTAACTCCTTCCCCAAGATGAGGAGGTGATGGCAGAGATCCAGGTATCCTGTCTGATGGAGCACTTTGCTGGTTTTTCTGTCTGTTGGACTGCTCAGTCAAGAATATCTGTCCCTGAGTCTTCCTCAATTAAGACACCCATATTTAAATGAGAACTTTCAATTAATTTGTCTCTGAATTATTGTTTCTGTGTAATTTTTTAAAAAGAGCTTGTTGTGGGTTCTTTTGTGGTCATTGCAGGTTTAGATTTTTTTTTTGGTTTGTTTTTTTTTTATTTTAAATACCCTTAATCCATCTTATATTAGCTTCTATTGCCCTCTCTGACAGAAAAGGTACCAACAAGATGGTTCATTCTTGTCTCAGCAAGCTACACATATTAGCAATTCTCACAGCAGTTGCCAAGTATAACTGCACATCCTCCTCTTCAAGAGTGGCCGTAGTTTTCTCTTTCCACAGCAGTTGACGTTAAGTGTCTTCTGTGCTTCCTGCTACTCCTGCTCGCACATGACAGTGATTAGTGTCAGCTTCACCATCTCTCTATTTCTTCTTCTGTGTGAGTCTCTTGCCTCTTGTAATTTCCTCCATTACAGGGAATAAAATAAATCCCTATTTTCTTTTATAAATCTGTGCTTAAATTTGATGAAAGGCATTTTGGCCTCAGGATTTCTGCTTCCAGCTCTGCCACTGATTATTGTGGCCTTTTGCAGCAGGCACAGGAATGAAGGCTCCGGGTTGCACCACGGGAGCCTTGTCTGTGGCACAGTGCAGTTTGTGAAAGCAAAAACTTGAACTATGTGTGACTTCAAACACATGGTCATAAAAGGTTTTGATGTTGTCACTCTCCAGGTGGGCAAACAAGCACTGTTCATAATAGTTATGCATTTCTGGGAGCTTTCTTATCTTGTGTTAGTACAAAAGCAATAGCAAAGGAACACTGTGAGTCGGTCAGAGTTGCAATGTGTCTGTGTCCTTTTCTTCAGGACTGGAGTAGATGACCCCTGGGCACTAGAAGCAATCCCCTACGAGGTAAGAGAAATCTCACTTCTTCATCAGTGAAAGAAGACAAAAAACGGATGTTATATGCATTTTTCTGGACAGCAATTGAAACAGGTGGGCCCTAAGAAGTGTGTTCAGCATTTTAGGAACACTCGATATATGTGGCATGTTCAAATGACTTAAAAGACTGGCTAAGGAGCTCACATCAGTGAAACTTCCACCAGCCCAAGGAAAACTTCTGAGAAATCTAATCAAGTTCTTCTCAGCCTGCCTCATATTCACAGAGAAATAAGATGAAAGGATGCAAATGCATCAAGCTCTGCTTTGGAGTTTGACTGTAAGAAAGAAGTTGTTGTTATTATTTGGAGTTTTTTGGTTGGGTTTTTTTTTACATTTCTGTGATATTTGTTGGCTCACAGAGCTTTCTTTTTCTTTCTCACACCTCACACTTTGGCATGACCACCTCAAAGCAATTGTTACCAAGCTTACATTAATAAAACTCACCCAGCAATGCAGGTGCAGTAGGAAAAAACCCAAAGAAAACCAAACTAACACAAATCAGAAAAAAATAGAAAAAAGAGAGAACTGCTTTGTTTCCCAAATTATCATCTTGCAGTAGAGATGTGGAGAAGCAGCGAACAGCTATTACACTGCAGATAATACAGAAAAGCTCGGTTTAGAACAATGGGATCAGCCCTCCCCTACTCAGAACGTGAGCTGTCAGTGGGAATTAATGTCCATCAGATCTTCCTCATTGCTTGGTGTTTCACTACTGGGCTGACCCAGAAGGTGCGCTCATGAGGTCAGCGGGGGATGGCACAGCAAAGAAGATTGTAACGCATACAGCTTAAAGAGAGCATTATCAAACTAAGTTGTCATTTTTAACTACCCTTCCGGGGCTGTAGTGGAATCTCAGTCAATTTTTAGTGAATGGAAGCTTTGCCTGTAACATTAAAAACAGAGTAAGTACTTTTAACTTTTTGACTTGGCTCTTTTTTTCCCCTCTTTTATTATTATTACTGTTTTAAGGCCAGGCACAGCATATAGGGTTAACAATGTAAAATCTCTGCACAGTGCAATAAAACTGATACTGAAATAGTGTCCCCCTACTGTAGGAGGAATCTGCAATCAGGACTTCCAAGCACATGCGAAAAATAACTCTTGGATCAGTCTTCTTGTCTTCCAGTAGACTTGGCAAAAAAGACAAGCCATATGTGAAGCCAGCCATATATCAGTTATGTGGTCTTAGATATTTGCAATAAAACAAAGGACTTTGCTGTCAGCCCTCCTGATTTCATGAAGCCTTTACAGCTCACAGCAATGTCCCTTTATCAAAAGCCACAAAGTTATCCTTAGACATGTGCATTTCTTAGAGGAAATATTCTCTGAAATAGCTATTTATGATTAATTCCATCAGGGAAAGGGAAAGACATGAAAGGACCTAATACAGTCAGTCTCAGCCATGCTGAATGTATCTAGATATAACAAGACGGTGTAAAAACAATTAAAAAGAGAAGCAGTAATAACGGGGGGGGGGGGGGGGGGGGGGCGGGGGAATAAAAAGAG
>VWZG01011158.1:962341-1224449 GCA_013396735.1 Grallaria varia
GGGGGAAGGGTCAAGGAATTAAAGTATGCATGCACAAGGCAATAAGATCAAGAAGAAAATCTTTGTGACAGTGATGTGGATGCCCTGGTAAATTAAGTGGAACTAAGACTTCATCCCCGAATTCCTCCTGGCCATTTATTTAGACATTATTAACTCGCAGTTACATACAGGGATCGTGTTAGGAGTGGATTCAAAGAAAGAATTTTCCAACAGTGCTTCCTTCCCCAGCTAATTCTGAGTGGACAGCCTGCACACAAGGCACCAAAAGGAAGGCTGGGGAATAGTTCAGGGTGAGCCACGAAGTGAGGTCAGGAGCTAATGAATAGCTGACACCCCAGACGTGCAAAGCCATGTGGATGTGAATGGCCCTATGCGTGTGATTACTCACATATGTGGAGTTCAGTGTGCACTCACGCTCAGGAAAAGAACTAGTAGTTTTATTTGATGTAGTGGTGAAAGGAGTCAGGGAAGGAATTTTGAAAGTGAAGTGAGGTGATTACAGCAGTGTTTTTCTGAACTGGTCTTAAAGAAAAGGCTTAAGAGAATGGAATTGTTACAAAATTAATAGGGTTTATTATAGAACAGCAGCAATTGCTTTTACAGAAAGACTGTGTGATTTTCAAGACTATAATGACAAATGCTGATTTTTTAGTCAGATATTATCAACTATTACAACATAAACAAAGTAAAACCCAATTGGACACATTAGCCTTTCTGTTCACTTTCAATTACTTTTTTATGATATTCTCTTTGTGGAGTTTTTAAATTGTTTGAGCTTTCTAGGTCCAACTCAGTGAGGCAGTTCAGCTTACTCCAAGTGTGTGTTTTGTCTCACTGAAATTAGTGGCTTACAATGATGTATGTGCTTGCCGTATTATCCAGGTTGATTTTTTTTTTCTTTCTAAAATTTGGGGGAAAAAACCCAAAACCACACACAAAAAAACCCCGCACCTAAAACTGACTCCCCTTCCATCCTACTTTTTAAACCCTCCATATGACATCTTTGTAAATACTATTTTTAATCAGATTATGGATTCAGATACCAGTGAAATATGTGATTTACAATCAGTATCTCTTACTAATGTCCTGCTCAATATCATGCTGTTTCTGTGGACTCAGTATATAAAGCCTAAGGGCTCTTACTGAGGGATACTACTATAGCTAGGTTTGTAATTTATATCTCTAGACAGGGCAACAAATTCTATTATACAAATATTTGAAGCTATCACAAGGAGAGGAATACTTTAAAATAATCCTTCACTCAGAAGTTGCATTTGCAGCTCCTTTCAGTTACTTTATCTCACCACAGGGGAACAGTTTTAAGGAATTATTATACTAACTATTATATTAAAAATGAGCCCTGGAAACCCACCCCCACAAATATCATTTAGTGTTCATTGTTGTGGAATATATGTAACAGACAAAACAAGAGAGTTTTTGGCTTTTTACTTCTCACAAAGGTATGAAAATATTGGCAAATGTTCAGATCTCCACGACTCAAAATATTATGGGTCAGATCCAAGCAGAGTGGAGAGGTCAGTGCTTCATCATCACAGCTTTATATCATTATGGGCTTTAGGGCATAATAACCTATGTGGAAGCTTGGTTAAAAGATGGGAAGGAAACCTGGAAAAGGTTAATTATGGCACGCACAGCCCTTGACAGTTCCTTTTCAATCTGATTCAGCTCAGCTGTGAATGCTGTTGTGTCCTCAGCACAAAGATCCTGCTCACTGCCACACTACTTTCTGTCACCCCAAGGCAATGGTGTGGCTCACCCACAAGAATGCATCCTAAACCCAAATGTCATGTGTTTTCCAAAGGGTGCACCTGTTTTGCTGTGGATCTGGTGCTTAGAGCTTGCTGTCTGAAACCTTAACACCCAGAAACTTGTTTTGACAGTTTGGGTTACATTCGTTAGGAAGCCCAAGGACTGATTATTTCTTGGGGGAGGTGGGGGGTTGGAGGGTGGAGGGAAGGGTAGGACAGGGGAAGAAGAACAAACAAAACAAAAACTTAAGCCTGTGACTAATTGGCTGAAAGGATGTGAGCAATTCAGCTCCACTTAATTGACTGTGGGCTCAAATTAAAAAGAAAGAGTAATTGCCTTCAAAACTCTGCATTGCAGGTTGCTGGCCTCTTCTATACATTAAGTGAAAGACTCTGAGCACATGTGTCAGTGGTGTGGCTGATAGGAACCCAAATATCCTGTTGTATGCTTTTTTATTCAGAGGACTTCACTCTGGAAGGGATTAACCTGCATTATATTGATGGGGTTTTTTACAAGATGAATTTTCTTGTAAAAGTTGTCCTGAATTTGACTGGAAATTTCAAATCATGACCATCCCTTCTATCTGCTGGCTGCTTTCCAAACATTTCCTGATCAGAAGACCTGAAAATAGTACTTTATTTTTCAAAGTAAAAATAAACAGTTTTTGCATTTGGAGCCAAGGCTGTATATTTTTACAGAAATTTTCCACTGATTTGGGGAACAGCTTCAGTTGAGCGAAGGCATACCTCCATTAGACATTCATAACCAAGGAGCAGAGAGTCAAGCAATTCACTCATGAAAGTACAGAGCTCACTTATCAGGCCTTTTAAAATAAAAATCATGAATTAAATTGTTTTGTCTGCACACTGACATTGCCATTTTTTCTTTATATCAAAGCAACATCCACAACTTCTAACCTTATTGTGCTACGCACAAAAACACAGAACAAAAGATTTGTCCTACCTCTCAAAATACTTCGCTGCAAGAGCAACAAAAACCCTTTGTTTGCTATTTAAGCAAGATTGGTGGACATCATCTATAAGCAGAGGCTCTGAGAATCAGCCTTTTCCATCCTCTTCCAAACATGTATATGCACATTTTCACATGAGTCTGCTGCAGCAAAAGGACTCCTAAAGAAAAGAATTGAGCAGAGCAAAAGAAAGATATTACTTTATATTAATAACAAATGGAGCGCACAATGCATTCCACATACAAAGGTTACCCATTTGTGGAGCTGGAAGCCAAGGGCATTTTAAAACTTAAAGATCTCTTAAATAAACATATTGGTTTAAGTACGAAGCAAATATTCCTAGCTCAGCAGGTAGTTGGTATCTAAATCACATTCAGACTTCACATAAATACACATGTCAAAGCATTTATCTAGTAATAAAAAAAACAACTCTTAAGGAATGCAGTTCAGATAGGGAAGTGTCAGTTATTTTGCACATTTCCTATTTCCAGCTCATTAGTTTCAGCTTTTGACAGGGGTGGAGCTGAAAGAAATCCTGTAGAGGTTTTTCTCTCCTCCCAATTTCACATGAATAAACAGAGGGAGGGAGTCCCCTGCCTGTCTGCCAGGCTCTTATCTATCATATTTAGATGCTAGATGCTGTCAGATTTTAGATAGTGATGCCTGTAGGTATTGCCAGTTACTGGGAAATTAAACATGGAATAGAAAGTAGTCCTTTCCTTTCCCAAACTGACTTTGCTTTAGGAGGAAGTTTGGACATCTTTCAAAAAATGTTGATGTCCAGACAAAGGTGTCAGGATTCAATTTCCGTCATTCATTACTTGCACCTGATTTTCTTTTTTCTCGCTTTGTCCTTGGTGTCTCAGAGGCACCCCATCTGCATATTTTCTTTCACCTGCATTCTTACATTCCTCTCAAATACAGGTTACTCCCACTCCAGAAGTGTTAAGTATAGATTTACAGTGCTAATTTTTGTTTAAACTTTCCTCATGTAAGGTAAGTATTAGATACCCTTAGAAATTCTGTGTTTTCATTATTAGAGCAAATAAAATCAACCAATTCTCCTTGATTTTCCCCACCCCACCCCCCCCACTAAAAGGTTTCATAAAATGAAGATCTTCCTCAAGGGACAAGAGGCAGTGAACATAAGAATGACTTCTATATAATTCTAATTCCTGGAAAACATCCCTATGATCACTAACAATCAAGTAAGCAACTACCACTCTTGTGCCAGAAGTTACACCTCTGTAAGCTGAGGTACGATGATCAGGAGGGCACGCTTTTCCCTTCAAACAGTAAAGCACACCAGCCACCAGGAACTGTGAAATGAAAGCATGTGTGCAGTCAGGTGCTGTGTTTCAGCTCAAGGTTGGTACCTTCCATCTGAAGAAGGCAGCTCCTGACGATGATCCGACTGCCATTACCCCAGCACACAGTTTAAACACTCTGGAGTAGTGCTTTAAGTGACGTAGCTTAATATCATACCCATCTAGCTTAACCTTTCTTTCATAATATTACCTGCCTAAGTACTGTCCTGATTTATTTGAAATAGAATCCTTTAAAATAACCCCTAAAACTAAAATAAAATGTGTGCACGTATTTAAGTGTGCATGTCTTCTCCACGTGGGTGTTTATATGTATGCGGATGTGTGTTTGGACTACAGAGGGGAAAGATAGAAATATGGCATAGCCCTTTGAATCAGAGAGATCTCAGATGATACTTTACACATCTGGGAACATCCATACCTTTGGATCATCCTTTGAAAAAACCCGGTGTAGACTGGGAGGTGCTTTTACTGCACTGTTCATGAAATACTACAGCAACATGGCTTTCGTTTGATGGTCAGCTGGAGCTTCAGTTTGGTTTCTACCGCCTTCCAGATTTGTTCACATAATTCTGCTTCTAAATTTTGATGTTTTCGACAGGAAAGAGATTTATGACTTCTTTTGAAACCTTTTCTCCACACAGGGATATAGATGAAACAAATTACATTTATCACTAGTTTGTAGGATGGGACTTAAGTCTGCATTAACTTGTAAGCTAGCTGCAGCAACAAAGGCCACAGCCTGTGTAATTTCTGTTTTGAGCTCAAATCTCAAATTTGCTGTGTGGAACCATCATAAAGATGGTTCAGCTTCCTCACGGAATTTTGAGCAATGACCAAACATGGTAGCGCTGCAGATCTAGAGACGCTCTATGACTTTTCTCTTTCACATGCCTGGGAGATCAGGAGTCTGCCCATTGTGGTTGATGAGGTGTTTTAGTGTGCATGAATGCAGAAATAGGCCCAAAGGCAGATCTATCCTTAAGGAAGAACAGTTTTGGTGACGCAACTTTCTCTGTACTTGACAGTAAAGCATAGACAGATGCTCATTAGTCATACAAGCTTATCATTAGCTAGTGAGGGACTTTACAAGAACATGCGGTAATAGGACAAGGGGCAATGGCTTTGAATTGAGAGAGAGTAGATTTAGGTTAGACATAAGAAGGAAATTCCTCACTGTGAGAGTGGTGAGGCTCTAACACGTGTTCCCTAGAGAAGCTGAGGGTGCCCCATTCCTGGAAGTGTTCAAGGCCAGTCTGGATGGAGCTTTGAGCAACCTGGTCTAGTGGAAGGTGTCCCTGCCCATGGCAGGCAGGTTGGAACGAGCTGATGTACACTAAATCCAAGCTGGATACATAAATTATGTGGTGCCTTCCTTGTTGTGCATTTTCAACTGTGTTGCTCAGATTGTGAAGCTAACAGTACCAAATAGGAGAGTAAGTGACCCAAACATGAATAAAATTCAGTTCAGAGCCCATCAGATGGCAAGACGAGCCATGTCTCTTAGGTGTTGCATATACTGAGTTGGATGAAGATGCTGACCTAAGGTAACAGAAATATAATCCTGCCACCATTGATCATTTTTCACAAATTCCCAGTCGGTTGTTTGATATTCAACTGGAAGCAGTTATTGTTTTCCCCGATTTTTTTCCTTCTCTGTTAGACAAAATAGTGAAACCATAACATCAGTGTTGTTTGAAAATATATTTATGTTTGTTTTCCCTATAAAAAGAGATAATAATGTTATGTTCCAATAATATTAAGTTGCAATGTTATTTGCAAGATTGCAGAGCTTTTAATTTTCTGATTATTTCCACAGTGGGAGTTTCAGCTCAATTTCTACCAAGACACTTCTATCTGTTTCGGTTATTTTTTTATTACAGCTAGAAGCAACAATAATTGCCTTTAGTGTATGAAAACATGACTGAGGAGACAATTGTTGTCCCTAAAGAGTAAAACATCAACATACATTTTTGATGTAAAATTTTTGTAAATTAATTGCAAGGTCCTATAAATATTATATTTACAAAAATTGTGTTGTCTGCTGTCTTCAAAGAAACAATCTCTTTTCTATTTTTTTGTAAATTATGCTTCATACACAGTACATTTCCTGAGGCAGTAAACAAAAACATGGAACAAAATATTAGCCTTCTACTTTTGTAATTTTATATTCTACTACTTTTCTTTCCCAACTCTGTTCCTTTTTTTTCCTTTCCTTTTTTTTTTTTTAAATACAATTCTGGAAGCATACAGGGGAAAAAAAAACAGTAACACTCTCAGTAATCGAACCTCATTTTCACTGTTTCACTGCTCAGATGATAGAAAAAATTAAATATTCATCCCAAATGATAAGGCAGTGGATTTACATCTAATTTGGTCACAAATCAAGAAAATAATTCAAAATTTTGAGCATTTTGTGGGATATTTTTTCTACAATTTCTATTCAGAAATTATACCATTAAGTCTTTTAGATAATGTCTAATAAAAAAAAAAATCAACTTGAAGTTCTCCAATCCACAAGTATATCTTGGAAAAATTATCTATCAAGACTTCTAAAGGAATTATCCACTACAGACACTCCATAGAGGAACCAAGACCTGGAACTACAGTTGTTAAAAGTCCCCAAAATAAGTGGGGTTGATGCCAAGATTAATAAGCCAAGTGAAAATGACCCTACTTTGTTTCCTTTGTTTCCTGTTAGAAAAATATATAACAGGTTTTTCTGGGGGGGCAAAACAAAAACCAAAAGAAAAAAACCAACCAACCCACCAAAAAAATTCACAAAAAATAAAACAAACAAACAAACAAAAAAAACAAACAAAAAAACCAAAAAACCCCACCCCCAAAACCAACAAAAACAAACAAACAAACAAAAACAAAACTAAAAAACCCACCCACTGAACAAAAATAACTGGATTTTGATTTTTAATCAGTCTCTAGCATCTTTTCAGCTGTGTTAGCTCTGTTTGGCATGTCCTGTGTAACCCAGGTGTCCAGAAATTTCACATGATTTAGGAGTCCACAGGAAAGCACTCAAGACGTACATACTATGTCCTTTTCCTATCGCTGCATTTGACTACTATAGAAAATATTTTTGATAAATAAACCCCGAGGCTTTTTTGAAGGAGATGGGCAGTACTACAGCTAGCATCAAGAGTAGTGGTTAGTTCCAGTAGGTATTTCAGCAGATTTACTGCAGTCAGAATGGTGGTACTTGCTTTTGAGCAGGCAGCACATTGCACTTACATTGACTAGTGTTAGCAAATTTACTCCTGGAAAAATTGTAGAAAACCTAGAAAAAAATTAGTATTTGGAAATCATGCTTTCATAAGGAGCTCTAATCTCCATATAGGATCAGGGACCAGATTGCATAAACAATCAGAAATATTTGAGGACATAATTTGACATGTCTTTGACAACTCCAGAGCGGGTCAGTCTGTGATTATTTGATTATTTGTTTATTTTTGAATCCACAGTACCAGGAGGCCCCTTTTGAGCTAGTGATAGCCACACATTTTTTCACATGGCAGTGGAGGATTGTGTTACAGGAGGACTCCAGCTCACCTGCCAGCACCAGAGGGGAGGTGGGTGCCCTCTGGGGCATAGAAATTCATCTCAAAATAATACAAATGAGTAACTGACCTATTCCCTGCCATACTACCATTGCAAGTAAGCTCACCGCATATTTACCAACTCTATGGGATTAACCAATAATATGCTGATTAACCAATAAGTACAGAATCATCTTTTGCTTCAGAAAAGGATCGTAGTATCCAACTCGGAAAATATCTTACTGCTGGCTTCAAACCACATCCACTATAAGCAAGGCACAGTATTTCACTGCTGATAAACTCTGCGTGGTATTTTAGCCAAAGAAGTAGTCCATATCTATATCATATATATCTATATCTGATCTATATCTGTCTACAAAAATAGCTAGGAACAGAAATAATAATCGAGTCCTAAGGGCTTGTGCATCATCGATCCTCATTTGTATTTCAGTATTTAAATATATTTCAGCACCAGGAATATGAAGGAGTTAAACAGCAGCAGATTTCCTGTGCTAGATAACTTAATGAAAAACATTCACAGTGCTTTTTAAGAACAACAGACTCATGCTGTTGGATGATAATCTTTGGTATATATTTTTTTTTTTCCACAAGAAAAATGCAGGCAAGACAGACTTTGCTGTAATTCTTCCTAATTACTCTAATGCGATTGATTTTATTTTAGTGTTTTCAGCTTATAAAAACAGCATCAGTTTGTTTCCAGTTTTAATGGAGATAAACTCCTTCTTTACCCCCTGAAAAACTTCACAATATGGTTAGAAATGTCAGTAATAATTAGACAAAATGCTTGTGAAAACATAAAATAGAAATAATACATCTTTTTTTAATGGAATCAGTTTGTCTGATTATCTCAAACAATGTACATTTCCAACTGCCCAGGAGGGTCATTAGAGCTTATGAAAATCAAACTCTCTTTTTTCTGCTTCATACATCATGGACAGCAATATTGTCTCCAGGATCATTATATATTGCCTGGCTTTGTAAATATATGTTAGACTTTCTTGAGCTACAGTGAACATGGAGCATGAAATGCATTCAAAAATAAAAACAACAGGGAGAAAGAAAAAAGAAAATCATGTTATTAACTAAATAACTGTTACATAGAAACTATAAAAGGAAAGCTAACCTTACTGAACACAGTACTCAAGGGGCCTTGGTTCAATTCTGTCTTTAGTCACAGATTTTCAGTATAACCTCAGGAAAGTAATTTCTACCCTATGCACTATGAGGGCTATTTGTTCCTTAAAGGAATGGTTGTGACAGCGCTCCCTTCTGAGTTCCTGTCAAGGTGCGAAGCCTCATTCAGAAGTTTTTGTTATTCCTTTGAGATACACCCAGAGAATAGACAAGAGTATCACCTTACCTTTTTATCCTATTTGTAGAAATGGGGCTAATATTCCCTTACCCTCCCTGGAGAGCTTATGGATGCAATGCATTAGTGTGAAAGAGGCATTCAGATGCCATGATGACAAGGGCCGTTTAGTGAGCCTATATATGGACGAAGTAGGAGGAATTAAGCTACAGTTACCACTTTACATCAAAAATAGTTTAGTACAAAAAATAAGTGAAGTCTGATAAGTTTATCATATGATCAATTATTATCCTGCACTCTGGGAAGCTGGAAAGCTATTTCAAAGATGATCTTTACACCTGTTTAGTTTGTTTTTCTGTAAGTGTTGCAGTATGTTTGCTCTGCCCTGCACTTTAAGCACCTTGCCCTTTCGCAAGGGTTTCGTAAGGATCATGGGCTTTCAGTCTTCGTTTGACTATTTCGGATTAAGTGACTGTGTCACCCAGCAGGATGGAGTTCTAGGAATGTTGCTGCTTCATTTTGAACAGGGTCCCACTACATCAGCTGCCAAAGTGCCCAAGATAAAATTGAAACTTGCAGCAAAACTAAAAACATTCAACAATTTCATTACAAATTTTATGTTCTAAAACTTTTACCTTTTGAAGATCTTTGGCTGTATCTAGAAAATGTGGTTTAAAAAAGCAAATACATTACAGGAGTGATTTGCTATAACCAAATCAAGCATTTCCCTTCTGTAGCATTAGTGCATGTATGCTCTTGTTAATACAAGCAAGTGCTTCCCAAAAATGAACTCTGTATTTGTTGCAATGTTCTAGCCCAAAGTAGACATGATGCTTAAAACTATTTTTAAAATACATGAAGGAATTAATAAATAATATCCTTTTGCTAATCCAAATTTGCAATGAAGCAACTCCTTTCAGCAAAACATTCAGTATAATATACTGGACCATTCTTTCACTACTGGTCAATGGAGCATATTTTCCCTGTACTCCAGGTATTCTAACACTGCCAAGGGTTAAATCTACCTTACTAGAGCAGGTTTATTTGAAGGGGAGAAGAAGGAAGCAAAGGGACCAAGGTCTCCACTCTGCTCACACTGCCGGCATCTACGCCTTCCATGGGACAAAAGCAGGACGAAGTTGCTCACCCTCCCAGTTGCAATATGCTCTGATATGCACCAGAATAAAATGCTAAAGCTCCATTATCATCCTCATACAAGGGTTTTGTTCTTAATCAGCAGAAACCAAAGCAATGAAAGAGTTTGGTTAATTTCCTTTCTTTTTCATGTTGTTTTGCCTCCTCCAGAAGCTGCTGAGCACTTTGTTTAGTCCAGTAATTCCTTACATAGTGATACAGCTCCTTCATGGTCACAGGTCCAAATTTTATTCCACCTCCATGGTTATATATTTCTTGTCCGTTGAAATGCAGATTCACTGCCAGAATAAACACAGATTTTGCAGATTGGAACAGCAGAGAAGGAATCACACTTCTCTCTCTTGTATTTCCTACAACATAGAAAGCAAAGCCCAGGGAAAAACAAACCAGACTGAGACTCCAAGGTTCTGTAGAAAACATTTGCAAACTTCATCATCAAAATAAAGATTTGAGAAATCATCAATCAACAGCTCAAATGCATCAGAAGAAAAGGCCAAATGTGGGCCAAGACACAGATTCACACATGACGCTTCCACATGGTAAATCGCCAATGTTTGCAGATGCACATGAGCAAATGTTGGAAGACGTATCAGCAGGGAGGACAGGCCAGTACTTTTAGGTCTTTGGGACAGACTGAAACAATAACGGATTACGCAGAGAAATGGGAGATGAATTTTCACTTCATGTATTGGTACCACAGGACATAATACAACCTCTGGAGATGCTGATTGTCCTCATGCCCCATCTGAAATCTGTGACTGTGGCAGGACTCCATTGCAGGCCAGTGTTGTCTGCCATAAACACCAGCCTACCTCAGCTCACCATACTGCTGCTCTGTGTGCTCTATTTTTGAGAGGGGGAACCTCAAGAAGCTCAACTTCATTCAGCTGTAACATTTTCTTGTCAGCCTAATTTTTCCATGTCATGTACTTGCTTCTGATATTTTCCCACTTGTGTTATTTGCTTGCTGAAGCTGCTCTATTCATGGAGTTCAATAAATGGTGTTTGCCATCAAAACAATTTGATTCTAGTTCCAATTATAGCAACAAGCTGTTTTCTTGAAACATATTATGGGTGTTTCATTATTTTAAATTGTTATCTTCTGTATTAATTACAGAAATAGTTGATCTTTTCTGAGAAGCCAGCAGCTGCAAATTTCCCCCTTTTCAAATGTCTCATTTTAATAGGTGAAACATCAGGTAAAAATCAAGTCAAGTTGTAATATAATTCTCCAGAAGAAGATACGTAAGTTACAACACATTGCCTCCAGATTCCATAGGGTTACACTGTTCAGAGGTACTGAGCCATATCCCTTCATATAGATCATAGCAAGCCTCATGCTGCACAGCTCAATTGCAAACACAAAGCCCCTAAATAAATCACACAGCAATGGCAACATTACTAATAGGACTATCAGAATCAAAGGAAGCAGGGTGATGCATCTGAGAAGAGCCTACATCATTACTCTGCGTGATTTGTTTATGGCATTGTTAGAGAGATCGTTTCTCCCCCCTCCTTTCCCTAGTCCCTCTAGATTAAGAATGGAAATGAAAAGAGCAGCAGAATGCAGGAACAGCCTGCACACTGTAATCCTGCAATCATAAGGAGTGGTGGCCTGGTATTATTTACAAGGCATTTTACTAAACTAACTCATCATCTTCATCCTACCACAACTGAACATTTGAAGTTCTTTCACTTTTCTGCTATCGTGTATTTCTAGCCACTGTTCACAGCGATCCCCGAACAGAACACAGCACTGCACACAGAGCAGTAACTAAGACTGCTGCCACTCACATCATACCTTTGGCCATATTTACTCAAAGACCTCTGCCTGTTTTAAGCCATGATGGAAAATTATTTATGAAATGCACAGTAATAAGTGTTTCCAATGAGAGCAAAGACTTTTTCTCCCCATTAGAAAAGCTGAAAGAATCAAAGAGGAAAAATTTATGTTGATAGTGACAAATATGCTGCTATCAATGGGACGTTCCTTAGTGTTTCTATCATATTTAAAATTAAGTTTGAAGAAAACATTAGGATTTTATTTATCTATTGATTTATTTCTTTATTTAAAAACAGTACTGCAAGGATGGGAGATAAGTTGTATGACCTCTGACCTAAATCACTGATGTTTTGTCAAATCCTTTCCTCCCTAATGTAGAGACACATTTATCTTGTATAAGCATGGAGGTAACACTTTTTTAAGCACAGAGTTACCTCTTTGCAGTGATTAGGACTTGGTCAAATGCAATTTGAAAGACAGAGATTCTCAAATAAATGATTGTCTGCACATGAAAACTTTTTTTTTTTAATGGTACAAATAAAAGCTAGATAACATTGAGATACTTTTGAACAAGAGCTTTCAAAATCCCTTTAAATCAAAAGAAAAAAAAGAAAAAAGAAAAAAAGAAAAACAAAGAAGACATAAAAAGAAATACCTTAAGTTAGAGAAAAAACAAACAAACAAACAAAAGAAAAAACAACTACAATGAAACAACAACAAAAAACCCCAAACCAATTAAAAAAACCAACAAACTCCAAACCCCCAAGGAACCCCCAGTAACCAGCGAACTGACAGTACTGTAAAACAGGAGTTTATAATAAAAGACTAATTCTCCTTTTCTAAAACAATCAATAGCCCTTCCAAACATGTTTCAACCTATAAAGTAAGATTTTGCAATTATGAGATGCCTAAAATAATGCTCAGATCAACCAGATAGTTACAACTGTTGTTTTCTGTACTCCTCTTTCATTTCCCCTTTCTTACTTGTCCCTCCCACTTTGCATCAGACCAATTAATATCTTTCATTCCCTAACAGCTCTCTAGATAATTCTCAGAAGCATTTGTCTGTGTGGCCTAGCATTAAACAGAAACCATTAAACAGTCAACTCCTATCTCTTCTCTAAAATTAATGTCTTGTTAACTCCTACCATGCCTTGCTGATATGTGGTATGTAAATGAGGTACCTTAAAAAATTTGTAAGGTATTTCTCTCACACCTTCAGCACAATCTCAAAATTTAATCCAGGATGCAGTAAACCTGGTTTAATTACAATATGGGAATTTTTTAATCACTACTTTTAACCTTAGTAATCTAAGTAGAAACCACAAGGACAATCCAACACCCTTCACATTACAACAACTGAATTGAATTTCTGTTATTTTTGATACCTGCACCACATTTTATGATTTGCTCTTAAAACATGCATGAAAGAGACTTGAGGAAAAATTGGTGATGGAAAGGAGGAGGAGGGGATCAAACTGCGTGACTGAGGCTTATGAGCATACTTGGGAGTAATTTCATACTCCATCCTGTCAATTTTACTAGAACAATGTGCTCTTATTCTTGAAGGCCTAAGCACATGAGCACTCACTCACCTCTACAAGTAACAGTGTTCAGGATCCCATTATATTCCTTTATGATGATTAATAGCCTCCAATGAATTTGTACAAAAGCAATGTGATGCATAGGGAACACAGATCAGCAGAACACAGTTCATCTCCTGTGGTCACATTTAACAGCATGACTCCAGCTACCATGCAAAATTGCAGCGCTGGATCAGCACAGGTGTGGTCAGAGCCCCTTTCATCCCAGAGACTTCATTTTCTTCCCAAAACAGAGTGGTGACAAAAGAAATGAGCCTTCTGACATTGCTTTACCAGACAGTCCACCTGCGAGGGGCCCAGCAAGCTGTGATCCACACAACTGCAATGCAACTGCAGCCACACTCAAAAACAAGATTCTTCAGCACCTCAACAGGACAAAGTATGGGACAATGCTTAATTTCATTCTGGTTTGATCAGATTTTAAAGGACCCTGAGATGCTAGTATTAACTCCACAGGCCCAGAAGTTGGATGTCCCAGTGCATGTACAAGTATCAATACTTGTATTACAACTTTGTACAACTCCCTTCTGTAAATACTTATGAATTCTTCCTTCCTCTCAGGCAACTGAATGAATAAATCTGCTGTGTGCAGAAGAGCATGATTTCCTATTTGTGGGCTACACACCTTTTCCAGAGCTTACTTCACTCAGCCTGCTAAAGCATTTTCTACCTCACTTCCCAAGACAGCCAGCATTTGTGTGGCCTGTGGTGACCATGCAGCATGTTGCAGGGCAGGCAGGAGTGAAGACTGCGGGGATGACAAGGAGGAAGATTCCCTCCAACTCACTTAGTCATGTTTGATTGATGTTGTGTTCATCATAAAAGGTTATCAGGGCATTTGGCATCCTGTTGCTTTATGAGAAGAAATTATGAGGTCCTTGTACATGAGTAATCTTTGTAAAACAAGAAGGCAGGATATAACTATACAAATAATCTGCTGAACTGAAGGATACCAATCTCCATCTGAAAACTAACTTGGAGAAATCTACAGCTTTTGCATTATAGAATCACCGAATCAATTAGGTTGGAAAAGACCTCTGAGATCACCAAGTCAAACCTTTGACCAAACACCACCATGTCAACTAGACCATGGCACTGAGTGGCACATCCAGTCTTTTCTTCAACACCTCCAGGGACGGTGACTCTACCACCTCCCTGGGCAGTCCATTACAATGTTAAATTACCTTTCTGTGAAGAAATTCCTCCTGGTGTTCAACCTGAACTTCCACAGGAGTAGCTGGAGACTATGTTCTCTCACCCTGTTGCTGATTGCCAAGAAGAAGAGGCCAACCGCCACCGGGCTACAACTTCCATTCAGGTAGTTGTAGGGAGTGATATGGACAACCCTGAGCCTCCTCTTCTCCAAGCTAAACAGATCCATCTCCCTCAGTCACTCCTCACAGGACTTAACCTCGAGACCTTCACCAGCTTTGTTGCCCTTCTCTGGGCTCACTCCAGCATCTCAGTGTTCTTCCTGAATTGAGGGGTCCAGAACTCGGCCTGATCTGTAATCAAAGTCTTACTTGTGATAGAATCAAAAATTATCATAGTTGTTCCACATATAGTAAATCAGGACAGAAAAATAGAACAACTCAACTAAGACCAATGAGGACATCCCTGTCAGAGACCCAATAAGAAGTTTTTTAGGGTTTTTTTTTGTTTTGTTTTTTGGGTTTTTTGGGGGTTTTTTTTGGTGCATAGTTTTTTCCAAGCCTTAGTTCCCTCATTATGGACTCCCTGAAATCACTGAGCTGCAGGCATTCAGACTGCAGGAAAGCAGCCATGCATTCACATGTGCCTCTCAAAAGCCATACTTTTCTGTAGAGAGCATGGAGAGCCAACAGCAGTCATAGCACTCTTTTAAAAAATGAGCAAAACAAGACACATAGAAGTTATCTCTGAGCACTGACATTTGTTAGAGACCATATAACAGTCTGTAATGTATATATAATTATTGACATCATATGTGTTTATATTTAGGTTAAACAACTCTATTGCTTTTATAAGAGAAAACTGTTTCTGGAAACAATAGGCCAAATTGCTCTTCCTGGCTAAGAACAATGATGCAATGCTGCCAGTACCAACAGTTATTATTACAGAATCAGCTAACGGAAAACACAAGGCTCTTTAACAACTTATATCTTACAAAGCACTCTAGTGCATGCTGATGCCGTTTTACTTTGTTTGAGAGTCAAGATGGGTAAAAGCAATTTTTATTTTGCATTTTGCTCATTATTACACTTTTCCTGTGTATGCTTCCTCCTGTGTTCATTTCTCTTTCAATGATGGCAAGTATACAAAGCCCCAATTCCTGTGAAGTTTTCACTATCAGAACTAGTTGATAAAATAAGTAAGGTGAAGGGACGAAGGCAAATCATTCTGGGATGTACAAGGAGCCAGAAGAAAAAGAGAAGGGAACTGAGATGGAAAATACACTCCTGTCAACAAAAATAAGCAAGACTTCCCAAAAATCTGGAGCTTGCAGAATCATATTCACCACAGCAAACATATTCTGAACAGTGCCTCGGACCACCCCATTAAAAAAAATTTAAATGTACAGCTGTGGAACAGTTTGCAACAGAGCTGCATATCTGAGATATTTTTTGATAGCTAACATTATGATGAGTACAATCAATTCAGATATGCTGAAAGTGGGACTGTAAAATAGAGCTAGACCAAGGTACCTTGCCATTTCCCACTTAGATGCAGTTTAAAACAAAGTCCTCGACTTTTCACCATAGCTGACAGGTTAGAGATTCACCAGATGTGGAGAAGATGTAGCATACTGAGAGCATAAATTGATTTTATATTTAGGTTTAAATGGATCTCATTGTCCCTGAAATGTTAACCACTCAACAGAAAAAAAAAAAAACCACTGGATTTTACAAATGCAAATTTTAAGCTCCCATGCTTGGCACAATAATGAAATATACAGCATTCCTTGTTATCCTTACCTTTGAACTGCAGGTAACTGTACAGCAATGTTACAGGACAAAGATACACTTGTGAAATATTCACAAGCTGATGTCTTTGCAGCCCCATGGGACCTGTGAAGAGCTCTTTTTTCCACCCCCACATCTCTCTCTCAGACTTTAAATAATGAGGAGCAGAAAAGGTATGAGACAACATGTCTGTGTGTCTCCTTTGAAATCTTTTCTTACATTACCTTGTTATCTGTGCTCAAGAGCAGCAGGTATTCCAGCAGTTCAGAGTGTGTCCACAGCAAAAACACCCAGCAAAACAGAGTGCCAGCAGACACAGAGTTCAGTTCCAGGTCCAGAGAGCCAAGCACAAAACAGATACATGGAGGGCGTGGTGGCACAGCTGAGCGCTTGGGGGGGATGTGTGTGTGGAGGGATGTGAAGGCAGAATTTTTGCCAAAGCAGTCAGTTAGGAAAATAGGTGTTTATTACTCATCCTGGAAAACCACCTTTATTTCCTGATCTGAGCTCTTAACATGCCTTTGTACAGAAAGTTATCAAACTTCCTTAATATTACAGCCTGGATCAAAGTCTGATAGCTCCAGAGAGATCAGAGGGCTGGTCATTCTGTTGGTCACAAGGATTTGGATCGTTCTATCCGATTTAGCCCTCAGTGGTAACTGCTGAGAAACACTGATACAGATAGGGATTGAGGGGTTTTCCTGTAGTCCTGTATTGTGCATTGGGAAAGATGAATCTGAACCTGGTATGAGGTATGAGCTGTATAAGGATTCCACTTGTTTCCACACATCTGAGTCAGTCCTGAGTACAAACAACACTGAAGTCAGACGAGATTTATCAAATGAATCCACCCTGGCATCCACCAATGCAAGTATAGTCCTTTTTCCAAGAAGGTATCACTTTTTAATTTCCAGCGCTCTAAGACTTCTAACCATCTTTTTATCCTTTCTGCATTTCAAAGATGCTTATATAACAGGTACTTTCCCACACTGGCCTTAAAAGCCCTTATTCTCTTTCTTTTATTATTTCAACAGAGTAATAGTGGTTGCAACACAGGTGACGGGAAATCAAATCAAGTTGAAATGTGGGCCTGACTCATTCTCAGACGATATATGATTTGTTTGCATTACATTATCTTGGAAACCCATAAGCAATGTGCACTAACTACATGTCCGCACATGGCAAGAAGATAAAGTGCTCTTAGTCAGTAATATAAAATCTAAATAAAATTACAATCAGGTTTGGATATTAGGATAACTTTGCAACACCCTTGGGGCATTGCTCTTATCATTAGCATTATTTGCATTAGAGTAGTGTCCAGAGATCCTGCCTATGATCAGTTTCGAATTGTGCTAGGCTCTGGAAAACGTGGGAAGAGACAAAAGTTTTGAATGCTAAATAGATAATTACAGGCAAAGGGTGGGAGAAATAAAGGATTGTTATCATCGTTATGTAGAGCTCTGAGGTGTGGAGATTAAATTTTTGTTATAGTCTAAGCACAGGCAGTGTTGGAGTCCAAGTTCACCTTGCATACAAAGAGTTTGCACACAAGCCCATGTTTAGGCTCTCACTGGCTTTGTGGGAGTGCAGATAACAGTGGGAGAGACAGCTTGAGTGTGCCTTTCCCCAGCTACATACCTACCTGCAGCATGGGCAGCCAGGAACAAGGTTGGCTTGGCTTCTTGGCCTGAGGCAACCTCCACGTATGCTGTCATGCTGTCCTGTGACACCTTCTCAGTGCTGAGCAGGCAAGTCTGTCCAAGTGCTTCCCGTACAGGCTTATAGCCCTGCAGTGTAGGATGGACGGGCAGGTGAGCACAGGAATAGCAAGCTCAAACACCTGAATGACTGCTTAGACAATACGGTTTGTTTTTTTATTTAGGGGGTGGGCAGGTGGGATTTGGTGGATTTAGTTTTTTTCTCCTCTCTGGGGAAGACTGTTAAGGTCATCAGAAAGTCAGAGTGCAGCTACAAACCAGACACCTAACTCCAGCACCCAAAAGTTCACCACTCATCTCTAAAGTGAGAGCTACTGGAATTATAGGAGTTACTTGGCAGAAAAACAGGACAAGTGGTCTTTCAATCAGTAGTGGAGGAACTTTCCTGACCTCTAAGGAAGTTTCTTTTCACATAACATTTCAAGGTGCCCTCCATACAGGCTTACAAAATTTTTACAATGATTACACAAACACCCATCACAATGCTGGTCTGATGAAAGATGGGTGGATGTTTATGTGCTGCTGTTTCACCTCGTATTGGCAGGGATAAGAAAATTACAAAGTGATAAGAAGAGATGCAAGTGGGAGGAGCAGACATGAGTGCTTGATTATTTGCTTAATTAAGCAATGCTGGCCACATCAAATTGTAATGAAGTGTGTGTATATCTATAGCATGTTTTTAGTCCCAGGCGATACATTGGCTACCTGCCCCTGAATGGACAGTGAGGGAGATATTTTCAAATGCAGAAATGTTGACTAGCCAGGAGAGCTGGATGTTACCTATTTTTTGCCTTTGAAGGCTGTCTATAATCAGTTAGGATCACAATCTCACCAAGTGATCTAGTCGCTCACAAAAGTAATTGTGCTTGGGTAAATGAGACAGCAGGCAGGAGTAAGGCTTGTTAGACCTACACCTTCTACTCCAGCAGAGCAAGTTATTTCCTCCTGTTTAAGTTCTTTAATAAGAATGCAATTTTTTTTTGTGAACATGATAGGAACTCTAGTTATTATTTTTCTATGAGTTCTGTTGTTCTGTAATTCTAGGGACCCATGTCTAATCCCATATGTAACATGTTTATTAGATGTAATATTTTATCTCTTGGATTCAGTGTCTGACACTATAATTTTGTTCTTACTTCAATAAAATTGTTTTCCCTCCTCCTCACTTTGTCAGAATCTAATGGTTTTCTTTATCATAATAGAAAGTTTGAAAGGTTCTTCCCTAAAAGATAAAAATGGACCACATGTGTCTGCACCTTAATTCAATTTGTATCATAAAATCCAGACCAAATAAAGTAACTTTATAACATTAGAAACTTTCAGAATTGAGCTGGGATTTCTTTGTTTGCTGCTTGTTTTGAATATATGGGCATGTAGTCTTAGTAAATCTGTAGCTCATTGGCTTCACTACCTGTATCCTTCTGAACACAGAATGAAACAGTACCAAATGCTCATATGATTTCTGGTTTTCTCTGGGAATTCACTATCTGTGTGCTTTAATCAAGTGAAAATTCGCAGGAATCACTCCAACTTTCAGCTGACAAAAGCACTATATTAGTTTTTTTGTCGAGAACGCATCTATGGATATTAATTCCACATGGATTTTCCTGGGCTTTGTAAATTTATTAAAAAATAATATATTCTATACACAATTAGACCATGAATGTTAAAAGAGTCAGTAAAGTAATTTATTGGGAATGTGAAACCATCTAGGAAATACAGGCATTTTCATATAATCGTAATTATCATATGTAAGACACCAAAAGCATCTGAAACCTTGGTATCCAGACCCAGAAAATGTTTCCACCAGAAGCATATTCCTTGCATACCATCCTCTGGAAGGACTTCTTTATCTCCTTTATCATATCTGTGTAGATTTTTGCTGAATGGACAGTCAAACACCATTGTTGAATATAGAGGTTGGAAAAACTTCATCTTCTTTCATATTAATTTTCCACACCTTGTCAACGTCTGCATAGCTCGCCAGTGGAGCTGCTTTTCATGCAATCCACCCAAAGGTTACAACTTACAGGTCAGGGATGGGAATTCACTTTGAAATCACTGGGCAGCTGAGACTATATACATTACTGAGGTGACAGGTATAGCATGCAGTGATGAACCTTCTGTCAGTCAGAGAGAGGTCACATTGCTATCAGTTGCCTTTCTCCGTCTTTAAAAAAAAAAAAAAGGGAAATTAAAAAAAGTCTATCTTTTTTTCTTCTTGTGGAAAATGGAAACAGAGTTGATGGTGTTCACTAGTGTCAAATGGCTGAAGATTTAGGGCCCCAGAGCTCAGGAGGTCTCCTTTGGCTGTGCTGGCTGTACTCTCCGCAGAAACATAAATTGCTGCCTGAACTGAGCCCCTCATAAGCTATTCCAGAAGCAACGATGACAGCCACATTAACGTGTACCCTACTGGAAACAAACATCTCCAGCCCAATGTCAGGAAAGCCAAAATAAGAGCATGACATTCTTCTGTTTCAGACCTACTTTTTCCATAATTAGCATTGCTTTAAAAAACCCTGTAAAATAGGTCTAGTTTAAAAATTATCACGTTACAGACTGAAAGATTTTTAGTTTTGTTAAAGAGGCTTCTGAGTCTCACATGAAAAAAATAAGTTGTAACATGAATAAAAAGGAGTCTCTGAGTTTGCTCAAGGTTCACCTCCAACTCTATAATTTTAGTGCTATCATGAACAGTTCAGAACACCAAATCTATGATATGTACTCATATGTCATTATACCATCTTTGTCTACTGTATTAAAAAAATGCCAGAACTCGTCAGATAACAACAGAATATTAATATTGCAAAGGTTAAAGAGTCATGCTCTCTGCAGTTATCTCACAGTAGTTGGGCTAGTTGCTGTAAAATCTTGTTTCAAGGTCCTCAGAAGTTAATAAGATCACTGATCTTCAGTCTTTCTGTGAGGCTGCAGAATCATCTTCTCGTGTTCTTGTATTTTTCTAACTTTCTTGGGTGCTTGAATGTTGTGTGTATTTGCTCCGCACAGGCAAATACTGGCTTTTCTAAACAAGGTGGTTTGGATAACAGTTTGTTGGGTTTTTTTTGGTGTCAAAATGAAGTCCTTCTTTCACTGAAAAAAAACCCCATCAGAACAAAACAAAAAATCGTCGCTAGCATAAAGCAGTGTTAATACGCATGAAATAAGTTGGTTTTGCCAAGGCTAAATTTTTCTAGTGGAGCCTATACTTGAGATCCTTCAAGTGCTCTCTTGAGTTATCTCATTGTATCAGTGTTTGCAGGACAGTGCCTTGAATTTGTTTCTGACACACAACGTTGATATATAAGAAGACAGGATTTAATTGAAACAACTCTGAGGAATCTTCAATAAATCCTGTAGTTCTTACCAGAAAAAAAATCTTTTTATAAAACAAGGATCAAAGAGTATAAGGAACCTTGAGTAGCGATTCTGCAACTATAGTCTGTAATAAATGTGACTGTAGTCTATAATAAATACTTTTTCATTTATGTATGGGAAGTTTTTATAGGGGGAAGAATTTGCTCATTAAAAATATTTTTATTTTACTTTGCATACTGGATTTTAGTAATCCATTCATACCATGGATTTGATGAAGACATAAGTTTATGCAAAGTCTTTAGCTACGGAGGACCCTGACCTTACAGAGGATCAACTTTTCCAGAGTACTATTACCAAATTAATACACTTGCTTAAATAATGTACTGCGTATGAATGCAAACTGTGGAGATATGTCTGAAGTTGTTAGCCTTTTCTGCATGAGCCCATTTCTGCTTCAACATAGCTGTCAACGAGCTGTCTCACTCATCCCAGTACTTCAACATAACAGGGATTGAACCCAAAGCTTCCACATAGCAAAGCCTGATGCTCAGGTTCCTCCCACCTAACCTGAGGTACTAAACTAAGTAGTATCTACATTAATAGTGGAAACACTGTTTAAAAACAGGGATATTCATGCCTTTGTACATATAGAATTTTGGGGGATTTTTTTGTTGTTGTTTGTTGGGGGGTTTTGTTTTGGGGTTTTTTTTGTTTGTTTGGTGGGGGGTTTTTGTTGTTTTTTTTTTCGAAGGGAGAGTTTTAGACATTCTAAGTGTGTGAAACTGTCTTTTTGGGGGTTGGTGGCAGTGTTTTTGTATACCATCTTATTTTTACCTCTGGAAGGTTTGTTTTTTTTGCCCTGTAATTATTTATCAGGAAAACTGTTCTACAGGGACAAGGAATCATTTCTGATGCTTATTCAGGAGTACCAATACAAGTGTGTTTTATCCTTTCCTGCCTCAAGAATTATGTTGCCTTAAAAGTTGCCTTTTAGCTTCATGTAGAAGTACGTCCTAGTAGCCAAGTTACTTGGGACTCACTATCAGGAATGAGTGGCTGAGAGTATGAGGAATTCACCCCAATAAGCTAGAGAAAGTAACAATAAATAGGTAGTCCACATTCCCATTTTAGTGGTCTTTTCCTATGTCTTAGGGTTTTCCTTTACTGTGGGAAGGTGACTTTGATACCCTTGTCATACACGAGGGTGATAGACGAGGGTGTACACAAGGGCGTGACTGTCAATACCAGTTACAGTGATGTACATCAAGTGCCACACCATTAAAGTCAAAGGGTTATAAAGGTATAAAACTGGGGATAACAAGCCTGTAGTTTGATCTCAGTAGGTAAGACTGCAGGAATTAATCATGTTTTCAGACAGCCCATTCATCTGTCACGTGACAATAAAAATTACATTTAGAAAATATGAAATACTACCTTTCCTGTGTTAACTTTTGAGGAAATGTAACTCAAGAGGCAAAGCTTTAAGCTTTTATTTTAAGCTCAGTGTCCAGTCCTATCTTGCAGCTTTAGCCCTGATTCCATGTGAATAAAGTCCACTACATCCTTAGAATTTAGCTTTATTAAACTGACTCTCTCCCCCATCTCAGCATCCATTAAATTATTGTTCTCCTCCTCCTCAGTTCCCTCAAAGATACTATTCATTAAAATGTAGAGAATAAAATCTCTATATGTGCATTTTTGCTTATTAGCTGTGCTCGCTGCCTCATCATTTGCCAAAATCATATTTCTTGAACAAGGAGGGCAGAAACAATGTGAAATCAATCTTTTTTGCTTGGCCAGATAAACATAAGACACAATGAGAGAAAGAAAGGCACAGAGAGAGACAGATAGGGGGAAAGAAAATAAAGCAGGAAAACAGCAACACCATCCCAATGGTGATGGATAACTGAAGTGAACGTGTCAGGATGATATTATGTAAATTACCAAAGCAGCTGAGCAGTGCACTGATGATTACAGAGGATGTGAACAATGTTGTGGTCCCCAGGTGCCACCATGCCTTGTTATTTTTTCTTCCCTCCAACTACCCTTGGGGTAGATTCTTCCTGACCTGAGTCCTTGAAAAAAATCATCCAAGAAATACGTTCCTAAAAAAAAAGGTTAGAGGACATCTATGACATTTCTCTAAAGCAGTAACTGCACCCTGTGTGTTGCCAGTTTAACATTCTGAAAAGTGCTTTTTACCTACATCTCTGAAGGGTTCAACTTATCAAACACCTTGATTACAGAACAGACTTAAGGTCAACAGGATTTTAAACAGAAAAGGGAGTCTGAAGGGTGAGGGACATACATTCATCCATGCATTAAACTATAAAATATAGAGTTACTATTATTAGGAATACCTTTTTTTCCCTCTCATTAGACATCCTGTGTATCTGTGTTTGAATTTGCATGTTGATTTTTGTGTCTGTGTTCACTGGTTTTCATTTCTTTTTTCAGGGAGTGTTGATTTAGATAACTGTTGAACAAGATTGTGAAGTGATAGCTTGCTAATTAGCCCTCCTTTGAAATTATTCCTTCTTTGAGTGAATGTGGGCCTAAAACCCAAAATCCCACAGTCCATTGATAAGCTCATAAATTATCAAGACAAACATCCACACCCTATGCAGACTTTTGAGGACTGGATCTTAGAAAATAACAAACCTCCATTGCTTAGGGTATGCAAAACCACTCGTTAACATGTCAAGAATTCACCCAAATGCTTCCTTACAAACAGTTTTAGAAATGAAACAAAGCTTAAGAAAAATAGAGAAAATTATTTAGAAATATTTTCAGGGTCTTTAAAGTAAATTATTTTGGCCATAATCCTAATTGATTTACATTCTCTTTTCTCAAATGGATAGAATTATCTTATCTTATTAGCTACATGCTTAGAACATATTTCTACTTGACTGAGGTTGATTTATATTGGTTACACAAAGTGCCAATTACACAAATCAAAGTTTCATGGAGTTCAGAAAAACCCAAACTAGGTCCTCCTACAGGAGGAGGGGTCCCACACACAGAAGAACGTTGCAGTAGAGTGGGATTCTTTGATTTACAGATCAGTCTCGATGACAAAAATCAATTCCATTGAAATTTAGGAGAAACATGCAGCCCTAGTAGTTCTTTATTTCTGCACAGTATCTATTAAATCATGTCCAATCTCATGTGTGAATTCACCGAACTCTTCAATACCAATAATAAATAAGAATCATTAGTGTTTATGCCTTAAGTATGTTTCTTGAAGTAAGTAATGCACTGCAATGTCTTGCAATGTGTGCACAGTAGCACACTTTCTAAGCTTGCTCTGAGCAGCCTCATGGGACTGACAGGGGAACTTGGTAACTGACACTTGTACAGGTTTAAATTTGAAATTGAATTTAATTTTTATATCATAATGTAATCAAGAACAAGAACTTTTAAGACAAATATAACAGTAAATAGGTATTGCTAAAAGTATTTGCAATACAATAATTAATTTAATGGGATTTGTGCCTCTGGAGACTATTACAAGACCTTTTTGTGGCAGATTGTATTTGTTCTGTTTAAGGAGGGCACTCAGTGGGTGAGGATACATATGAACTAGTAGAAGTCCAGAACTATTCACTTCTGGAGTGACAATTCCCTTTCATGGGACAGGGACAGCATGAGCAAATATACAGCTCCTCTTGGATTCAGGGATGCTTGAAGTACTTTCTGATGTGGAATTTACCAGTAAGGTCAATATGACTTCTTTGGGATTCTGTTTTGGCTACTTTTACTGGAGTCTCTGTAGCTGTCACTAAACACATTATTTAGTTTAAATTCATGACAAGAGAAAAATAAACAAACTTGGTGGAAAAACAAGTTAGACTGACCACATAGGGAAACTTTATCATGCCAAACTTCTCTCTGCTTTTGTTTTTAATATACAGTGGTTTGCTATCCCAAGACATCTTAAAAATGCTGGAGTGTAGGAACACATTTTTAATGGAAAAGTTGCTTATGAAACTTGTATCATTTGGATTTGGTTAGTCTGCTGAGCCTGTTGTCTGACTAGGCTTCTTCTACATTCCTGGTGTCGATTATGAATAGTAAAATAGGCTATGATGTAACAATTTTTTCTTTCTTGGTTCTGTACTATATTTAATTCATAGGTTTTTTTATATGACTTTAAAAATAACTCCCATAGAATGGGTATAGAAAGTGTCTTTAATGTGACTTTGTCATTGCTGTATTGTGTAAGATCTCCAAAACCCCTTAAGAGCACAAGTCTTGCTAATTGTTAATTGGGACATTCAATGGGACTTGAGCACCCACTTCACTTAATTGCTTTTGAGCAGCCAACACAGCTCTGAGAAGTGGCAGACATTTGTGACCAGATTTACTCCTATATCCTGGGTCCAATTTGTCAAGAGCAAAAGCATCACTTATAAAATGCCATTGACCCTCAATTGTTCAGCTTTTCTGCTGAACTCAGACTACCTATTGCAGGAGTTATTTTGTTCCGCTTGGCTTTTCATTACAGAAGTAAATAGATATAGAATTTTATGTTCTATTTCCTTTGTTTTAAAGCATTTATTTTAATGTGATTTTTCACTCACAAAAAATAGTACTTCTGACAGTGTAATAATAACTTGCATTCGGATTGTACCTTTCATCTCAAGTGATCCCAAAGCACTTTACTAACTTAACAAGCTGAAACACACTATATTAAATACTACACATAGGGATCACTTCACCCACCACTAAAACAACCACTTATATGGTGAAATGAACCAACTGTTTAAGGGCTCAGTTCTGCAGGGTGTTGAGCTCTATTAGCCTGATACAATGCCCACTGAAGTCAATATAAAGACTCCTAAAGATTTCATTTGGCTCTGAATTAGAATTTATTACAATCTTCCAACAAAGCATTTAGGAACATGCTTAACTTAAGCACTTGAGCAATTCCATTGACATTAATAGAGCCTGAAGTTGCTTAAAGTTGAGCTTGTGAGTTTTTTAAGTAAGGCCAGGTGTCGCAGTGCTGTGCAGTACAGATTGCAGTGAGTGCATTGACACATCGTAGAGAAGCAGAAAACAAGATCTGAAGAATACCTTAACTCATTAAATTCACACCTTTACAAAATGATCAAGCTAACATGACAGAAGAATTAGTCGTCCACTCCTTGAAACATTTATATATTCACTACATGCCAGTAAGTTTATGTTATTACCTCTGTTTTATTACCAGTGCTTTCTTATTTAGAGATTGTAAAATTATGAATCTTTTTGTGTTTGCAAATCATAGATTCCTCATAATGTAATCCAGTAATTCATTACTTTTTCTCTTGCACGGGTAGCTGGATTAATAAGCATCTCCTATATTAGTTTATTAATTAAAAAAAAAAACGTAGAAAAGAATCGGCCTATAAGCTGGAGCAAAGCATCTGGAAAGAACTATAACAAAGCAAATGGAAGAATAAAACTGCTGCTGCTCTGTTTAGCATTAAACAGCTCCAAGGAGGCTACTTCTCACTCCCAAAGACAGTAAGGTTTTGTGATACTAGAAAAGATAGTAAGACCAGGTCAGAGCTGGGACAGTAATAACCCTTCTTCATAACCTGACTGCACCCTTCCATGTTAACATACTGTGAACTGAGCACAAGTGACAAAACCAATCCATCACTGCACCGCCAACACAAAGAAGAATAGAGAGGTTAACAGAAATTGATGACATCCCTGCTCGAATTTTACACTGATTCGGCCAGCTTTACGATTGAAACAGACAAAGATTTATAGTCCAAGCTAGGACGCTGGCTCTCCTTGATTGCCTTGATTTTTTTTTTTTATGCGCTTCTGCATATTTATTTCCAAGCTCATCACGGGCTTGTATCATTAGAATGCTGATTTGATTTTACATTCCAAGAGGAGTAGACATTATACAGCCATTTGCATGATGTGAGAGAAATCACCATAACGGTTTGTGATATTGGCGACCAAAATGATCGGTAATGTTCACCTGCATAAGCAGGATTGTGTAATATTTTTTTTTGAAATTCAGATTTTTTCCTTTTGCTTCTCCTTCTGTGAAAAAAAAATAAAAAGAGGGAATTATTCCATATCCTCTGGATGAGAAATTGTGTTTTGTCATGCCTCCGAGGGCTACAGTGGTATTGAGCTTTTATGAATTCGTTTGATATCAGGGCTGAGCGTTACGAGTTCCAACACAAATTTTTTCCCCATGACATTATTACTGAAAGCTTTTATCAGTTCATTGTGACAAAAAATTGATTATTATCCTTGACATTTGATGGATAACTTTCATAAAAGTACTCCTTTTTTTAAGGGTTTTTTTTTTTTTTTTTTTTTTTTTTTCTTTTAGTGTATGTGCGTAAGCCTGTAAAGTTTTCTCAGGAAGGTTCTGTTTTCTGGAGAGAAAACAAAAAATCAAGGAACAGCCACTTATTCCATGGAGTATTCTTGAATTACTGCTATCCATGAAAAAGTTGGAAGTGAAATGACAATCCTGCTTCCTAACAGATTCATCCACTCAAACACTAGGAAAATGTACATTCACAGAGCTTAGAGGTAAATTTGGATCAGTAATATAACTGTTCTATAGTCAGCTGAAAAATGGTTTTTGAAGTTGTTGAGACAGCGACATTGATAGACACTCTATAGTTAAGGTTAATTCAGGCCTCTGTCAAATTCTAATACCTCTTTGGAGTTGTTCTGTTTTAAACAAATGTTCTGCAGGTGTCTGACAGAAGAACAAAGGTGCCTTTAAATAGTTTAACTCTTGTTTATTGCATTCTAGCAACAAGAAGCAATAGGACTTGACTCATTCTGAGCAACGCCAGAAGCTGAAGCTAATGGTGATTCAATTACAGTCTCTCACAAATGGGAATATTCACCTCTGTGTGTGCATTAGTGTTGATGGGAGCTCTGTGCTTGCCTTGGGAGGAGAATATACTTTAAGAGAATGTGGCAGAACTGTTTTCTTCTGGAGGAAATGGCTGCTTTCCCTGGTTGCCATTCTCAATGATGGATTCGTAAGAGTCTTCCCAGGGACCCTCACTGAAACGAAAGGTGGGAGGATAGTGAATTTTAGAGAAATTTGTGGAGACAGAAAGTCAGCCAGAGGCCAGACCAGCCATTCGCTAGAGAAAAGAGGCTTTAGATAAGATAAGATTAGTTATAGGAACAGATTTTAACCTTTTGAAGCAAATGCTGTGAAGTGTCAGATCAATTAAGAAAAAAAAAAAAGAGTAAAAGAGTTTTCTGAACTGCGTGCCAGTTCCAGACATTTGGTGAGTCTCAAGATCAGGGAAGTCAGCAGTAAACAAAAAAAAAACAAAAACAAAAACAAAAACAACAACAAAAAAAAATAAAAAATTTAGTCTTGCTGCTACCATTGCTAAAGTGATGGACTGGTGCAATTGCAACATGAGTGTGAAAGAGAGGAAGAGGTTACGAGAAGCCTCAGTCCATCATACAACACCCAGCATGTGTCCTGCATGGAGAGAAGTGATTCAATCACTGCAGCCTTCTTAATTCCTTCCCCTAGACTTTCCACTTCACTCCCAACAATTCTGTCCTGGGGGCAGGTTTACCAAATGCGAACCAAACATAAATGTCAGTAATGCTGTAGGAAAGAAAGAATTCTCCACTGTATTCTTTCCATCTGTTCTTAGAAAGAAGGATGATGTTAACAACAAAAAAACGGTTTTTCTTCCAGTAGTACTGAAAGGAAAGGAACAGCATAGCAGTTTAAAAAAAAAAAAAAATAAGTGAAATTTAACCAAGATTAAATACTTCACACATGATAAGTTCAAAGGAATGTCAGACAGATGAATTAATCTGGAAGACTGAAAAAACTCTGGGGTTCTAGAAAGAAAAGTGGCTCTTGTGCCACTGTTTAAGAAGGACATATACTTCAGCAATCTCTCATCTCATTAAATAGATACAGAGCAACTAAGTTGAGGTGATGGGAGATGAAATCAATGAAGAATTAAAATAATGGCAATATACACAGTGTCAATCAACACAGCTCAATGAAAAAATATCAGATAAACTTGTTCTTTTTGATTGAGCTTATGATTTCAATTGTAAAAATTTCTAAAAGGCATTTGATTTCATTAGGATTTAAAACTACTGCGGGTAGAGAATTCATATTCTAACTGATAGTTTTTTGAAAGAATTCTTATGAAAAAACAATCCATTTGTTTTTTCCTATTGGCTTCCTTCTGATCTGATTCCAGTCATGACCTGAGCAGTGATGTGCAAAACGACATACAATCAGTCTTTTTATGATTTACATGCACAAAACCAACAGTATGGTAAGTAATGAGAAAGACAGATATGACAAACAGCCTGGATATTGCAATGATCTGGACCTGCTCAAGCAAGATTTATTTTAAATTTTCAAATAGCAATATCACATATCTAGGAAACAAGGCTGCAAGTCACAATTCCTTTCTGAAGAAGAAACTAATTTTGAAAAGCAGCATCATAAGGAATTGGAAATTTCTGGGATTCATATGATATAGAAAAGCATATGATCAGGAAGTTAAGGGAACAAATGTCAGTCCTTGGATCTACGGCCAGAAAGAGTAAGTTGATGATTAACTAGTGGAATAATTTATTTAAGGATCTTGTGGCTCCTCCAGCTTTTGGTGTCTTAAAAAATGAAAAACTTTGAAAGTATATGTTCTGTCTTACCGGCAGGCCTGATGCAAAAGATAAGGTCATGCTGTTCCCTCCACTGCTGAGTATAAATTATCACTGCATTGTCAGCTCCATGAAAATAAAATTACAAATACATAATTGCCTATAAGTTTCCTAAACAAAAGGATCGCCTAAACTGAGATGCCCAAATTAGGCACTGAAAGCACACAAAAGGTGGTATTAGAGTACTTAGAGGCTAGTTTTCAGGCCAAAGATGAATGTACTCAAGGTCTTCTGATCATTCTTGTATGTAATGTTGTCACTTACCTGCTGCATTGTAACAATTTTTGGTAATTTTATGGTTACTCCTTGTATGATATTAGGATTTTATCTGCAGCTTTCAGAGGAGAGAAAAAACCATGTTGTGTACTAGTTTTCCCATATTAAAATAATTTTCAGACTCTGAAAACAGGGATGCACTGCTGTTGAGCATGAAGCCTTGGCTCCGTTTACCAATGCACTCCCTACATGTGCCTATTTTGAGTGGCTGGATTGTCTTTACCTGGTGGGTTTAACCTGGCAAACAAGCAGACTTCCCCCAGCTACACCCTCCTTGTCTTCCTCTGCTTGGCAGGATGGGGGGAGAAAATAGGATAACAAAATTTAGAGGCCAGGACTGAGATAGTGAGATTTCTTACCAATTACTATCACTGGTGAAACAGATTCAACTTGAGGGCAATTGATTTACTTTTTTTTTTTTCTCAATTAAATAGATTTGGGTAGTGAGAAACAGAAGACAAACATTAAAACACCACCTTTCCTCCCCCTGCCCACAGAGTCCAGCCCTGCAGCACCCCTAGTGCCAAAGCCTAGTCACAGACACCCCATACAACACAATATAAAAAATATTATCTAACCAGGGGTTTGAAATACTGAAAGGATGATGTTTAAGTTGCATCTGGCGATTATTTTATATTATCTGTTAATATTGTAGGAATTTCTCTAGCTAATTTTCTGCAAAACATCCTTTTAACCAAGATTTATGGACACGACTGTCTCTCTATTTATATAGTAACGTTATGAACTTAATTTTCAGTTCATTTTAATTTTAAGGCTGATTTTAGTTTTATAAAATCAAAATTTCTTTGGATTGTGTATTTGATAATTTCAACTCTTTCTAATGTAATAGAATATCACGGTTTTATTGAATTTCTATCGCGATGACTGCATTTGTGGGGAAGCTGATAAAACAAATCTCTGCTTTGATTCTACATAACATTTTATTTAAACTGAAAACATGTTGCTGTATATATTCAAGTGAAGATCATAAAGCATAATATTAGGTTTTTGTTTGGATCTTCCTGTCAACAATCCATTAATTGTAATGAATCTACTAAGAAACTAATGTACTATCCTTATCTGAAATTTGTGGAGACTAGAATACGTGCTGCAAAAAGCTCCTTCAGGAATTTCAACATTTTTCTGCCATCACAAGTGATTTCACAGAAAAGAAAATGATGGTAGAGCAAAAGAGGGGAACTTTGGGTCATTCAGATATGTTGCTTCAGAAAATTAGAAGGATTTGTTTTGATTTCAATGCTTGAATCTTTGTTCTATTAGAGCACTTGTCATTCTGTTATGATTATAATTTGGCAAATTATTTCTAATTGAAAAGTCAGTTTCCTTGAAAAAATGAAATGTCTAAAATAACCTAAAACTCAGCCATTTCAAAACTGTCAGAAATTTTCTTTATATTGGCAAGCAAAATCTTAGAAACATGAATTCCATTTCACAAAGCATTTCTTTTAGCAATATTTTCCAGTGAACTGTAAGTCAATCAACTTTTCTCTTAATGTCTCTAGTCTTAATCTCACAAATTTCCGTATTCTTTCTCATCAGTCACCAGTTTGGTTCATTTTGCACACAAAGTACAAAGTTAGACAAGTATGTTTTAGAATTAGACCTAAACATAGAACTGACCGGAATATTTTAATTATTTCCCAGTTCAAGAGGGTTTTTTAGTTAGGCAAGGATTCTGGACAAATTAGCTAGTATGTTGAATTAAAGAAAGTCATGCGCTGACAAAATGACATTACTTTACACTTAGTCTGATTTCTGTGCAGACCAAAAGCAGGCACAGGTAGGAAGATACCAAAAGCCTGAAATAGCTGTAGTACTTTTCATGAGAGGAATAATGAATTTATTCTCATGAATAAAAGTAAATCAAGTTTAAACTGTGACGTTGGAGAGTATCTGGAGAGAAAGAATAATAAACTAAAAATAAATTGTTCTCCATTGTTGTGAGTGAATTATGCACATTACCCCAAACAGATTTTGTTGAGGTGATTTAGCCGTAATCCACTTGTTTTGTGCTTGCATGCCTGAATTTTATGTATCATTTGTACAAAGATGAATAAAAGACTGTTTCAGAGATATAAATATGCATATGCAAAGTCAAGTACAGTAAGATTGAATCATCTCCATATATGCTGCAACAGGAAAATAAAAAAGATGACAGGGAGCATCAAATTACCTTATTTTACTGGCTTCTCCCTCAAACACATTTTTAAAAGTAGAAAACAATATAATTTGTTGTGGCATGCTACTCCCTGTGTTGCTATTAAGCTATCCAGGTGATGCTCTCTTGGGAATCCACTCTGAACAGAGGCCTAATTCAAGACTGGATCACAACATCTGCACCAGATAGAATTTGTCATCTTCTGTCTTCAAGCCCATTGGCTGTTGCTTAGCAACTGGTCAATCTCACAGAGTATTTGCCATGACAAATTAGTAATGTTGTTACCATGACAACCAGCTTTGTTACTTAATTAAATTGATTTGAATCAGAATTGGCTTTCGGGGAAACAAGTGTGTTGTGTGAAGTAGTAAACATGAGCTTGCAGCTAAACCATTCATGCTTTGATGTAGTAGTCCCTAAAATCAACACCATCAGGATGAAATCCACAATCAAGTCCTAAAATCACTGTGAACAGACTTACTTAAGATTTTTATTTCCTTTTCCAGATTTTTAGAGCCCTCTGGAAGTATTTAGCAATGGTAAAAAAACCCAACCAAACAAAAACCCATCAACCAAAAACCGACCAACCAACCAACCAACCAAACTGAAACACCAACCCCCAAAAAACAACAAAAAACAAAACACCAAAGCTAAAAACCATCCTACCTCTGAGGAAAAAGAACCAAAAATAACCCAACCCCCAGGCTGCTCCATTTTCTTAATTAATGCTTTCCTAGGGTAAGTAGGGAAGTTACTGCTCTTTAGCAACCAATTGTGGAACCATGTTGCAATTGTCACTAGAAAATGCTCAGCTTCGCACAGAAAAATAAGAAAGAAAAAAAAAAGGAAAATGAATCAGATTATGTGGGGTAAAGATCTAGGAAAGGAATTTCTTGGCATTCTTTCTATTTCTTCTCCAGTGGCATTGTGGCTGCTGCCTTGGAAGTCTCAGTGTTCACCATAATATGTGACTCTGCCTGGCCTGAGGAAGTGAGGGAAATCCCTTCTTTTGATACTTGGGGCCCAGGCATCACAAAATTAAAATAAGGCAAGCTAGAAATTCAGATTTCACACTATCGGCAAATTTCTTTTAGCAGAAACACCTACACACTTTTTAATTATGTTTTCTACCCTCCTTATCCTCTTTGCAGACTGACAGAGGCACAGGATTAGCATATTTATATCATACATATATTTAATGAATGAAACCTACACGGTAAGTATGAACACAGCTGTTACCAGACTTCAGATACACAATCTCACATCTTTTCAGTTTACCTCTGTTTTATCACCGGTAATGTATGTGCGGCTGCTCTTGCTGTCCTTCCTGAGGTTCCTGCAAATTCAACTGCAAAACTCTGGTTGTATTTTCCTTATAAAATATTAAATTAACTGCTTGGAATTATTTGAAATTTCTCATTATGTGTGACTGATTTAAAGCTTGAATGTGCTGTTTAGCATGGATGTTCCAAAGCTTAAGCCTATGTAAACAATAAATGGGAAACATCAACCGAGTGGTGACTCACAAGGGAAACTGCAAAATGTTGACAAATTCTAAATTGCAAGGTGCTGTGTGGCCTTGCTACATCGCTTGTGTGCTATCTGTAATTCACACAGCTATCATTACAATATGCAGACTGCCTACCAAATTTCTCTGAAGTAGATTTTTATTTCTTTAGACATTATTAGCAGAGTCTCACTTTTTAATGTGCTTGTTTTGAGAGTTTGTCATTGTTCAGAAGCTTCTGGAAAAAAAATAAATCATTTAAAAGAAAGAAGAACCATTTACATACGTACCACTAGCAAAACCAGCTAAGACTATCTTTCACACCTTTGAATGAATTCATACAAAGAATTTTTCTCCTTAAATTTTTTTCACAAAACGTATTAATTGCAACAACTGGTTTACAGTAGTTTACATAGAAGTTCCAATTACTTTAATGTCTTCTCCTTGTAAATATTATGCATTGTATGTATTACCCTGTTACAGTGATTTCATCTTCAAAAATCCTGGTGAAATGTTATATTGTCCTTCTCATACTTAAAGCAGAATTAATAATAGGAACTGACATCTTTATTATACAAAGAGGGAAACTGCAGAGGAAAAATTAAGTCATTGTCAAGAGTTCAGAACTCAGAATCACTGTTCACGTATCTGTCACATACATCAATGTTAGGCTTCAAGTTTGACCAGCTAAAATTGTCATAAAATAAAGTATTTCTAAAAACTGATTTTCAAGTATTTTTTGATTACAATCCTCTTTATATTCTGGGGTGGCTATAATTGGAGAAGAATAATGGACTATTAGAAGAAAAAGAAATTCTGATGAGCTTTTGGGGTTTGATATATTTCATTTGTGATTTTCTAAGTCTGTTGAAACAGCATACTTTCAGGAACAAGGTTGTTTTCTGAAAATAGATATCAATGTTAATACAAGAATTAAAGGGGAGAGAAAGTGTGGAGTAAAACTACGTTCAAGGGACAGATGCAAGTCTAAAACAGGGCAGTGCTTCAGACTATCCTCAAGGTGCACAGGCAATTGAAAGAAGCAGAAAAGCCATGCATAAGTCACAAACAGAACAATTCAGGAGAAAAAAAAAAGATAAAAATTATCGCTCTTTCTTCGTACATCAGTGAGTAAACAGAGGTGCAATGCCTCATCAGTTGCATGGCTTACTAGTCATTTTGGTGACCCACAGCAATCAGCATCTTCTGACTAAGGTGTAGCTTTTAGTAATGGTAGTCATTTCTCTCCAGGTGAGATCGACAGACACGTCAGCAATTTTTACCCACTTAAAAGAAAAAAGACAGCAATTCTGTAAACATTCAAATTCCTTCCTAAGAGTATTTGGCCTTCAGAGATCATAAACTAGCCAAAGGCTTAGCAAAGACACAAATTTAGAAGCTGAGGAACCTGTACAAATATCTTTCACAACTGCGAGGAGGTTCTGGGCACAGACTGGAGAATGTCTTGGGGTTTAAACACACAGTTTCATTAGTGTAATTTCTTCTACAGTATAAACATATGAGTATTTGCACCACAGCCCTGTTGCACTGAGTGATAGCGTGGTTCCAGAAATAGGCCTTCTGGTTCTGAAGAGCAGATATTCTATGGCTCAGCCATGGCCGAAAAGGGAGTCCTTGGCTTCCATGGCCACTTCACAAGGCAAGGGATGAGGTGAATCCAAGGGCGACTGAGGCAGGCAGACCATCTGACCACCAAGCCTGATGAATTATGCTGCTTGCCCTTGGGCAAAGCGGGCACATACTTACTAGGCACTGTCCATTCTTATTTTATTTGGTTTGTTTAATAGAGAGGAAAAAATCTGTAACTTGGCTTAGCCACAGCTAACAAATCTCACAGTCTTAGAATAGTCTTCTTTTTGTTATACTGTTTGAGGGCTAAGCGAAAGCAGGAATTTATAAGTCTGGCAAACAGATTTCAGTTGTTTGTCATCACTTATTACCCTTCTCAGTTCCTCCAAAATAACAAAAGAGTGGGGGCATATTTTTCTTTTCAAGGTTATTGAGTGTCTTTACATTGAAGATGAATACTTCAAAATCCTTCTAGAATGATCAACTTCATAATCAAAGAAAGAAACATCTCTTTTGGAAATGTCTTAACAATCTTCTGTAGCTGAGTATCTTCTTCTGATTCCCTGTAGGAAATGATGGGTTAGTGATATTTTTCCTACCCATAACTTAAGATTAAAGGTCCAGTTGAGCAACTGAAAGCATGTCCCTTCTCTCTTCTATGAACAATGACAGATCTGAACCACACAAATATAAAGAAATGCATCAGGACTAATTCTGATTTTTCTTAAATCTGGATAGCTCTGGTAAAATTTCAGGTAATTAACGCTACAAAGCTCTAATATTCTTATCATGAACACAAACTGCTGTTGTACTAGGCTCACAGTAGAATGTTCTACAGACTCACAAGTCAAAATTAAGGACATTGGTCCTCTAAGTAATAAAAGAAAACAATGAGACAGGAATTAATGTATTATGCTTCAGTCATAGAACCACAGAATCACAGGATATGCTGAATTAGGAGGGACCCATCAGGATCATCGCGTCCAACTCCTGCCCCTGCACAGGACAGCTTCATGGGTTTTCCTCAAGACATTTCACTTCACAGGATTAATATTTGAAAAGTAGCAGTCCTAAAGGTTGGTTAATAACATTAAAGATACATGAGGGATAATAAATAAGTAGAAAAAAGTTTGCAAGTAAGAGTATCAGGTTTTAAGTTCTGTGCTATAAAAATGCACATTTTAACAAATTGTAGAATCTCACTTGTAGAAATTGGGATAGGATGTCATGAAGGCTGACAATAGTTTTAACTGTGGATGGTTAAAATAGATTACATCTCAGATAAATTATGTAGAGATCATTTGGATGCAAGGACTAAGGATCTGTCAGAGATGAGCCAGGTTGCAAGCCTGAGAGACATTCAAGATAGTGATGAATGTGATAAAAAAGAAGAAAGAATAAAGAATTTCTCTTAGGCCCATGAAGAAAAATAAACCCAAGGTGATGTTTACATCAGTCTAAAGGAATGAGGTGACCAAGACCTGTGATTTAGAGGAAAGGAAGAATATCAAACAGCAAGACAAGTGGTACCACCATAATAAGCTGAAAATGATTGTGAAACAATGGACCAGAGAAGACATCAAAGGGAGGATTAGAGAGAACAGGAAAAGAGGTAAGAAAGAGAGTCATGAAAGGAAGGAGAAGACAAGGTTTCAGATGTGGGATTGATTATGCTTATGAGATGAACATGATTTTTAATTCAGATCTTTGACGGAAAATCCTTAATATCTTCGCTGACAATTGTTTCAGCTGAGACGAAGATTTTTCAGTGAAGGTAGGTGAAGGAATTAGAGTAGAAAAATCCCAAACACATGCTCACTCTTTAAAAATATGAAAAATAATAATAATAAAAAAATTAACACCTCAAGCATCGGCGGAAAAGCAAAAGTCATCATTAATGGACTTTCTAAGACAAGAAAAGCAAAGTCATAGTTGTGTACTAAGAGACCAAACATAGACGAAGTCATGGAGAATATGAAGAAAAAGATTCTCCAGGAAAAACTGATCAGTAAAACTCACGGGAGAAGGAAGTAAAAAGTCAATATGGGAAAATCATATAGTTACTCCAATATTAAATTGGAACATAATGGCAAGATTATTGCCTGATAAGTAATCTTGGATGGTATTTTTAATTGTTTTTCAGTTTTCCAGATTATACATAAAAAATTTTACTGGCTTCATAAATACATGGATGCCTAGAAAGGTCTTGCTAGAAATACTTAGTGGCATAAGTCAGATCATAATTGACCAAATAGTTATTAAAACAAGTTTATAAAGAAGATACAACAGTGTAAGAGAAAGCTTAGCCTGGAACAGGTCTAAGTCTTCAGTGGAGAATCAGCAAGAACCTGGAAAAGTGACTATTCTTCTTGTAAGACTTCACCTATTACGAATTTTATCTAATTCTACTGATCCTCCCTCTATCCTCTAATAAAAAAAAAAATTGCCATTATCAAAATGACATGTTGCTAGGTTACAAATTCCATTTCTTATTCCCAATTCTTATTTGTAATATAACTTCAAATATATATGTAAATACATATGCATGTAAATATATACACACACAACACTATAAAGATACCTTGCAAGATCTACAAGTAGCCGTCATATTTACTAAGGAAGTAAATATAACCAAGAAGACCTATTAACCCATTTTTATCTATTAATTGTAGCTTTTTCTCACTTGTGTGATAAAAATGTATAGAAGTTTTTAATTTCTTAATCTTCAAAATTTTGTGTCTTTTTCTCTTTCTTTATAAAGCACCTAATAAATATTACATTGCATAGAGACAGTACATCTGAAAGCATACTTTCTTAATAGAGCAAAACAAAGGACAAAGTTAAGGTTGAATGCATGGCACCGAAAGGAAATGGTGTTGAGTGATGACAGATTATATTGCAGTTAGGAGAGGATGCATGTTTTCATTCACAGAATCACAAGGTTGAAAATGACCTCAGGAGGTCAGCTAGTCCATCCCTCTGCCCTGAGGCAAAACCAACTATACTTATGTCATTCCTGACAGGTGCTTGTCTAATCTGGTCTTAAAGACCTCTAATGATGGAGATTCCACAGTTCCCAGACTGTTTTTTTTCCAGTACTTCCCTAAGCTTCCTGTTAGAAGACATTTTGTAATGTTTCTATGGACTATTCTTTGCCCCAGTTAGCCTATTGCATCCTAGCCTAGGCAGAGAGGCATCTATTAATTTCCATATAATTAGAACTTTTCTTATTCAGGATTCTCTTTAAGAATAAATTTGATATGGGGTGTTAATTTTATGTCCAATAGGACAGAAAAGATCCATTAAAATACTTTGTATCTTTAGAGTTATTTGAAGAAATTATTTGGAGGTGGAAGCCTAAAGGTGAAAGAAGGATTATAGACTGATTTATAGCACTTTTTTTTTCCTTTACATTCATGAAAGTAAACATTTGATGAGTTGTAAGAACATAGTTAGCGTGCATTAAGTGGGGAAATTATAAAAAGAATACACTTTTATATGAAATATAACATTTGAAAGCATCAAGGAAAAGGACTTTGTTGAGTACTGAGGTTTGTATCCATGTCTCCTGCTGATAGAGATCACTGCCCACCGGCAACCACAGAGGGCAGAGAGCAAGGAGCACCTTGAGGGAGTGTTCACTGTCACAGTAAACCTAAAATCTAGCAGTGGTGACCTCACACTTGATTTTTTAGGTTCCCATGGCTGTAGTAAACATCACGGAGCCTTTCGGGTAGCATACAGCTTCTGAGCAATGGCTTCAGAAATTCTGATTTATAAAACACAGTGACTCTGTAGATACAAATAGATACTCTAAAAAGAGGAGGAGCTGAAGTAGCCTAACACATTTTATTTTCCTTTCCTGGTTTGTTTTTTTTTTCTCCATCACCAATCTAAGTCATCTTATTCTTGACAATGCATTGATGATAAAAAAAAATTAGGTCAAAGATCTTCGGAAATCACAGTGTTAAAAAAAATTACACAAAATGTGACTGCAAAGAATAAACATATAAAAAGTTACTGTATTTCTATCAAACAGTTTTCCTATTAAGACAAGAAAGATCAAATAATTCTTCAAGAAAAAAAGGTCTTTGTCCAACCATCTCTAATTAAAAAATTGGGAGGAAGCTTTTGTAACTATTCTCTTTTGAACTAGCTGACATGACCTTGGCCAAAGATTTTCAGGAGATTTCTATAAAATTCTTGCATATTTACTTGTTTTGATCCTTTTTCAGTTCAGCTATCCCTAGGCACAAAAGTCTGTATATTCCATGCACCTATGTGTTTGCACCATTCATGAAAGGGTTTGCAAAAGTTGATATTTTTTCTAGAATAACACTTCTGGTTTGGGGCTATTTTCTTTAGTTACTTTCTACTCTAAATTATTCTCATTTATATGATAATAATGTAAATAGAGTGAATACTTATAAAATACTTCATTTAATATAACTTGGGATGCAGCCTCATTTTGATGATATCTCATTTAAAAGAATCAGAATGTAGTGCCCCTGTGTAAGTGGAAGAGAATGAAGCAATCAGAGAAAACTAGAGTGTATCTGGGCAGTGGGATATTTTACCTAGTGCCACTAATAGTCATTGTCCAAACAAGCTGGGGGATTACTGAGTTTAGAAGGAGCACTGAGAGCTGTTTTCTCACAGCCCAGGGGCCCCACAAACTATGCTGATTTTTTTGTTTCCTGTGCAATTTATATACCACAATCTAATCTAATATAGCCAATAAGATTTACTGTCATGTTTAGAATGTGTTTTAAATAGTGATTTACCCTCTTAAATAAATGTTGTTTGTAGCAGGCTGTCTCTACTTTAGTTTTGTTTTCCCTATCTGCCATGAGGATCCCACTTCCCTTTAGTATGCTGACAACACAACTTCGTTAAGGCTGGTTGGTTCCATTTGCATTGGACATCTCTTCTGCATATAGATTGATGAGTTTAATCAGCGAATCAGGAGAAAGACTTGGACATCAATCAGTGTCAGTTTTCTTTCTTTCTAATTTCTGATTTGCTACTTCTAGTTATCAAGGCAATAAAATGATGCCAATTTAGATAAAAGCTTGGAAATAATGCAAAGTTAGTGTAAAATTGTCAACAGGCCCAGGAGCTCTACTGCATTATGATCACTGATATTTTGAAAAAGAGACACCGTATGTAACAGCCAGGAACAATGATGAATCCATTGTTCACAGTTCAGTAAAGAAAACATTTAGTAGTCTACTGATTAAAACATAGCATAGTGTCTTTCATCTTATTAGTAGAACTAAAATATTCCTATGCATTTCCATGGACTGCTAATGAACAGAAAGGACAGTTTGTGCATCAAAACACAGCCTCATCTATCTTTAGAAGCATCATTTCATACTGCCAGTGTACTGGGAGCATCTCAAAGTACTGTTTCATATATCTATTTTCACAGCAAGCTCAGGGAGTGGAAAATATCTGCATGCCCATATCGTGCTTTAGGAAGCTAATTCTGATCAATTTAAATATAAATAAGGTTCCCGAATTCCTCTATGTATCTGGGTCCAACTGACTTGCTCAAGATCCTGTGAGGGCAATGAATCAAACTAGATCTCCAGGCTAATTCCAGACATTGCACTGTTCTTTCCCTGATGGAAAACACCATCTAGTTTATAGACCTTTGCCAATAGCAGATTGTTTTCCTGACTGTGGAGGGGATGGAGCTAGTGTTTCCTTGTTGCTAGACCGCCTTTATTGCCCTGCTCTGGGATAAAGAGAAGTGTACAGAGTACTCCTCCCATACCTACAGGTTAGCGATTGAGAGATAAGGGAACTGGCAGAGAGATCACTCCTCCTCATGCCCTAGCATGGCCATGTAGTTTTGGTCCACAATGTGGGCCTAATTAAGGAATAAGACTAGCATCCTTTTTTACGGGGTTGTAGATTGAAAAACAGTATAGTTAGACCAATTATGCCTATACCTCATAAAAGGGTAAAAAAAAATCATCTCAAAAGCCAGCCACCCAAGAAGATAAAATGTCTCATATAATTACACCTCTTGAAATATGTTTCTGCTTTTATAAATGCTACTACATGTTGATGGAGATTCTTCTTTAGTTTACATGCTAGAAGTCTGTGGTTTTGAAGCAGTAAGTCCTAAGATTCCTCCTTCAGTATTGAATGTTCATGATTTAGTTATTTACAATATTTTCAACATAGGTGGAAATCACGCATATATTTGTAACATCAAGCTTGTTTTATTTTTTAAAAATCTACGACTAAATACTGTTGCCAGAAATATCCATTCAATTTTGATTTATATGTAAGCAATCACAGAATCACAAAATATAAACACAGAATCCTGTGGTCAGATATGCTTAAAATGTAAACCATTTGCCTCACATATTAATTCATTCTGCAGTCTGCAACGTGGCACTGACTGAACATGTACCATCTTTTTCCCCCTCACACTTTCAGAATAATTTTTCAATTTCCTTTTTTTTTTTAAGTCTAACAGATACATCTACTGAGAATGGTAAAGACAATGATTATGAAATAATCATGTTAATGAGATGATACAAGTATCTGCACAAAGCCAGACATACTACAATGTAGATTTCTTATATTTATGTATGTATTTATAATATATATAAATGGAATAGGTAGATGTATGTATATGTATTTGTATGAGCATATAAAAATGCACATATATACATATGCATATCTGAATATAAGTCTATACAAAACAGTCTTAGGACTACATGTATTTCAATACATATGCTTCATAGAGAGAGTGGGAGAAGATCCAACTGGGCCTTATTTAAGAGTTATGTGATCATTCTAGTCTGGAAAGAAAATTATATGATTGTATAAACCAAAGAAGCAATAACAGAAGAACAAAGGCAGCCCATCTCAAGTGTCAGAATGGAAGCTATTTACTTGTAGTGACACTAGTGACTGGAGTAATTCCTGTCTATCCAAATGGCAGCTAGCTAGGCTTCGGCATAACAATACCAGGTATATAAAGAAAGCCTCCAGACAGAATTCAAAGGCTTTTGTCCTCCTAGAAGAGGCTCGAAAACATGCTGAGGCGTAGGTCCATAGGACCAATGCTATCTAGACTGGAAGACTTCCAAGAATATCCACTGCATTCTATGTGGATTTATTTACCACCTCTATAGCCACAGCAGAGTATAACTGGAAGTTTTGAATGCGAAATGATTAAACAGTGATTTTAAAATATATTCAACATGCCAATATCACATCACCTAACAGAGCAGTAGTTCTTCAGGTGCTCTGAATTCTATCTCCCAGCGCCCGTCAAGGTTGGTTGATGGCTTTCAAGCCACCAAATTGTATTATATCTCCTATAAATTCAGACTGTGCTTTGCTACCTTCTCCTGCTTTTCTCATAGAAACAAAGATAGATGCTTAGGGTTCGCTTCTACAGGCACTGAGCATCGCAAAGGCACTTAGTGTCATTTGAGATGCCCTAAAACATTCCTGCCCAGCCTCAGCTGCCACTTCAAAAAGACACAGGTCTGCCGTAGGTGCGGCATCGTGTTTGACAGCCCAGCCGTATGTGGATGCCTTAGGGTGTGTCAAGCAACGCTTGATAGCAATGCATAGAGAACCAAATCAAACCCTCCTGGAGAAAGGCTGCAATAACAAGCCTTGCCACCCTAGGCAGGTACCTCAGGCAGCCAAATCCAAAAATTTGTCCCCAGAGAGGTGGGGCAGACATGTCTGGATCCTGCCGAGTCTGTGTTGCCGTGGGTCCCACCCCCACAGACGCGGGCGGTGGGTGAGAAGCAGATGAAGACAGGCTGCTTGGATCTGCCATCGCCGTGTTCAGCCCTCAGCGTGCCACTGCCGGCCTCACGTTGCGGTAGCCTTTTCTGAGCGCCTTTGCAGTCAATCCACCGCTCAAGGGAAACATTTTCCGTACTCCCTTGTGACCTGTTGTGGAGACACTTGTCACCCAGGCCATTCAAACTGGCTCAGGGGTTCTGTTTAAAAGCAATCAACTGCATAACATACGGGGCCAGCTGCCCTTATATCTAAGTTTAAAAATCAAAGCAGCAGAGATTTCAGAAGCGGCTATGCTCTTACTGCAGGGCAAGCTCATATTCAGCAAGCAGGATGCAAAGTCCTTGGCTTGTAGAGTCTTATTTACAATTAGCGGTAATAATTGAGAAGAGATAGTTGTCCTGGAACTGACTCTGTGGGAACACCTGATCATGCAAACACAGAAGCTGAAGAAACCTCAAGGGACCCACGTACACTTTTCACACCTCCCCGATTAGTGACTGGAGCCAGGCCCTTTTGCTTGTGATAGATTAATCAAACCTTCCCTCAGCCTCTAATTGGATGACAATCAGGTTCTCAGGGTATGCTGAATGAAGGAAAAAATTCTCCTTCCCTTATATTTTATATGTCTTTCATTTCTGGCCTAGCTGTCTTTTTTTTTCTTTTTTTTTTTTTCTTTTTTTTAATGTTATTCATTTACTTTGTTACAGTTTCTCCTCCTTTAAATGAGCTGCATATTTTCACCCAGCATTACTGACTTCCATCAGTTTTCCGCCGAAGACACAACCTTTTCGTCTTATTATAACAGCACAGCTTGCAAAGTGATAGCTAGGAATCAGATTGTGTCAGCACTCCCATGACAAACCTCCGTTTGCAGGGAGTCATTTTTAGTGTGGCCACAGAAATATACTCAGGACTTACTGCTGCTATCTAGGTCCTGTTCAAAGAGTGCATTTCTTTTTTCTCAAAGCAGATGAAAAAGAAAATATTTGACCCCTTTTAAACTCCGGGAGCATAAACAAAATAGCATAGGGGAGAATGTGACAGGTTTATGAGGCCAAGGTTACGACAGTGGTTGTCTGGTCAATCCCTTGTCTGCCCTAGCACTCTCTAATACTGGAGGCTTTATCCTCCCTCATAGGATCGTGTGTCTAGTCAAGAGAACTGCATAATGTTCTCTATGAATGAACATGCAGGAACCTCTGAGACCATTTCCTTCACAGAAGAATTTCAGCTCTTGAATGTTTGTCCAGACTTTCTAGGGATATCTATTTAAATTTTCCTCCTATTTCCCCAGTGTCAGCTGAAGATGAAAGAATCCTGAAATTCCATTTCTTGGACTTTGTTCAATGATTTAAATTTAATGTTGTGGTTGGATTTCAGGTTTGGTTTGGCTTTTGAAAGTTTTTTTTCTTTTGTTTGCTTGATCTTGTGTTAGGCTTTTTTATCCGTTGGCTGCCGATTATATGAATCTGACTTGATATTGTCTGCTGAATTCAAGAAAAACAATTTTTTTTATTTTCCCTCAAAAATTTTTGTAAACCGTCAAAGGATCTATATCTCTCATTAACTGATTCTTTTTTTTATAAATATCAGCACTCTTGATTGAAGAGGAAGCAAGATAAAGGTGTTCACGCAATTACTGCCTTAGAATTAGTAGTAACTGCACTGAATAAATTTGTTAAATACTTTGATTTCATAGTCGTGCAAAATCACTTCTACCAACTTTCACATTCTATTACAGCTGAGCAAATATTATGAAGACAAAGGGTCTCTAATAGTATATCTGTTACTTATTTTGTCCTAGACCTATGAAAACTGAGGCATGTAAACTATGGTGCCCCTGACCATCGAAGTCTGGCTGCACAGAATCTATCTATAATAGACTATTAGAGGTCCCATGCCAAACTCCAGGAATTTTCTCTGTTTGATGGACTAACATTTCTTCAGTGAAAGCCTCTTGTACCACCTTCTGACATGTGAGCTAATACCATGCTCACACTGTCTCTCTCACCTAGAGGTCTACCTAGGTCAAGTCCATCTTTTAAACCAAATTCTCTTTTCTCCCCAACACCACTTTAAATGTAAACATCATGTCCTTGTCTATAAGGCCTCACCTAACCAAGCTCCTCTCTCTTTTTGACCAGCCTTTTAAGGTTATTTTTATACTGATATTTTATATATACACACATTTCTATACAATTACAAAGGAAAATCATCACCTTTTTTCCAACTTTGAACTCATGTTCTGTTGCATAACGCTGAACTGGTTCTTTCTAGAATCGCCCAGCTAAGTAGACTGAAGTGATCAGTTGACTACTGATTACTTCCCACAATTCCTTCCATAAACACGAGTCTTCCCATAAGCCGGCTGTGAAAGAACCCTGATGTGCCATTAGAAATATTGCTCTGGGAAGATCAAATTTCTTCACCCTGTTTTTCTGCTCCACTTATACTTTCCACCAATGAATGAGATTATTTTGTTGACTCAATCTATGGCACCATTTCAACTGTGTGCATTCAAATCCATGTGAGAACCCATTTCTTTTTGCTACCTGCAAGCACTAGCTGATAATTGCTAATGTGGAGATAATCCTCTATTAAAATGGACTAACAAACCAACTGTGTTATTAAAACTTATAATTTAACAAGTATTTAAATTATCCTGACCACTATGGTTGTATGACACACTCATCTAGGCATCTTTAATTGTTTAGACTGTTGCTTCTGTGAGACAAGGATCTTTCTTTGGATGTGGTGGGAATACATCCAGAAGGCTGTAAACCATAGTCCACAAAACCTTAATTGTCATAGCTGGTCTTGGTTATAAAAGGGAAATTGTCCTAAAATAAGTTATTATTTTCAACAACCCAATAATTCCTTTTATCTGAGCATCACAGTAAGCTTATTTGTTGATGTTGTTTTATTTCTAGTACTTGTTACTTTAGAATTCTCTTCTAAAACAAACTAATAAAAATTAATTTGTATTTTCCAATTTTTATTTTTCAGGTAAGCTTAGCTTTTAGAAGTCTTAAATATAATGTAGTTTCCCAATTTCAGCTTAAAATCTAAATACACCTGGAATTATTCCTGTCATTCTTTACAACATTATTCAAGTGTCTATAGCATTTGTTGAATTGTTGTTTTGTTCCATGTGGATAAGACTCTTAATTTGAAACTAAAATTTAGAGTATGCTCTTAAACGTACTTTTTGAGATCTTTCAACTGCAAAGTGATGGAAAGAAGGTAACAAAGTTGAGTGATAGAAAGATAAATGCACTAATGTACATTTAGGCTTCTTCAGGTTCCAAACATTTCCCATGTAATCCAGTACGCTACTATAGCTTTACTGGAGCATGCATAAGAGCAGATTTAAGAGACGATGCGTGTAAGCTGAATTATTTGGTGAAATGATGCTGGATTTTTGACTATGAAATAAAATCTGAAATTACTGAGCAAATGAGCACTTAGCTGAAATTTTAGAACCCTTCGTTGTTCCCTCACTAGGGTCTATTGGGGAGAATTGTGTCAGTTTCCAGAAAAGAAAAGATGACCACTGAGAAGCTATTCATTGAGTTGGTCCACATTAGAGTGGTCAGAGAAGCCTTTTACATATGGATGGTTAACTGAAGAATGAATGACCAGTTTCTGGCCCCCTGAGATGTCATAGGTCACCTTCCTCTGCTGTTATGTTTGCATAATACCATCTTTAACTCAGAATTATCTAAAGGCATAATTTGACTTCATACTCTCACATTCCCAGGTGTAGCCTTCAGGGTATTTGCCATAGGTTATCTTCATATTATATTCCTTTGCTTCTGAAATGGACCATTCAGTCGATTTTTACTCCACCTTCCCCAGCAGCTTTGCACATCTATAACACCTTCCCTCTAAGGTCTCAAAGTGCATTATAGGCATCAATAAAATAAAGGTGAGATTTTCAAGGGCATGAAGGGCCCTTAGAATGACTCCTCTTCCTGGCTTTCAGTGAGACCTTAGCATTTATCTTTCACTGTTATATCTTTAGATATTTCTATTTAACACACCTCTCAATGATGTGAAGAGGTTAAGTGCAGTTAGTTCCATTTTACAAAAGGGAAACTGAGGCACAATTGAAGATGACAGGCTCAAAGATGGGGCTCAAAGCTGCACTTTCGTGAAAGGTCACCTAAGAGATTCAAGTCCTGGACCACTATCTTAATTGTTGGAGTACCCTTCCAGACAAACCTTCACATTTCCTTCTGTTACCTCAATTCAGATTATGTCTGTGATCTGAAAAGAGCCTTCTTGAAAACTGCTCCAGCTTCTTCAAGTCCATTCTAGACTACTTTAAAAACAAATTCCATGGAATGTACCCCGAGAGCCTGGAGTAAGTTTTTTTCAGCTGTTCTGGTCTATGGGTTCATATGTATTTAGGGCTTCAGGCATTTTATGTAGGCAGTTGATTAAATATATATTTAGAATTTTTTAATATGCATATTAATTACCCAATAGACTAGAATGACTCTTTAGGAGAAATTTCTGCTTATTGTGTAAAAGCGTTATAAAAATCCTTATGAAAAATAGAGACTGCACATGCTCAAATGCTTCTCTCCTTTCTATGCTGGCCCCCTTTTCTGCTCCCTAACATAACAAAACCAAGTTACATCATCTCCTGGATTAATCACTGGCTGAATTTCCATTATTGTATTACATGGATGCAAAATATTATCTTAAATCAACATTTTTCCCCTCATGACCTGACCACAAGTTGATAAATCTCCCCAACTGCAGATTGCTACAGGGTAAGGACCTTTATAAAGTACCAGAGAGCAAACCCATTATTATTGTTGTTAGTGTTCTAATATTTTTTTAAATAAAGAAAATTGGTGGCAGTGGGGCATGGTGAGTACATTTTCCTACGGTATATTTCAGTTTGACCCTGTTTTATGTTCCCATGTCCAGGTGTGGGGGTGAGAAGGAATGAGGAGTAACAGAACTCTACTAGAGGTATTGGTAAGACCACAGGTATGACCAGATGAGAATAGCCAGGCAGAGTGGCACATGGGTGCGTGTGTGTGTAATGATCCAAGGAGCTGATGGAGGGACTTCTTTCCCCATTCATCTCACTCCTCCCCAAGAGCTCTGGGCTCTGTGGTACATGTTCCCACATCACCTGCCACATTCATGGTTGCCTGTGCAGCCCTTCCTGTCTAACTCCAGGAATACTCTTCTAATGCCTCCTTTCTGACTACACATCCCAAATACTGAAATCCTCTCCCTCACACTCCTGGTAGCCCTGTAAGTATGGGTTTGGAGATGTGTGCCCGTGTTTAGGAGACAGTGTTTTACAAACTGAGAAACACAAGACGAGGAACAGAGGCTGGGTGCAGGAGAGTAACATAGGATCACCTAGATCATTGCAGACACACATCTGTTTTTTTATTAAAATACTGGAGACCCATTAAAATACTGGAGACCCAATAATCAACAGAATCATCTCATCCAGGTCTCCCTCTGCTCACTTATAAGACCACTATATGAGGACCATAATGCAACAGAGTTTGTTGAGGACTCACTCTATTTATTTTTAGGTTACAGGAGGAAAATTCCTTCACTTCATAGCATGTTTTTGGATCCAGATCTCAAACTGTGTATTTTTTTTATATGTAGGAAGATTGCTTGGATGAAATGTGAATGACACTGAACCATTTGCAGCTGTGAGATGCTGCTTAATATACCGGGTTTCAGTCTCAAAGCCGGCTCCTGACATTCAGGAGTTAAGTCCTGCCTGCTAGTTTACACAAATTTATAGCAACTCCTCAACTGACTGATCTCTTGGAAAAGTTTCAAAATTAATCCTGTGTTATTTTAAAGCCCTCCTGGCTCTTTCCTGAGGGCAATGGGCAGAGTAGCGCACCATTCCTAATACTGGCTGTAAAAGCTGCACCCCAGCAAGTCAAGTATCAAGATAAATGCTCTGTCAGCCCGTTCTGCCATTATTAAAGGAACACAGCTTAAGTGTGTGCTGATGGACCATGAAATCTGAGGAGAGCCACAAGTTACTCAAGGTGAGAAATATGTTCGGGGGGGGTTACACAGTATCTTTGATGTTTCTGTGAAATTATCACACCATAAACTGACAGACTAAAATATTAGATTTTGACCTTTTAAGTCAATCATATTGCTTTTTATCTCAAAGATCTTTCATTTGCAACTTGGTCACATATCAGAAAGTTTAACGTCCTTCTTGTGGTGAAAAACAGGTGCAAGCAAACCCTCTGGGAAAGGGTGAGCTATGAAAGCCATTCGTAATCTTGTTCTCTTGCCACACTATCTCACTTCAAATGTGGTATATATGTGTTAAGTTAGAGCATAAATAATACCACTTGTACATCTGCCTGAAAAACTCAGGGAAGATAGTACGTCCTGTGTTTTTCACAGGCATGTTCATGTTTGAAGTGCAAACGGAAACCCACAGTGAAAGAGGTTGAATCCTCAATAAACAATTGCCAACATGAACTCTCAAGTAAATATCAAATCCAGTGAGCCACCAATATGAGTACAGAGGAAGAGCTGGGAAACACCTTACCTTCGATTTGCCTGGACTCCAGTTGCACTCACTGGTTGGGAAATACTGGAAATTCTGATTAATGATTCACTTTTTCTTGGACTAAACCAAAGATTGTTAAGGTTGTCCTTAGAGGGCAACAAGTAAAAAAAAATCTTCAGTGTGAAAAATTCAAATCTGTAGTGCTAGTACCATTGTCAACATGATGGTCTAAGATTACAAACAAAATACGAAGTATACTCTAAATTCACATATTTCTCAGAAAAAAGGAAATAACTCATAATATAAATGAGATAAAGTCACTAGACTTACTGAAAATAAGGTCTGCAAAATCCCATTAGGGAAATTGAGTGTCCATCATTATTATGGTGTCTCATAAGAAAAGGCCGGTGTCCTTTCCTATGAATATGCAGAAGTAGGAAGATGATCAGCAGGTGGTGAAATGCATATTAAAAATAATACCTCTTTAGAACCATCACCTCAGATAGTCTGCTCCATAATTCTCACCGTGTTTTTTTCCTGCTCCTTGACAGAGTAAAGTTGTAAGGCTTCAATTGCTGTAAGATGGCAATTCTTTGATCGTGAAACCAGCCAGAGCTCAGTGACTTATTCTATGATGAGTCAGTGACTCCATAGACAAGGAACATTTATCTCAAAGCAAACCCCGTATTCACAATCTTTATCATCATGCTATGATGTGATGTCCAGGTAGGAAGAATGATGTTGTACATGCTATATTTTTTCTCAGCTATCATATAATTTTAAAGACCCTTTAGCCCCTGAATTAAACGTAAAATTACAGAATTTTAGACTTAGGATAAATTACTGAATTTGAAGTGAAATACAATAAAATTATTTTATGTTGTTTTGGATAGCTAAAAATGAAAGATTTATAGTAAAAATTTAATTTATAGCATGGATTTGACAGATAAAATACAATTAAAAATATTGAAAAGTAAAGGGAAGTATAGTGAGGAAAGGAGAAGCCAAGTGAATGGAAATGAAGATAATAGATCTTATGGTAGTTAACACAGGTCTGATTTCTTATTTTCTTTTTAACAAGCTCGTGTTTTTCCAATTAATACAATGACTCAGAGAAAACTTTAGGTCAGTTCTACAGAAAATGATCAAACTACTTTTTCTTTTTTACTTTTGTTTATAGATGGCTGAAAGAACAGCCATCCCAGATGCTAGCTTTTATTCAAGAGTGGGAAGAAGCCATCAATGTGTTGATGGTTCTATCAGTGTTGGGTAGAATTGCATACAGGAACCACAAGAAGTAATGCGTAATGGACACCGGCACTCGCTGTGTTGTGTCCTCCCACAGGAGCTGGAGGTGTATTACAGGTGGGAATTCTGCAGCACTGCGCAAAACTACTAATCAGCCCAGGAGCTGCAATGAGATGCTTTAGCTAAGTTTGAGGTTCGCATCATTGTATATACTATGCAAGTTCATGAGGTAAATAATTGTGTCTACTTTATTTTAAACCCATTCAAATAGTCCATTCTTTGATCAGCTGTTCAATAACGATTGTTTATCATTCTTTCTTCCTCTCTCTAATTTGTCTCCTCCCACTTCTGTGGCTTGCAGGTTGGGAAAAAAAAAAAAAAAAAAACCCAAAACCAAATGTAACATTTAAACAACTACCTATTTTTCATAAGTTACACTAGAAAAGTCATTTTCCATCCTCATTTTAATTTTTCTTCACATCTTACAGCATACGATACCTTCTGACACATACATGATTCCCAGCTGCTCATAGGACAGCCCTGAGCTTTCCCACCTTCCACTGAATGATTGCCAGCATCCTGGGGCTGTGTGACAGCAAAAAAGCAATAGATTCAACAGATTTGCAGGTCTCTCTCAGCAGCAGCACTTCTGCTGGTCACTCAGGGATGGGTTAATGTTAGCTGCTGTGGTGAAAAAGGCAGTGAGAAGGCAGGGATGCGCACTGCTGGGATGGAAGCACCAGCATGGTACCTGCAGAGAGCCAAGTGGGGACAGCACCAAAAAACTGAGAAGTCATGGAATGAAGAGTTGAAAGACCAAGACAGGCACAAAAAAAGAAATAACTAGCCAGGAAAAGAAATAACCAGAATTCAAGACGGTGGAAGAGTTGAGATGAAGGAGAAAAGGGGAATGGCAGCCCTCTGATATTTTAGATTATTTAGAGAAACTGACAGAGAGATGACTGAATTGTTTGTTGGCTTGCATTTTTAGGTCAAAATAGAGCTTAAGGTAGCCTTGTTGTCTTCTGCATTCAGAACACACATGCATTATGGAATGACTCCCCTTTACAGCAGATAATGTTGACTATGCAAGTAATACATAAGATGCTCAAGAGCACTCACTACTTTGAAGACTGTGTCCAGTCGAGTCATTGCTGTATTCTATCAGTCTTGACACTGCAGCAAGGCCTGTGGGAGGACAGGCAGCTATGGTGTCCCCATGCATGGAGCATTCACAGCACTTGTCAGTCTGACTCAGAACAGGACAAGCATTGTCACAAGGGAAGGTGTTCAATCTTCTCATCTGCACAAGTCCCAGTGTGAAATGAATAATACTACTTTTTCACTTTGAGGTAGCAGAGTCAGTACGGCCCAACTACATTGTCTACAAGAACATCCAGCCAGACCTTGCTGTTAAAAAAATAAAACAAACAAACAAACAAAAAACCCCCAAACAAACAAATGAACAAAAAACAAACCACAAAAATTCAGGGAAGAAAAAAAATATCAGCCTTCACTGACAATTTCCTTACAGTAGATGAAAAGAAAATTAATTTTCCCTCCCAACCCACAGATATTGCATGGTTGGAAATAAAGAGTAATGGTGGATGACATTGTGTTGTCCACCTGATGTGAGCTCAGGGACAGGAAGAGCAAATGTGAGGCCCTTTTATTTTGAGATTGCTTTTACATCTTGAGAATAGGTTCTTAGGTGCTGCAGTCATAGATCCTGGGAAATAAAGCTAGTGATGAAGAGACCTGAAAGCCCATCTGTTACATACAGATGTCACATATTGTATAGAGATGAGAGGCATTGCAGGGTGTACTTTTTCCCTTTAAACTAGTGGGAGGAGTTTCCTATAATTGAGAACAGATGGGGGAAAAAAGAAGGGAAAAGCACCCAAATCATCCTCCTTACTGTCATGCTTCAAGAAACATGGTTTCTTTTTTTGCCTGCCATTCATGTACCTGGGTCTCTACCTGACAGTGTTTTGTCCACTGTTTAATTACAACAGATTTTTACAGGAATTCCTTATTTTAAGAGATGTGAGAAACTACAAATATGCTGTGTAAGGTACGTGAACATGATTGCACAGGAAGTCAGCTCAAGCACAAACTAGGCTGTGACTGTTCCACCTGAAGCCAGAAAACCTTACAGATTAGTCATATGTTTTTTTAAGCAAAACTCTATGGACTAATCTTAACCTCTCAGAAGTGGCCTTAGCTTGGTGCAAGGGACAATGAAAATGGAATCACGTTTAGCAGAGAATATCTGGGTGTTCAATCTGTTTCCAGCTGAAATTTTGTTCCCATTGTGAAAACTCAATGCCACAATCTCATTTAGCAAATGATTGTCATTACACCTATGTCTGGCTTCTCAGAGATTGTTACAGAGACAGAAGAGCAACTTCTGATTGTAATCTCAAGCATCCCTTCTGTTCCAACATTTGGGTTTCAGCAAAACTATCCTGATTTATCTTATGCTACTTCAGGCCCAACAGTGTCATTTTGGAGAGCTGGAATAGGTATCCATGTTCAGAAAAAATGCATCGAGCTCAAAGGGCTGGGTGAATAGAGAGGTGAGGTAGTAAGTGTGCAGTAATTCAGGAATGTGCAAAGTTAAAACAATTATTTCTCCCACTCTTTTTTGTCGGGTTTGGGTTTTGTTTGGAGGGCTTTTTTGTTGTTGTTGTTTGGTTTGGTTTTTTTAAGCTGAGTTTTCTGCTCTTTTCAGTTAAACTAGCAAAGCAAATCTCTGCTGTCCAAGTAAAATCTGCACTCAAAAACCAGAGAGTTAAGTAGCTTTCTAACAGATCTGCTGCATGCCCACACTCAGGTACATAAACACACAAAAAAAAAGTGGTTACATGTTCATGACTATATTGTGCAGTTAGCCTGTGGAAGCTGGGACCCTGGAATGAGCTGTCGTTATCTCTCTGACATTAGTTCCACCTTCTCTAGCTGCACTGGGGGCCAAGGCACGCCTGGCTCCTCATGTTTCAAGACATCCTGGTGTGCGTTGGCAAGCAAAGAGAGCAGCCCATCACAGCCATACCGCAAGGAGCCGTGCTAGACTTGCTGCTGGATGTTTCTGTTTCGCACCGCTTACATCAGCTGAAAATAATCATCTTTAATCCAAACAGGAAATGGTTTGCTCACACCACCACAGCCAGCATGCAGGGCAGGGCGTTTCTGTTAGAACGGAGCTCAGCAGCAAGGCTCAAAATACAGATGGAGAAAAAGATACGGTGCATCAGCTCAGGTGCAGATACATGCGTCAAAAGAAGGCAAAGGATGAGACTAGTTAATCAGAAAGTCTGTTACTCGTGCAAATGCGGCCATACCCACTTCATGCTCTTTTAGTCATCTGTTTTAAATCAGGGTTGCAGCTTTCCAGCCTGTGTCCTCTGCTTCTGCAGGAGTGGCCATTCTCCTACAGTCTAGATTAGGAGGCAAGTAGCATGGGGGAAGATCAGGAAGTGAGCATTTACAAGGCAGTCAAGACCTGATTGGTTACTAGCAAATGACCCTTAAACTGTGTATCTGTGAGTGGAGATGGATCCAGAAATTTCCAATGCTTCTCTGAGTATCCTGAATAGCCTTCAGGAGTCAATTACTGCATCCATTTCTCAGGTTGCCTCCTGCACACTCTACTGAACCAGCCTTCTACAGGTATGTCCCTGTCATGACACAGGCTGACTGGAAAAAAGGTCATAACTCTCAGTTCATTCCCATTTTGGTGTGATCAGGTGGTCTGTTATTCCAGGCCTGTGTGCATATAATAATTAAAGCATTCTAGTAATGTGCAGAATAAAAACCACATTTTTTGAGAAACTGAGACAATTAAGTATCTGTGCAGGTAGATGCCTGTTAAATTTGCTAGTGTGAGCTTTAGGATCTCTAATTACTTTTCTACTTTGTAAATCCTACTGAACACCTTCTGTGCATTCTAACATCAAAGAACCTTTAAAAATTTCTGTATCATCTCTGTCAGAATTTATGAGATCATAACCCCCTGAATGTACAAACTCCCAGGCTCTTATTTCTCACGGAATTTAACTTCCTCTCAAAATTATGTCTGTTCTGAAAGGACAAATATCTCTGCTTTCCACTAGGCACAACCAAAATAGTTAAAGTCTCTGACTAAGAAACTTTTCTTCCTATTAATAAAGGACTGACTCAAAGCTTCTCTATGTAATGCTGTCTGACCACATTCATTGTCAGTTGTATTCCTGGAAAAAAGTGAGCTTCAACTGCACATTCAGAGTGGAAAGCACAACTGCAATAATTCACAGAATCATCAAAACACTTCAGTGTGCTTTAAGGAAAAACAAGGTTACAGATATTGTTATGATACACTAAACTAGGGATCCCTGTTTTGGCAATCTTCATTAATTCCCCATCAAACATGCTATAGCATTTTCTAATTCTGTAGGAAATACTCTTGTTTGTATTCATCAGGTTCTAACCTGGTTTGTCAATTTTTATTGTAGCTTTTGAGGCTTCTTTTTCTCCAGAAAGTTTGACAACAGTCGTCTGGAGTTAAATTTTAATAGCAAATGGATCTGTATTTCTCCTTCCAGATCTAATGTTTTTATTCACGGAGGTTTAGAGGTAAACTGTCCTTATGTGACAATTCTGGCATTTGTCGTTTCAGGTCTTCTTTTTTTTCCTCTAAGTTTGGGGTTTTTCTGTAAAGGATTTTTAAAAATCTTTCTCTAAGTTGGGTGACTATGTAGAACTTTCTGTGTGACAGAAAGAGAATAAAGTAAAAAAGTTGAGCTGTTGCTTAATAAAACTCTAGTCATAGAGACAACAACCAATTGCTTGATTCAGTTTTTCCAGCATTCATTTGAAATAATTTTTATTTCAGTGTAACCGACTGGCTTGAAATTCTGCGGTCTTTGGAGACAATACATTTGTATGTTTTTCTTGTCTGTGTTTCAAGTGAATCCTATTTCTTGGAATTTCCATTCATTCCGGAAATTTTAATTCTCCTCTAATAATTCACCCTCTTCTATATCCCAGTTAAAGCTCTCCCTGAAACCATTGAATCTCTGAATGAATAATGATGTACATGAAATCAAGGTCAAAATGCAATTTTTATTTGCAGTGGTAACTTTTCAATAGTTGATTTTTTAAATTATTATTTTCCTGGCTTCTTCATTAAATAGTTTGATCTAATTTAATTGCTGTTTTGTTTAATTATCAGTTATATGGATTTTACTTCAAAGGAGAAATTTAATACTAGTTTAATCATATTTAATGATGAAATGTGGATATCTGGATGACAATGTTGGTGTAAGTATATTTACTAAATGCCACTGGTGCATAATTATGACAATTATAACTGAAAATAATTGGGCAATGTGAAAATATTTTTCTTTATTTTTTGTTTTAGAGGTGGAAACAGCAATTTTGTATTTTTGCTGGGTTTTTTTGTAATGTAAGGATCTCTTGAAAATATCACAGAAGTTTGAAGTTTAAATTATTTTTGTATTTTAAATGGAATTTTAAATATACAAATGCAGTAATATAGTTTCAGAGGTGGGTGAAAATAGCAAATATTTTTTGTCATTTTTCAAAAAATTAATCTCATACTTTTCATCCAGACTCGCATTCCAGTTACACTTTCATAACATTTTCGACTTTTTAAAACTTCAATCTGTTTTTTCAGTAGCTTACATTAAAAATTGAATTTTGTTTAGTTTTTTATTCTATGTCACCATACTGTATTTATGAATATGTAAAATATATGCCCATTTTAAATGGGTCTCAGAGTAAACCATTTTTTTAATATCATATTATGAAATTTCTAGCTATTCTTTTTAGTAATAGTACAACTCAGAAAGCTTAAAGAAATCCAAAACTGTGAGGCATTTGGGCAAGTCTTAGCTGAGCCACATCTTTTAAGTCAAAAAAGAAACATCCTGCAGTTACATCTCTTGTATTTTCTTCTGAACTCAGTGAATAACATTTTACACATTTTATACATTTTTGCTGCAGACCATTCACTCAATAAATATCTTTGTCAGAATATCCTCTTCTCTGTATGTATGCAGATTTTCTCAGAGTGGACTATAGTTTAAATGCGGAACACCAAATGCAATGGAATTTAAAGCCCAGAAAGACTTTGTACAGAATAAGACTATTTTGTAATGCAATAAGCACAGGCACCAAAACAATATATTGTCAGTGCAAGCTTTACACCTTGGCAAAAACATTGCTTTTTCACTTCCCACATCTTCTGAGCCAGAGTTTGGCTTTGCTGGCACAGCAATGTCCCATCGCTACAGATTTCTGCTCAGAGACTGCTGGGGGACGAAGACAGAGAAGTAGGAAGAGTGGAAGAGGCAGAAAGAAATTGTCTGTAAAGGTGAAGGATGTTGGAGAGGAGGCTCGCAAAGTCACAGAGGTACGTAGCTGTGAGGGGTGAAAAGGGGAAGGAGAAAGGGAGGAATCAGGATCACATGGTCTGAAAGGTGGGAAGGCTGCTAGGGGAGATGAATTTGAAGGAGATGAAGAGAGAGAAGGAAAACCTCCTGTTGGCACAAGCATACCTCCAAAACTTCCACAGCCCTCTACAGTCTGTTGTCCTTGTTTCAACCATTCCTAAAACTTTACTCAGGTGCCATAACAGAATTGATTCTGAAGTCTCGACAGGAAGAAAAAGTGCCCTCTCTTGTTTTGATCTTAGGTATGATAGACCCCAGTTTAGCCTGCATTGTGAGCAGCCTCACAATAGCTTGCTACAGTTCAATACCTTCTTTTTGAGCCTATTCTTGGAGTACTCACAGAAGCAAAGCATTACCTTCAGAGCAAGGAAATGTTCCAGAAGAAAAATAACTGCTAGAGGACTTTGAGAGTGGACAATCTGCAGTCCTTCAGCAGATATTCTATCTGATTTTCTGTGTGTGAACACTGTTTCACCTAAATTATTCATATTCCCATCTAATTTCCCAAGCTTTCACCCATGGATTTTATGATATAGGCATTTATATACCAAGATGACAAAAAAAAAAAAATTTCTCTGATGCAATGACACATTCAATAGTAGTTTCAAAACTCAATTTTTTAAGCCTACATTCACTGATAGATGAGATAGTGAATTACTGAACAAGACAATCAGATAATTACAGAAGTCCACATGGATTGAGAATAAGTAAAAAACAGGATAGTAATTCGAGATTCCTGTTTTTCATCTACTCATACAAGAAGGATAAAATGAATAAGGTAGAGATTATGTGAATGAAACAGCCAAGCAAGGCTAAGCTTACTCATATTAAACCATCTGTCATTAAAAAAAAAAAAAAAAAAGGAAAAAAACCTATTGACCGGTAAATTACATCCTAATTACCTTCAGTTCTATATAGTTGTCTTTGTTTTTATCCAAAAAAGGTATGCTTATTTGAATGAATAACTGGCAAACAAAATTCTGCTAGGTTTGTGTTTGTTGAATCAAATGTGATTTTGCAAAAAAAAAATCCAAGAAAAAAACAATAAAAATTTTAGAAATAAAAAGATTTTTAACCTCAAATAAATATTTTTACCAGAACTTTTTATTCAGTTTATCAAAGCATCTAAGTGTGAGAACAGTCCCTTGATCAGGGTTCTTGACTTTTTCAATTGTGCCTTGTGGAAAGCATAGATGTTTGGCCTTTAGATTATCAGAACAGTTATAGTTTTGAGGGGAAGTAAAAATCCATGAGTACCTAAGAGCTTGGGAGTTTGTACAGTTAGGGGATTTTGAGTCCCCGGATTCCAAAGTAGCTTTGAAAGAGATTTTTTGATAGAGCATCTGTGAATTGAAAATGAAGAAGACCTGGAGATTACAAATGTAGAAATAAATGGCTTTTAAAAAAAGTCAGATGTTCACCTTGACTGATTTTTTACTCAAAGTCTGAGCAGTGAAAACACTGGGCATCCATTCTGGTAAAAAATACATGAAGCTGAAGTCAAAACTGAGCCTCCCTTGCTTTTGTGCACTTGCCCTGCCTGGATCTGGCTGGGACAAGCAGTGTGCTGTAGTGTTACCACCAGTTTGGCCAGCATGGCTTGGAAGAGGGAAACATGTGAAAGGACTTTATTTTTCCACTCTTTAACTCAAGAGTGATGCCTAGCTTAGCTCTGTCAGCAGAAGAAGATATTCTAGTAAAATAGGATTAATGAAAAGAAATTAACATTTTTTTCCTATTAGCACTTTGCACTTTTGGTTAGACCCAAATAAACAGCCAATCTATTTTCTAGTTGCACATGTCTGATGTTCATGGTTTTGAAATCAACCATGTGAGTTTTAAAACACAACATACAGTCTCCTCACTGTATCAAGTATACCCATAAACTGAAAAGATCTGTGAGAAACAAAGGTCAAGCTTAATAACATTAAACTTTTCCAGCAGCCTGAGGTGAAGAAGACAATGGACACAGTAACTTGGTGGAAGTAGCTTGATTCCTCTCTCATAGCCAGCTGTTATCAGATATGGGTCTGATAATAATTATGAGATTTATCAAAGAGCAGATTAAAATCCTAACAGTCATTATTTTCATTTCAAGTCCAGCTGGAAGCCTCTGGAATACACATTGTTAATCTTTTTTCCCATTATCTTTCTCAACTTCATCCTCAAATTATTCAGTTCCTATGTATGCTTTTGTGGGAAAATCTTAGGCTCATCTGTATGGCAGATGATACAGACAATACTTTTGTCTTTTTTTTTTTTTTACTGGTTTTAATCCAAACAAATCACAATGTTATTATCTATCATCAGCAGTTGGGATAGTAGCTCAGCAAAAAGACATGCACTGTAGGTTTTTGCTACTTTGCAGACGTTAAATATTAAGCAAAGTTCATCTCATGATGAAAATAAATATTTTTTTTCTCTTCTGAATAACAGTAAGCACGGTGTCTCTTCCTGAAATACCAAGTGTGGGCTTGAGAGAGGCTATCACTGTTTTCCTGGGCCTCAGGCAGTTGAAATAAGTTTGGATTGTTTACCAGGATGCAGTATTTTTACAGTTACAAGAACATCTACATTCTCAAGTACCTCCCCAGTGTCAGTTGAAAAGCAATAAGGATTGTCTCTCCCTCTGCTACTTTTTTTCATTAGTACTGTTTAACAGACAACTCTTCGTGGCCCATAGTAGAAGATACTGATGTAAGCCTGAAGTCTTTATTTTCTTTATTTTTCAGGTCTTGATTTTTTCCAAAAATGACCGTTATTTTCTCAATCATGGGATGATATTATCTTAAGACTAAGTTAAAATAAAAAAGCCACATGATACTATTTGCAACAGTGCAGAGATTTTTGCATTTAGGACAAAAGAGTGTTTGCCACTGTTCAACGCTTAAAATCCACTTACTGAAATGACTTGGGGTTTTTCTGCTTCTGTACAATAAGTTTTATTTCTGGTAAAGAGTGTGGGTTAGGTTTATTCCTTCAGAATTTAAATTAGGCGTTGTCGTGAAGCCTGGGACCAAGTTTTATGAGTGTTCACTGAGGTTTACAAGCCCATTCAGCAAAACTCATGGCTGGTGAGTGGAACTGTGCCCCTCAGAGCTTCAACCCACTGCTGAGACATGAAGAGCTCTATGAGGCACACAGAAGCATTTAGTAGAAGTGTTGCTGGTATTAATTACTGCAAGAAAACCAACTTGCATTTTTTAGGTTAGATCATAAACCCTCCAGCTGCTGAACACATCTATAGGTATCTTCCTACTGCATTTATTTGCCTCCTGAAGTAGCACAGTGCTGAGAAAATGGCAAGAATTAAAATGAACTAAAGTAATGTCTTGCATCTGGATAGCAACAGAGAGTCCAGATAAATAAAGCCGTGAGGAGTTTTTTGAAGATTCGGCTTCAGCGGTTGTTTGTTCAGCAGCAGTTTAGGCATCAGGCAAACTAATTGTTTCTCTTTAATGCCTTAAATTAAACTACAGACATCACTGACCTCAGGGTAAGGAAGAGACTTTTACCAAACTCACAGACTCCAGAAGTGAAAAGAATTCCTTAATGCTGCTATGAGGGCAGCTTTATGCCCGAGTGTCACACTCTACAGGAGTTTCATGAGCAAAGGAGAAGGAAAAAAAAATAGAACCCCATTGCTTCTAATTAGGGATTAATTCTAGTTTATTAGAAGCAGGTTCAAACCAAAAAGAAAAGGAGGAAAAAAAATTAAAGAAAACAAAAGGGGAAAAGAGAGAGTTGTTCAAGGCCCCTAAGTTTGTTAGAGATCCAGATCCGTGTTTTGACCCTCACTGCACTGACTATTGAGGCTTTTTCCATCCAGCCTTTACAGCAACACAAATGAAAAATCTCTTCAATTCTACAAAGCAAAGCTGTCTTTTTGCATCCTTCAGTTACAGCTGATATAGGTAGCAAATGACACCAGAAATCCTGCTCCTCAGTGAGGGGCAGTGTTACTTGGACTCCCCGGTGTGTCCCCATCCTCCGAAAATGCAGGAGTGACTGAGTGGGATCTGCTGCTTTTTTGTGAGTGAAGCCGAACATCTGCTTCAACCAGGCAGCTTCCTGCGCAGTCTCAAAAGAACTCTGTAGAAGAAGACCCCAGAAAGGGAGTTGAGCCCAAATTTTTAAATTCTGTAGGTGTAAAATAAGGTGCTTAGATGACAGCTTAACCTCCTAATTTCTGCTATCCACTTGATGAACATACATAAGGCTGATCTTCTCATTTAATAGTGATGAAAATTTCATCAACAAATTTGCTTTTACTCTGCCAAGTCATGACAACCTCAATTAGAGCTGAGCTGGAGGGACGTTTGGGTGATTACATCAGTCCAACTGGATGTCCTTTTCTCCCTGTGATGGCTCTTTCTATGCCATTCCCTGGGTATTTGATCTTTCTATCCGGATTTGGGTGGCTGAGCAGTGAGATGAAATAAAGAGTAGCTAAAACATTTTGGAAGAATCTGCCCACAGTCATGATTTTCATTCTTCAGTCATTTTTTAAAGCCATAAGTTAAGCATCTCAAAACCACAAGGCAGTCAGATCCAATTTGGCTAGGTCTCTGCTGAAAGCTTGATAATTCTGAAGAATACAACAATGAAGGCACATTATATAAAGCCTATCTTCCCCTAAAAGGTCTGCATTGATGGTCAAGTGATCTTATTTTTCTTTTCTCAAATCCACTATGAACAGCCTATCTTTAATCTTCTCCAGTCCTTAGATATTATTCTTGGGTAGTTCATTTTAGAAGTTCCATTCCACAGAGCATTTAACAACACAGAATAGTTAGCTTTTAGTGGACTGTGTATGCTGGTGTCCGGTAAAATACTGACACCCAGAACAGAAAGGAACAGAAAAATGTCATCCATTTAGATTTCTTTCTTGTAAACAACCCAGAGAAATAATATGATTTGTAATGAAAATTGTACAAAACGCTAGTTACTAGTCAACATATATGCAAATTTTAATGTCATGTTCATCTTGAAAATGGCAAGTGCCTTAAAAGAGTGAACCTCGAACTCAAGAAAAGGTGAAATGGCAAATGAAAGACAATGAAAGAGAAAAACTAAACAGATTTGCTTCAGGTTTCTTTGCATTATTCTTTCTTTATTTCTCCTTTCTGAAGGAGCTGTGACCAGGATGATCAGCCTGTCTGTCGGATCCCACACAATAACCTTTCTTAATCCATAAAAAATTTCAAACCGGTTTGAAAGAAGAGGTAAAACTTGCGGGGTATCGAATTTTCTATAACTTTTGTGAAAGTTGATGAATAGCTAGAAGAAACACATACAAAAAGAAGGGCCTCCACTGAAGAAAAGATGGACAGAACTCAACTATTGCTCCTTTTATCAGAAATAGTCAATGCAGTCAATGAGTAGGTCAAAACAAGCTAGTCCTTGAGCACATGCAATTTCATGCTATTTTATTTTATAGTTGCAACAACACACAGATGCTTTTATTGCAACTAGTGCTAGAAAAAGTTTTTGAGTGCAGAGGACATGAATTCATAGGACAACAGGCTTCAGTAGTTCAGCTGCTCTCAAAGTCAGTCTTCTGCATTCCCAGCAGTGCATCTGAACATTCTTCTATGTTGCTAGAAACTGGATTTTTCTTTTACCCCAGTGCTTAGATTTTCATTTGATCCTCTCTGAAGACTTGCACCCCCAAATCTGAGTTTCTGTTCTTACTGGGACTTGTCTTTTTCTTGGCTTTGATTGTGATGCTTGAGTAGCTCTTATAAGGAAATTACAAAGCCAAATTAATAAGTCCTGCGTCTTACAACTCATTTGTCATTGTGGACATCTGGATGGGGAAAAGAAAATCTTCTTCTCTAACCACATTTCCAGAAAACATTTTCCTCAGGCAACTCTTTTTTGGAGCTCATATCTGTACAAATCACACAAGGTACTGTAGAAACTTGTAACCTCTCTTAAGCTCTGTAGTTTGATGGGCTTATATTTAGTTATCTTACATAGCTGGTTGAAATAACCACTGGCAGAGCTAGGTGACTAGTAAGGTTCATTTCAGATAAATTGGAGGGATTGTGAAAATCTGAAGTAATGGTTAAAGTGTTCAAAGAATAGACTCACAGTGAAAGGTTCAAGAAGCTCAGTCTGTTCCATTTATAAAAGATTAAAGGGCTGTTTCTTGACAACCANAGACTTTTACCAAACTCACAGACTCCAGAAGTGAAAAGAATTCCTTAATGCTGCTATGAGGGCAGCTTTATGCCCGAGTGTCACACTCTACAGGAGTTTCATGAGCAAAGGAGAAGGAAAAAAAAATAGAACCCCATTGCTTCTAATTAGGGATTAATTCTAGTTTATTAGAAGCAGGTTCAAACCAAAAAGAAAAGGAGGAAAAAAAATTAAAGAAAACAAAAGGGGAAAAGAGAGAGTTGTTCAAGGCCCCTAAGTTTGTTAGAGATCCAGATCCGTGTTTTGACCCTCACTGCACTGACTATTGAGGCTTTTTCCATCCAGCCTTTACAGCAACACAAATGAAAAATCTCTTCAATTCTACAAANCTCTTTCTGCCTTTCTCTTTCCATCTCTACATGTCTCATTCTCTCCCTCTCTCCCTCTTTCTGTTTTGTCTNCTTCAATTCTACAAAGCAAAGCTGTCTTTTTGCATCCTTCAGTTACAGCTGATATAGGTAGCAAATGACACCAGAAATCCTGCTCCTCAGTGAGGGGCAGTGTTACTTGGACTCCCCGGTGTGTCCCCATCCTCCGAAAATGCAGGAGTGACTGAGTGGGATCTGCTGCTTTTTTGTGAGTGAAGCCGAACATCTGCTTCAACCAGGCAGCTTCCTGCGCAGTCTCAAAAGAACTCTGTAGAAGAAGACCCCAGAAAGGGAGTTGAGCCCGCATTTTTAAATTCTGTAGGTGTAAAATAAGGTGCTTAGATGACAGCTTAACCTCCTAATTTCTGCTATCCACTTGATGAACATACATAAGGCTGATCTTCTCATTTAATAGTGATGAAAATTTCATCAACAAATTTGCTTTTACTCTGCCAAGTCATGACAACCTCAATTAGAGCTGAGCTGGAGGGACGTTTGGGTGATTACATCAGTCCAACTGGATGTCCTTTTCTCCCTGTGATGGCTCTTTCTATGCCATTCCCTGGGTATTTGATCTTTCTATCCGGATTTGGGTGGCTGAGCAGTGAGATGAAATAAAGAGTAGCTAAAACATTTTGGAAGAATCTGCCCACAGTCATGATTTTCATTCTTCAGTCATTTTTTAAAGCCATAAGTTAAGCATCTCAAAACCACAAGGCAGTCAGATCCAATTTGGCTAGGTCTCTGCTGAAAGCTTGATAATTCTGAAGAATACAACAATGAAGGCACATTATATAAAGCCTATCTTCCCCTAAAAGGTCTGCATTGATGGTCAAGTGATCTTATTTTTCTTTTCTCAAATCCACTATGAACAGCCTATCTTTAATCTTCTCCAGTCCTTAGATATTATTCTTGGGTAGTTCATTTTAGAAGTTCCATTCCACAGAGCATTTAACAACACAGAATAGTTAGCTTTTAGTGGACTGTGTATGCTGGTGTCCGGTAAAATACTGACACCCAGAACAGAAAGGAACAGAAAAATGTCATCCATTTAGATTTCTTTCTTGTAAACAACCCAGAGAAATAATATGATTTGTAATGAAAATTGTACAAAACGCTAGTTACTAGTCAACATATATGCAAATTTTAATGTCATGTTCATCTTGAAAATGGCAAGTGCCTTAAAAGAGTGAACCTCGAACTCAAGAAAAGGTGAAATGGCAAATGAAAGACAATGAAAGAGAAAAACTAAACAGATTTGCTTCAGGTTTCTTTGCATTATTCTTTCTTTATTTCTCCTTTCTGAAGGAGCTGTGACCAGGATGATCAGCCTGTCTGTCGGATCCCACACAATAACCTTTCTTAATCCATAAAAAATTTCAAACCGGTTTGAAAGAAGAGGTAAAACTTGCGGGGTATCGAATTTTCTATAACTTTTGTGAAAGTTGATGAATAGCTAGAAGAAACACATACAAAAAGAAGGGCCTCCACTGAAGAAAAGATGGACAGAACTCAACTATTGCTCCTTTTATCAGAAATAGTCAATGCAGTCAATGAGTAGGTCAAAACAAGCTAGTCCTTGAGCACATGCAATTTCATGCTATTTTATTTTATAGTTGCAACAACACACAGATGCTTTTATTGCAACTAGTGCTAGAAAAAGTTTTTGAGTGCAGAGGACATGAATTCATAGGACAACAGGCTTCAGTAGTTCAGCTGCTCTCAAAGTCAGTCTTCTGCATTCCCAGCAGTGCATCTGAACATTCTTCTATGTTGCTAGAAACTGGATTTTTCTTTTACCCCAGTGCTTAGATTTTCATTTGATTCTCTCTGAAGACTTGCACCCCCAAATCTGAGTTTCTGTTCTTACTGGGACTTGTCTTTTTCTTGGCTTTGATTGTGATGCTTGAGTAGCTCTTATAAGGAAATTACAAAGCCAAATTAATAAGTCCTGCGTCTTACAACTCATTTGTCATTGTGGACATCTGGATGGGGAAAAGAAAATCTTCTTCTCTAACCACATTTCCAGAAAACATTTTCCTCAGGCAACTCTTTTTTGGAGCTCATATCTGTACAAATCACACAAGGTACTGTAGAAACTTGTAACCTCTCTTAAGCTCTGTAGTTTGATGGGCTTATATTTAGTTATCTTACATAGCTGGTTGAAATAACCACTGGCAGAGCTAGGTGACTAGTAAGGTTCATTTCAGATAAATTGGAGGGATTGTGAAAATCTGAAGTAATGGTTAAAGTGTTCAAAGAATAGACTCACAGTGAAAGGTTCAAGAAGCTCAGTCTGTTCCATTTATAAAAGATTAAAGGGCTGTTTCTTGACAACCAGTCATCCCTTTACAGTAGGAAAAAAACTAACAACAAATTAATGTAAACAAATTCAAAATATATAAAATTATCTTAAGGCTGAACAATGTAGCTAGACTATCCAGGCCATTGTTTTAAAACTCAGAGGTAGTCATTTCATCAAAGATTATAACTGAGGCACCAGATTCTGACCTGCACCCGAATTAAAAGAGCTCCCCTATAGTCAGAAACCCTAAACTCATGCAGCAAAGCATTAGAGCTTTAGCATCACTTTATCAACAAGCCCAGGAATATTGTAAGACCTGAATGTAACATTGCCACTCTTTCACAGGCTGTCCACAGGGCTATTTTAACACTCTTCTCAGCTCCATTCCTTACAAAAGGTACATGCCTGTTCAACTAAAACTTTTACCTTTACTTGCTTTAGTCCAATAGATAGTCACCAGTTTATTTCCCCCACTCATTTTCTCAGCTTTCATCCTAGTAGTAGCAGAAGAGTACTGCAGTGGAATAGGAACTTCCATGTTTATCCATATCCTTTGTAGGTGAACTGCTGCTACTGAAATTTAATTTCCTGTCTTCGTGAACAAAAGGTGTAACAGTCTTACAAACACTGGTTGGCTGAGACATAAAACCCCAAGGTGTGTCCACTTTATAATGCATTCAATGATTTTTTTTCAGGCAGTGACAACCCTGAGTCAGGCAATAAAAAAAAAAAAAAAANTTTACTAATGGAAAATGTGTTACTTACTGCGTGTGAACATAAAAAGTCTAAATATCTCCTGAGCCTGAATATTTCCTCAACCTTGTCTCTCTCTTACGTGGGCCAATCCCAGATGGATCAGAGAGTGAGAAATAGCTTACAAAGCAGAGGTAAAGATACCAGGGAGGATGAGTTAACAAGTCAGTCTAATCTGAGAGGGAAAAGTCATAATGAAAAAGATACTGTGCCATTCTGAAAAGCTGTGACACGCGGCCTCTCGCGCTGGGGCAGCCAGCCTGCCGCACTCTGCGCCGGGGGCTCTGACACCACCTCCGACTGCCACTGACATCGCTAATGTCAAAAGTTTTTTTAGCCTGCATGTGGAAACCAGTTCATAATTGGAGCTTCTATGAAACTGAAGCTAAAAAAAAAAACCCAACAAAAAACACCACAAAATGTGAAAACCTGCAAACAACATTGTTGTTAGCATTTTTGCTATCACTTTGTTTTTAAATGACTAATATTAATGCTACGATTTGTATGACAGAGTTTATCACAGCTTCGAATTATGGCAAGCCAAAAATTATAATTTAATTTCATAGAAAACACTTATTGGTATATGTAGAGCATAGATAGATAGATAGATAGTCTACCCCAGCTATTAGGATTTCTTTTCTTTACCCATTTGGCAAATAATGATCCTTTTCAAAAACTGCCATGAAAATCTGCTCCTGGGTGGAGGTCCGGTTTAAGGTTTGCAGTGGCTTTATCAACAGCACCACAGTCAGGTGCCAGGCTGGGTGTGGAAGCAGGGTCACAGCCCTTGTATGTGGCCATGATCCCGAAAGTCCAGGCTGGTCCCTCTGCAGCACTTTCATGAGCACCTTCAGGTTGGGGGCACTGTTCAAACAGCTGTGACACAGCACCCAGAATTTAGACACTGACCTTAGACTCCTAAATCTAAATCCAACACAAATAGTTTTCAAAATGCACACATATTTTTTTTAAGGGGGGTGTGTGTGTGTGTATGTTTCTTTTTATTATGGGGTTCATTTAATGAGATAGATGAACACCAGAGGCCTTGATAGAAACATTCTCCTTAGGGTAGCAAAACACCTTACACTGAAGCTATATTGTATTTTATTATCAGACACAGGATTTTAATTTATTTTACTGTTGCTTAAGTGCCCAGGGTCCTGTTCTCAAGGGATTTACTTATTTATTCCAGTCAAGGATAACTGAATGCTTTCTTGATATCTTTGCCCTCTGCCTCCTCAGTTAAGGTGTTTGCTTTCCTTTGCTTGCTTGTCTATCAGCTGAATACTTTTAAATCTCCATCATCTTAGGTCTTTTTGTCCAAATCTTCCTGAAGTACGACTGTCTTAACTGCTGTCTCTGTTAGGAAATAATGCCTACAAGGCCATGCAGTGTAGCCATTTTGAGAGACTTGTTAAGTGCTGTGCATCAATGTAAAAGCAAAGCTGGCTGCAGAAAAACCTGAGACCAGGAAAGTAGCGGTTACTCACCCTGGTTTTAAGGGGCTAAGCAGCCCTCTAAGCCCCGGTGGACAGGGACCCCACAAGCAATCCACCTCCTCAATCGGAGTGGGAGCTGGGAAGACAGGATGGAGAAGTCACAGGGATTTGGGAGGTAGAAAAGAACAGTGTTTGGATACCATCTGAGAGCTGAGTGGTACCAAAGCATATGACTGGAGCCCCTTTGCTTTATCTGAAGTGGCAAAATGAGACACAGCCTTGAAAATAAGGAATAGCTTTGAGTAGGTGACAGCCTGAGTTAAGATCCGTTTGCTGATTATAATGATCCTGTGAAGTACACCTAAAAGAGCCTTGAGTGTACTTCTTAGTTATATTGGCTCTCTGCAGTGATTATCTGTTTGTCATCTGTGTCTATTTTGGAAAATTATATTTTAGTTACTGTGAGTTAGTCAGCAGCTTGCACAATAAACAGCTAGTCACAATGAGAGTGTCAGGCTCCTACTGGGTCCAGCTACAGAGATGTTTCCACCAACAGTATTTATAAATGAAGCACACAAAATGCCAGCCTCTTAAACACAGGGCTGTGGTAAGACTGTTCGGCACAGCAGCAGTGAGAGCAATTGCTTGGAAAAGGCTTGTCAAAGAGCTGAACTGAACTGGGCTTTTCTCTCGACAGTTTGAATGCTCTGTCTGGGGGAAACAGGATCGCCAGTTCAGGAACAGGAAGGATTAGCTTTACATCACGTAGCTCAAGGGAAAGATGACAGCAAAATGTCAGGGACATGGCAATTCTACCCAGCACTATTTTCAGGGAAGGCAAGGCCTGTACTGCAGCTCCATGTGTTCCCAGTATCCAACACCAGCACAGTTTTAATCCATGAAACAGCATTTTCAGAATAGCTGCAGTAAAAATGAATCACGATGATCTAGTCTGGAAAAATGTATCAATAAAATACTGGTAATGTTATATCTATGTCCTTATTTGGGCTTGCTTTGGAAGTGATCCATCTGCTCCAGAAGCCTGTCCCACTGTCTTGAGAAGAAAGCTGTTTTCCAAGGGCTGTGTGGGATAAGGGTAAGGAAGGCTGTGCACGTATGCAGTTGCATCTTTTGGACTGGGCAGAAGAGTCCTCCTAAAAATGAGTGACACGAAATATTTTTCAAGCAGTCATTTTGTTATTTAACAACCCTCAAAAGTGCAAGGTCTTTCTTATAGATTTTGTCTGTGCCACATCCTGTTAATAGCACAATCTCATTACCACAATGGTAACAGTCACTTGATGCTCATTTAACAGAAATCTTTCAAAACAACAGTATTACATTTTCACAGTTGGCTCCGTATGATACAGGTTAGCAGCTTCTTAACTCTGCTTTCTTAGCATAATTACATAATTTAGAATTAGTCAGTCATGTTGACCTTTAAATAGAATCAAACATTCAATTTAGATAGTCGTTTTGTCATTAGCAAACAGTGAGCAGCTGAGAACATTTCTGCCATTGGCTGACAGTGTCTTCATGCGTATGTTCAAGTCCAGGTAAAGTGCAACATCTGTATTAATTATGCCTGTCCTTTGATTTGAGTATGGATTCTCATCATTCATCACAATAGTAGAGGTCCGGTCTCACCCTCTTGAAAGAAGTAGCTTTCATCCTTTCATCAGAGGCAGACTCAGCATGTTTACAAAAATAATAACTCTGATATACAGAAGATGAGCGGATAAATTCTGCCCTGGAATACTTCTCGTCAGTTCTTACCACTACAGTTTGTACATATGGAGGATGGTAAATCTGAGCCCTTGCGTACTGAAGTTCTTTTATCTCAAAAGTTTTCCACAGGCAGAAATCAGTCTGACCACCAAGAAAGTTGCCCCACATCTGGGATAGGATTCAGCAGCTGTTTGCATTTTTGTGCTTAGTTACCTGGCTGCACCCTCTTGGAAATCAAAAAGTTCTGCTGGGGGAACAGAAAGTGAAACGTTGCCTGTAGCTTTTAGCTGCTCCAATCTTCGGCGCACGTATCCCACACACGGTGGTTTGAGAAAAACAGGAAGAAGCAAGATAAGCCAAAGCTCTGGTGACTACAAAATATACCTTACTAAGTCCCTAACTGATACTGCCTTTTATCAGATGAAATACCTTAGTATTAATGCCTTTTAATTAAATTCATATTTGATTCTCCAGTGATCTTTGATGCATATTTATAGGCACTCTGCTGTGGTATGATGCATTCTAAGTTACAGAACTGTTCAGAGTATTTAGATGAGCATGGAAATATGTGTTGGGAAAACATGAATAAGGGTATACATTTCTGTTTATAAACAGACAAAACCACAGAATCACAGAATTGTTAGGGTTGGAAGGGACCTCCGGGGGCCATCTAGTCTAATCCTGCCTTGCCAAGGCAGGGTCTCTTAAAGTGGCTTATGCAGGAATGCATCCAGGTGGGTTTTGAATGTGTCCAGAGAGGGAGACTCCATGACCTCCCTGGTCAGCCTGTTCCAGTGCTCTGTCACCCTCAGTGTAAAGAACAATTCTTCCTCACGTTGAGGTGAAACTCCTTGTGCTTTTGTTTAAGGCTATTGCTCCTTGTCTTGTCACTGGACACCACCAAAAACATTTGTGCACACACAAACGCATCAGCAGCATAAATGATAGGAGACTAGACACTGAGTAGATTTGTTGACTGCTAATTTTACTCTCTCAGGACATTTTCTTTCTCATATAGTGTTTAATGTGCACTTTTATGGATGAGGTCAAGTTATATAATAGTCTGATGATAAATTGTAAGGTGCCTGTAAGGCAGACGATCTTTACTGATAATTATCGACTTTTGACACACAGCAAACATTAATAAAAGGTCATGAGGTCAAGGAACAACATGAAAGTGCTGGAAAAGCCATAAAAAAGACTAAGAAGCATACAAAAAATTGTATACTTTTTAAAAATTTAAAATTTTGTGCAGTAAGTTTTTATGAAACTGCCTGCTTTTGTCTTCCAGTCAAAATACAACTTTTTTCACTGTTTTAAAAGAAAAAAAAAATGGTAGGAAGATACAGGGAAATTGTTTTCAGATGTGTCTGATACCTGTCTGTCCAATCAAAATACATTCTTTCTATTAATATGCCATTTATTTTCCATACTGCAAATGAATAATTATAAAAATGTATCCTACCCAAAATAAAAATATATGTAACAGTGCAATAAGTGTTTTCCTTTAGTTACTTAAGCAGATGAGTGGTAAAATTACCATTTTATTCACCCTTGCCTTAGCAAGGTACAGTCTGTTGACCAGATGGACTAACAGTCCTGGCAAACTCTCAGAAAACCCACTTCTAGACCAGCCTTTCTTAATACACCGTCTCCTACTACAAGTGCAAATGTCCTGTTCCATACTATTACACATAACAGACAAGAAATATGTATTCCTGAGCTGCTATCTGATAAACCAAGGAATTACAGTTCTAATAGCCTCAACAATGAGTCAGCGTTATGTAGAAAGGGTAATCATGGCTAAGGACTATTATTCTGTTGACAGAAGACCATTCTTATGCCCAACGGTTGTGGCTGTTCATGAAAGGGACTCCATGATAGGCCTGACTAAAACTTTATCATAGTGGTTTGTGGCCAGATGGGCCAGCTGAAGCACCAACCAGAATGTATTTACATACTCAAAAGCAATTTCTGGTGAGATTTCCTCAAAAACAACAGTTAAACCAACTATTAAATAAGCAAATGATATCTAAGGTTAAACCAAACATTTCTGAAAATAACACAGTACTTGTTTGGGAATAGGAACAATCTGGATGAAATACGAAAAACAAGAAAATATTATCCAACTCCATTACTCCTTAGCACACTATCAATTCTCCGTGGCAAAGGAATAAATTTTGAATTCAAAATTAAGCAAAACATAAACTCTTCTGCTGAGGATCTTTTGCATCTTGAGTCTGTGCCCTATGTAGTGGTTCTTTGCTAATACAGATGCAGATGAAAGGTGAAATCTCTGAGAAATCCCTCAAACGCTTTAATTTTTTTATTCTGATGAAGTACAAAAACAAAATAAATTTTCCCAACTTGTGCTTCCAGTTTTCTAGTCATATTTAGCTTATACCTTCCAGTAGAGATATTAAGGCCAAATTAGTCCTTCTGAGGGCCCTGTCCACATCCTGGGGAGTGGTTTGCTTTCCCTCTCCACAGGGAATCAGGTCTGCTACCTTACAACCTGAGATTCATCTTTCTCCAGAAATTTGTCCGCTGTGGTAGCTTTTATCAAGTTGGGTGTTTTAATTTAGTTTGAGCTCTTAAATTTGTCTGACATATTTAGGTGAATACACATTGCAAAATAAATAAATATATAAATGAATGAATCTTGCCAGCCTAGCTTAGTGTTGTTTGATTTATCAGATGAACTTTCTCTGTGTGTGAATGTGCTGGAGATCAGATTTTTTTAGAAATCCAGGCAATTCCTACCTATGAGAAAATTAGCTCACGTATTTTAGATACCACTGAGGCTTGTTCCTGGCAATTTCTGACATAATCAAGGCTGTCCATAGGTCCATCAAAACAAACTGAAGCAGACCTATTTGAATACCTATGCTCAACGCAGGGCAGTCAGAGTGGTTTCAGATGGCAGTGTATTCCCAGGGGCTGGAGTAGTTAAAAGAAACCAAGCCTTGCTGCCAGCATGCCCCAGTTGGCTGATTAGCAAGCACATAGTCTGCTTTTGTGCTTCTATAATTTCATCTCATCTCATCTCATCTCATCTCATCTCATCTCATCTCACAGTGTGTTTTCTAGGGTGCTGGTCAGTGTTTACCTGTACACTGTGACACTTGGAAAGCATTTCTTTTGCAAGGAGATAATTGCCTATAAATCACAACTAAATAATAGGCAAAGAGATTTCTGATAAGCACTTAACGAATTATTTAGGGGATTCCTAGGATCACGTTTAAAAATTCAAAGAGTAGTGTGTCACTATATGTTTCTCACATGGACAGATGCAGTTTGGCATTATAATGCAACTCTGGGAAGCTCTTTATCTTTACCTGACAGAATTCAATATGATTCTGTAAGCATCCATGATTATTATTTACAGAACACCGTGGGCATGTATGCTATAGTCATACATGCCTGTGAATGAGTGCAGCATGTCCATGCCTCATTGAAATTACATGCTGTGAAGGAGAGAGTGTGTTTTGTTTCGGTCTTGTGTAAGGGCTGGCATGTAGCAGCAGCACTCTAGGAGAAGCCCCAGAGGAACAGTGATGGGACTGTGAGTCAGAGAATTCCCACCTCCTCTCTGTCTCCTAAGGGAGTCATTTGTTTTAGTTCTTTACTGATTACAGTTAATTTGCCTCCTCCACCCACTTCCCACCAACTTGCCTGCCCAGTGCACAGATATCAGAGGACTGGGCTCCCAGTCCATACCCAATGCCTTTTCACCTGTGGATGTTCTTATACTTTCCTGGCATACCCTATGGTGAAGAGGCTACCAGTAGAACTAGATGAGAAAATGGAGACACTAATGGCAAGAAAGGACATATTTTGCATTTAAAGAATCAGCACTCCAAGTGTTGATGCCAGCTCAAGAAAAAGCACTCACAGGGGGCATCCTTTCCTGTAAGGAAAGGAATGTGCCTGATGAGGTGTCCTTATACCCATTTTACTGATGCTGTTCAGTTGCCTAAACATTCAGGAAGCCTGAGGTTATATGCAAAAATGCAGAGGTAACAGCTCAGCTCATCTGTTCCTTGGTTGGAAAAGCAGATACAATGGATGTAAATTGGAGGTGTGGCTGCACATGTTGTCTCATTGTTCTTTATAAGTTACATTTCTAAAAGCCGTCCAAAGATGTAAAGACGAAGTCAGAGCAAGAAATAATATTAGGTCCAGGAAACCCTTTCTCCCAGTCCCCCTAATATTAACTATTACCTAATACTCCTTCTTGTGTTCGTTCACATGTTGTTTATGACTATGTTGGACGGATGCTCTTCCTGTATACCTTTTAAACATTTGCATTTTAATAAAATCAGAGGAGGTCAGTTGCTTGTTAGATAGCATAAGAAGATCCAAACCCAACCCCTTTGGTTAACCTTAGAATCATGGGAAAATCAGTAACAGGACTAGTGCCTTAGTCCTGGGCACAGCTAAGGAGACAAGTCATACATGATATTGACTCTGGGGTCAATATAGGAATAGTGTCCAAAACTTGAAAATGTATGAATAACAGCACAGGAAGAGGACACTGTTTGAAATGCTAACTTTTATTATCTAAATTAGCACAGTAAAGGCTATAGAAGAGAAAGAGAATCCAGTATTTTAGGAAATTATTTATGAAATGTAAATGGGCTTTCAAGGGGGAATAGGGCTGGGCAAAATGTTAGTGGTTCTTTGTTCTTGCAGCTGGCCTGTCAAATTACACAGACCCAGCACAGTAAATAATACTACTATTGTCTGCCTGTGTCAGAGACAGACAGAAGGTACATTTGGACTTGGTCCAAACACCACAAGGGCCACTCATAGCCACAGTGTCCAATTACTGCTTGCTTGACTATAAAATGCACTTTTTTTGCTGAGCTAATTTAAGAATGGCAGCTTTTAATGGGGTTTGTGTTAAAAGGGGACTGCTGCTCTGGCTTTTGCCTGCAGAAAAAGTTCTATACAGTACAGGAAGCAACAAACACATACACTGTGAAAATAATCAAAGTATGATAACATTAGCACAACAATAACAATAGTGATAACAAAGTCAATGCTTTACAAAGGGAAAAAAAGATCAAGCCCTTCTTGAAACAGCCCTGTGCAAAACATGCAAAAAACCCAACTATATTACCTCGAATGATGAAACAAGTTTATCCACTCAGTCTCTGCAGATGTGTACATATTGGAAAACTTTTCTCAGTCTTTCAAAGAATCACTGACCAATTTTCTCACTCTTCATAGACACTTTTCTTAAAACTTCATTGGCACTTACTGCTGAAAGCTTTGGAAAACAGTAAACTCTATCATTCTTCTTGGAAGTGGTCAAAATTCATTTGTATTAGAAAGTGCTTTTTTAAAATTAAAAAAAAAAAAAATAGAGAAGATTATTCATACAGAAGGAAGATCCCATGGGATTAGGGATGCAGAAGCTCTCCCCTCCAGCGTAAGTGCATATCAGGGCTTTGATTTTCCTTGCCTATCTATTAGCTAGAGATAAATTTAGGTCTCCTGTTTAGAGCAATCTGCCTACAGTGCACAAGAGATCAGTAGTTGTCAATGATCTATGAAGACTTACTGTGTTTCTCTCCTCTGCCATGCTGACAAGGTGTTAATTTCTTTCTTGGAATAGCAAGAAAAAAGCCCCAGCAAACTGATAAATTTAGGCGAAACTCATGCAAGGACCACATCGCTTTTTAAGGCTTCCTGCTACCACCATTCCATCACAGAAGTCTTATAAGTCTTGCATAACAACAATCAATAACAGAATGTTCCTCTTCTCTAACTTTAAAATCTTGCTCTGTTCTGCAGTTTTTGTACACACACATGCGCATACTTTGAGTGTTCGCAAAAGTATTTGCACTCACAGTTGTAGAAGGGTTTTAAAAATGTGCCACAGGTACAGAAACACTATCAATCAAATGTTAAACCCTTCATAAGCTCTGTGTAGGTGAGTTCATTCTCCTTGTCTTTTATCTTTGGACGTCTTGCAGAGTGCTTCATTTGGAGAAAGACCTAAAAGCCACATTGGGTAACAAGTAGGGATAAAAGGGTAAACCTGTCTGTTCATATTTGCCAGTCTTCAACATGGAGAACACAGCAAGCATTCTGTCAAGGAAAATGAGGATATTCTTTTTTGCTTCTTTGAATCCTCAAAAGATGCATCTTCTTTGTAATAGAAAAGAAGTATCTCAATACTTAAGTCAAAATAGCAAACTTTTCAAAGGCCAGAAACTTGAATCTGATCATGCAACTTGCGAATTGCATGCTGTAAGATTGTTTGATATGGCATAAAACAGAAAGAACCTGAAAAATTTTGTCTTCAAAATGATGGATATGGACAGTCTTTTCTCCACAAAGCAACCTTCAATTATTAACAGCAGGACTTGTGCTCAGCAGAGTAAAAAATCTTCCCACTATCCAGAGTGAAGCTCCCTCCAACAGTCATGGTTGATTCTCTTTCTCTTATCTTATACAGAGACATTAATTCTTCTCCAGCTCACATAAAACTATTCACATAGAGAGAACTCTTCACCTACAGAGAAATATTCACACACACACTGTTAAAGTCAGGTTAAGGATGTCACTTACCCAGACACACACAAAAAAAGAGAAATATTCAGTGTTAAAGCACCTGCTTGTTCCTTAATTCATGCTTTTGCAGGAAAACATATTGGTCTGTGGGTTACATAAGCTAACATATAACACCGAGACATTTGTGGTGCTGTGAGTGAGTACAAAGACTAAGGATAGTATCCTTATAAATGAGGCTAAAGGAATTACTCTCATGCAACTATATGAAAATCCAATCTTCAGGATTACATAAGACGTTAGTTTGTCCTCATATTTCATGTTTTATGAGTTTAAGAAATAATAAAGCATATTTTTTGTTAACTTTCTTAATTAAAACTCAAGTGAGGCTTGTTTTCTTTTTGAGATGTGTATTCCTGTGTATGGACTGTCTGGTAATGTAAATGCCACTCGGTATGTACCAAGTCCATGTTCTGTAATGTCAAGGACTATGGTACCACAGGGGCTCCTTAGTATGCAAATTATTGACACAATAGAACATAGCAACTCTTTTGAAATCGTTATGTTTTATTGTGTCAGGGTCTCATTGAGGACTCTTTAATCTAAGGATTCTTGAGAAGATAAAATCTAATAGTTCCTCTGGAGCTATAAAGTTCTCTGATGTCATAGGCTATTTGGACACTCCTTATTACAGTACGAGGATTATTAATACACTGACTATAATGACTTTGTGATTCCTTTGTGGTCTGTTATGACTATCTAGAATTTTATAAGGCTGGTCATCACCATGGCTTGTGAGTCTCTACCACAAGACATTATCTTCCTTTTTGTTTCCCTCTGCCATTCTCTCTGCAATGATACACTGACTAATTGCTGTTCTTTAGAGGGGGAAAAAAAACCCACAACACATTGTAAATGTAGAATCTAGTGTTTTGAAATACTTTACAAGAATTTGAGTCACATAGCCTCACTTTTTATTTAGTTTTGAGAGACTGTGGTGGCCAAACATATTTCGTCTGGTGGTGCCAGTGGAAATTTGCCCAGCGTAACACTCTTCCCAGGCAAAGAATCTCTATTCCCTAATTCTTTTTATGGAAATTATTTGCAGTGTTGTCCGGGTGTCCATGTCTGCGCATGTCAACATGAATGTTTTACTACTATTAGCTGCAAGTTTCCCCTCAGATCAGATACCAAAAAGAGGAATAACTAAAAAAGAAAACCAAATACAGCAATTTGCATTTCAGACTGATGATCTGCCTCGAAACCAGAAGCTCTGAACTCTGTTCCATCTTACAAGCTCCAGGAGTCCTTGCTGAGTTTCCCCAGTGAATCTGGAATTTGCATAGCTATGGACTCACAACCCTTGGCTTACCCTGTCCTAAATCTCTTTGGGACTGATACTCAGCTGAGAGCCAGGATTACTAGGATTTAGATATATATCAAATGCAAAAGTGGGGAGGAGCAGGAATTTCTACAGGAGCTACACGAGGCGAGCCTTCATGATGTGTGACAACAGAGTCTCTGCCATTTCTCAGCTGGAGAGATACAGGGCAGGATTTATTCATTAGTCCTTAAGTGGACCCTTATGTCTATAAAGCTCTTTTTTATCTTTCTCATTATTTCTGTATCTTACTCAGCATACGCTGTAGATTTCTGTATTTTTTTTTAAAATATAGTTTCTATAAAGTATATGTTCCAATTTGTGCTGATTTCTTTACTAATTTACCCAAGATGACACCTGAAAATACAAGCTATTGCTAGATATTATTTATAGACCACGGGGTAGGCCTTTATATTACATGAACAGACAATCAGAAAACAGTCTGAGTCCCCTACAACAGGACAAACAGAGGAGGCAGCAGTGGCCAGCAAGATGGTGAGAACACATCAGCAGCTTCCCTGGTTGCATCATTTTTATAATCATTATAGAAAATGCATTTCAAGAAAGAACTTGAAAGAGGACAATGTGAACACCTGAAACATCAACCAGGCAGGAATGCTAGCAGGAAGGATTTGTGTTCAAGTTAAAATAGTGACCGATGGAGGTGACCTTTCTAGGCCATAGATAACATCCCAAAAGAAAAACCCAGACAGTAAAGGAATTAGTGAGCATCTTTGAGAATAATGAGAAACACTGAATGCAGAGAATGTGTTTGGAAGGATCCAAACAAAGAGGGAAGATGGTTGGTGCATTAGTCTCAAAGATAATCTCTGGGGAGCACTTAGGTAGTCACTACTCTTGCAAAATTTAATCTGTCAAAGCCAGAGACATGTATGCTTCATTAAACAGGAATCCAAAACAATAGGAACAGGAATGAAAGTTTCACAGTGTAAAGAACAAGGAGAGTTTATAAACTGAGGACATTATGCAACAAGTGTTTGCAAGATTTGAAACACGCAGCTAAGGAGGTTGTGCTCACTGTTCTTTGTACCAGCCCTTTGTACACTGCGGAGAGATTGGAGAAAGAGCTAAATTGAGCCCTTTCTGAATGATCTGCAAAGTCAGTAGTTAAGACTTTGCTGTGCACAATTGCTTTGGAAAGCCAGGAATGTGGATATTTTTTGTGATTTCAAACTTAAGACAATTTTCATCTGAACGTTGAAGTAAACCTGCAAACTTCTGTATCATCCATGTTCAGTAGGAACTGTCAATGCTTTAAGTAAACATACCTTGAGATAGGCCCTAAACCATATTGACTTATATCATATCCACCTAAATGTACATAGTGCATGCTGAAAAGAATTAGGAAATTAGTGTTCAGTTATACAGTAGACTAAAAAACATTGTATTTTGAAGAAAATTAGTATAATCCTTTCAAATATTTTTCAAGCCATTTAGTAGCACTCAAAGTGGTGTATATTTGGAAAACTTCCAGAGCAGCAGCATGCACACACTGCATGTGGTTTAGTGTCTGCGTAATCATTATTTAATTTGCAAAGGTCAACAGATAGATTTACGCTCTTAAAAGACTCAACATACAATATATGCATATATATTTAGGTTCTTTGTATGTCTTATACGATTGTTTCAGAGTTTTCTGTCTTTTATATATTGCTAAATACATGTTACATCACTGAAGTAAAGACCAGTTTTACCTGTCCCTTCTTTGTCAGAAAAGCAGCTGTACTGGTGAACAGTTCTGTATAAATTCAAATCCTCCCTGTTTGTTCAGGAGGTTCCAGAGACAACTTCAGTACCCAGGCACATAAAAAAGGTATCTCAATTTCAAGAACAGCTCCTGATAAGTAGGTTCAGGACTTTTTCATACTACTTCATTTTAGACTGTGTTGACATTTTGCTAATTTGTTTTTTCTTGTTGGAATAGGCAACTATTTTTCCAGATCCACAGATTCAGTAAGTGATAATCCTCCTTTTTCTTAATATACAGTGAAAAAATATCCTCTGTCTGGGCGATGAACTTCTGCTTTCTCTCAAGCTGTGCTCATTTTGATAAAAAGTGTGTTTCAATGGCAGGTCAAAAACTAAAACTAAAATTGTGTCACCGAATAACCCAGATGATGCAGAGAAGCGGGAAGATTGTCTATCAGTAACTTTGGTTAGAGTTGTTTCAGGGTTTTTTTCCATTCCTATATTTTATTTGTCTTTGTTTTAATCTGAGTACCAGTATAATATATAATCATGAAGTTTGTCATCAGTCCAGGTTATAACTCAAATGAAATGTGGATAAGCCAATCACACTCAAGATAAAGCACCCCAATGCCCAAATGCTTCCTTCTATACTCCTTCTCAACTTAGATGTAAGAAGACAGGACTAGGAGGAGACTTTCCATGTCTGTATTGCCAGCTTTGCTGCTCTTTTTCAGATGTGTTTCAGCACCAAAGTCATGTAGGCAATGTTGAGCACGTGTTGAGTTCCTTGCCGACATGGAGGTGCAGGTTTCTGGCGTAACAATAGTCTATTGGTATGTACCTATTCACTACCTGAATTTTCAGAAGGTGAACATAAATGTCCCTGGTGAAAATCAATAAAGATATCCAATGCATTTTTGAAACCCCTGGATGCCAGCTCAGTTCCCATTAAAAGATTCTCATTAACTTTCTTGGAGTTAAGATCAGCCCCTTGAATACCAAGGTCATAAATCAGTTCAAATATTGTTGCAGAAGTTTAATGGCATGGCATGGCATGGCATGGCAGGAGAGGAGAGGAGAGGAGAGNATTCTCATTAACTTTCTTGGAGTTAAGATCAGCCCCTTGAATACCAAGGTCATAAATCAGTTCAAATATTGTTGCAGAAGTTTAATGGCATGACATGGCAGGAGAAGAGAGGAGAGGAGAGGAGAGGAGAGGAGAGGAGAGATGTCATCACCCAACATAATGTGAATCCTCTACCACCCTACGTATTCTTACATCTCAGCAGGCATGTCATACATCAAAATGAATTACTAAAAATTCTTTTGTGGCAATCATACCAAGTGTCCCAGAGCAAAAAGATCAAACAAATAAAAGGCAACCAAAGGAAAAGTTTAATTGCATACAATCACCTAATTTGTGAAACCAAACTTTTGAAATTAGGACATTGATATAGTAATAAAAAAAACCCCTGAATATTCCCTTTTGTAACAAAAATTTACTCATTTGATTTTGAATAATTAAATTAGAAGAAAATAAGTTTAAAAAATGGAAAATATGAGCAATTAAATTAAAATCATTCATCCTTACTACATGACACATCATACTGCCTCTGCAGGAACAGAGCCCACTAACAGTTACCCTATAAAGTACCTCATCAACATGACATAGCTCTCATTAACTCATACTTCTTTAATTCTTTGTTCTGGATGATAACACAGGTTGCTCAGTCATGACATGTCTCATTTCCCAAATCTGTGAAGGTTCACAGTTGCAAATATCATCTACCTACTCTTAATTCATACTTAATTCTTCCAAACCATGCACTGTTTAAGACATACAGATTTTTTTTCTCTTAAAAATTACTTCTTGCTCTTTCAGCATTGCATCTTAAAGACACAGCATATCAGAAGCAAACAGAAAAAATATCTCCAATTTTTGATTGAAAAGACTCTCATGTTGGGAATTTTTGAGTCAATGAATATCATTCCTTAAGATAAACCATGAAAGCGAGAAATGTAAGAATGACACAATTATTGAGCAATCACATAATAGCCAATTACCAAGATTAAAAATGCAAACTTTTGAATTTCAAAACAAAACTTCTAAACTATAAAACATCCCTGAGCTTCAATTCCGCATGTGTTGTGAATTTCAGCAAATTATGTGGCAACACAATGAGCATTTGGTCCCTTCTTCACTGAGTAAGAGAAGCTATTTGTACAAATTTGATTAAGAGAAAAAGGTCCTCTGATGTCCTGGGGAAAAAAAAAAAGAAAAGAAGCTGTGGATGTAATATAACAACTTATTCAATCTCTGAAAGTAAAGAAATATTCTTTCCTTTGCCAATTTTGAATGCAATTATTCTTATTATTTTTACTTTAGCAGTGCCTTGGGGCCTTAAGTGAGATCAGATCCCCTTTGCAAACACAGTGGGAAAGTTCTTGCCTCAAACATTTTTCAGCCTATATAGCCTGTGCAGACAAAGGATGAAGATGGGAACAGAAGCACTGTGGTGTGCTCAGAGATATACAATAGACTGCAACAGATCTGCCAACAGATTTAAAGTTTCTGCCCCTGTATTCACAACCTTGACCAGATTGGCTCAAGAATAATGTTCTCTTACAATGAACTGCAGAAATACATGTCAGTGTAATAATGAGATTTAATGTGAACCGTGCCTCTGGTAAGAGCCCATATTCACACACATGAGCAACATAAGTGCCACACGGTCATAGGCATTTTCAATTTAGGGGGAAAAAAAGTGTTACAGACTTTCAGCATTCAGCCCTTATAATGGCTGATGAACCTTAAAATGACACTTGCTGCTCAGAGAACCAGTTACAAGCAGAGATTTGATTGCAAATAGAAGTCTGCAGATGTAGTCTACTTAGATTTCAGCAAAGCCTTTGACACCATCTCCCATACCATACTCCTGGAAAAGCTGGCAGGCCATGGCTTGGACAGGTGCACTCTCTGCTGGGTTAAGAACTGGCTGGAGGGCCGGGCCCAGAGAGTGCTGGTGAACGGGGCTGTATTCCAGCTGGCGGCCGGTCACCAGTGGCGTCCCCAGGGATCAGTGTTGGGCCCAGTTCTGTTTAATGTCTTTATCAATGATCTGGATGTGGGGATTGAATCTACCATTATCAAATTTGCAGATTACGTCAAGTTGGGTGAGAATGTCGATCTGCTGGAAAATAGGAAGGCTCTACAGACAGACCCGGGCAGGCTGAATTGATGGGTAGAATCCAGTGGCTTGAAGTTCAACAAGGCCAAGTGCTGGGTCCTGCACTTTGCCCACAACAACCTCCTGAAGCACTCCAGGCTGGGGACAGAGTGGCTGGAGAGTGGCCAGGGACCTGTGGATACTGATTGACAGGAAACGGAATGTGAGCCATCAGTGTGCTCAGGTGGCGAAGAAGACCAATGGCATCCTGGCCTGTATCAGGAATAGTGTGACCAGCAAGACCATGGAAGTAATTCTCCTGTACTCCAGGCTGGTTAGGTCACACCTCAAGTACTGTGTCTAGTTCTGGGTCTATCAGTTCAGGAAGGATATTGAGGTGTTGGAATGTGTCCAAAGAAGGGCAACAAGGCTGGTGAAGGGTCCGGAGCACAAGTCCTATGAAGAGCAGCTAAGGGAGCTAGGGTTGTTTAGCTTGAAGAAGAGGATGCTCAGAGGATGCTTTATCACTCTCTACAACCACATGAAAGAAGGTTATAGCCAGGACTGGGTCGGTCTCTTCTTCCAGGCAAACAGCAACAGGACAAGAGGACACAGTCTTAAGCTGCTCCAGGGCAGATTCAAGTTGGACATCAGGAAGAAGTTCTACACAGAAAGAGTGATTGGGCATTGGAATGGGCTCTCCAGGGAGGTGGTGGAGTCACTGTGCCTGGAGATATTTAAGTAAAGACTGGACATGGCACTTATGCCATAGTCTAGTTGACATGGTGGTGTTAGGTCATGCATTGGACTCAATGATCTCAGAGGTCTTTTGAAGCTTACTTGATTATGTGATTCTGTGAAATAAAGCCAACTGATTCCTTGGGGGTCCTCTTTGAACACCGTGTAAATCGGTGTTGCTATGTGAGGAAAAAGCTTGCATATTTACTGACAAATGGTTAACTTTCTAAGCCCGCACTTTATCAGAAAGACGTTCCAAGATACCATAATTTTTACTACCCAAGACGCAAGTCCTCTTATAAGGACACAACTATGTCAGGAGATTTTTTGTTCTTCATAAAACACATGACAATAAGATATAAAAGATTACAGATTTTTTAAAGTTTGTACTAAAATTGGTTTATACCATATTAAGGACCAAACTGTTACATTTCTCTCACCCTGGTGCCTGCTGCCTTACTGCACAAATCCTCAAGTTATATTCAGTAGACTGTTATTTGAATATGCCTTTACATGAAGCAAACTTATTACTACTTAGTCTTGAATTTGCAGTTTTGCTTTACATTTAGCGTCAACCATTTTTTGAAGACTGGAAAGATGCATTTCTGTAAAGCATTTGTGGTACAAGGAGCCTTAAGAATAAATCCAATACAGTTCTAAAAAAGAACCAAAGAAAGGATTTGTAGACTGAGAAACAACCAGTCAGTTTGATCTCACTTGTGGCAAATAATGTGTTGAAGGCTGAAAACAGAAATTAAACAGGGTAGTGTACCTTGCAAGCAAAGCTTTTTTCATCTGCTACCTTAGATTATTTGGTTTAATGAGGTCTTTGTTAGCAAGAAAACTGTACTAGAGTTCATTAAGGAAGTCCCAAAATAATTCCAAATACTGAAACAGGAGAAGGAGAATCTCTGCGCCTGAGCTGTGCACCGTCAGCTCCCACTGGTTTCAGAAGGTGCTCAGAATCAGGAAGAAGATAATCATCACCTCACACAAATGGGACTTTTTTTTACTGGAATGCTGAGTTTGGCTTTCAAGGAGTCAAACTCTCCACCCAGGTTACTCCCTGGATTCAGCCTACAGCTTCATCTAGAACTGGTTATTCCAAACTCAGCACTGGAGGATAAAGCCTTCCTTTTACTTACTTCCCCTGTTAAGTGCTCCTGTGTACTTTTCCCAGACTAAACAGGCAACCTTGACCTGCAGCCATCTACTCTCACACAACAATTAACTTAAAGCATGTGTCCTAACATGAATTCTGGCTCCACAACAACCTAGCATTCCTATGGGAAACAACCCAAATTAATAACAGCCTACTTTCTGAAGTACCTGAAGTGCCCTCTCTTAAAAGAGAGAGATAAGAACATTTTTTTTCCCCTCTTTGGACTAAACCAATTGATTTTTGGCTTAGTCTGGTCTCCCACAGAACACATGATTCCTACTGCAATGAATGCAGTCAACATCTATGTTCCTGTATCACATCACTGTTTTCCCTAAAAAAACATGAGAGTTAAAACTAATCTGATTTCCAATATAATAACCCATTTTCACACGCTCTTACTAGTCAGTACTGAGTTTGGACTCTGTCCAAAAAAGATGTAAATGTGTTGGGTTTGTTTCTCCCCACCTACTTGAAAGCTTGAGTCAGATCCTTTTGTCATTTGAAAACATATCAAAGTAGAGTGAAAAAACATGCATTTGTTCCCATAATTTTGAAAACAATTTCAGAATTGTTTTGTTCCTCTAAATAAGTCTGCTGGTCTAATTGCATTAGTGGCCTCTCCCTTGAGATGAACAAAAAACAGTATCTGCATATCTCTGAGGTGCCAAACTTACAGAGACTGGTCTCCTTTTCTATGCACTCCTTGGTTGCACTTGAACTCACAGTTCAACTTGAGGCTCATAAATTTCACAGGGGCATTGATATCAGAGGAGGCATGTGCTCTCCGCTTCCCTATTCTAAGCTATAAGCCCTTTTTCTTCCACATTAAAACACATTTAAACACTACAGATATGACAGAGTCCTCTGTCTTCAGCTATCTTCAAGTCCCTTTGTGTAACATCAGCACTTTCTTTCTTCTACCGTTTCTTCCGAAGAACAAAATGTCCTCTGCACTCGCCACAGACAAATTCATATTTGTACTGTTCTACTGCATCTCTTAATAAAGCCAAGGAATGATGACAGGGTAAGGCAGTAAGAATGGGTAATTTCCCATTTCCCAGAAGAACATGTTCTTGTTCTTTGTATTCAACCTTTAGCAGTGAAACCCTTGCTTTTGGTCTGTTGAGGTGGGGAGTGCTTCAGATCTTGGGACGTAACTCTTTGAACGTTTGACTGGGTTAGTCTTTGTCCTTCACTGAATTCTGCTAATTTCAAAACCACAGAACATTCACCTGACATGCACTGCAATGGTCCCCATGAATGGTGTCTGTTCTTATATATGACAGGAGAAAAGAGCTGAAAAACCACATGTAAAGTGCTGGGAACACAAAAACTTCCTTCCCTGCAAAAGCCACCATTTACCATTCTACCATGACTCAGCCATGATATGAATGGTGGTGTAAATGGCAAACCTCCCTCCTTAGGCAGAGGGGGTCAAAAGCTTGGTGTTGGGGGTGGAATTCTCATTCTCTGTAGTTTTTCTTTTCTCTCAAGATCACAAGCTAACAGGGGAAGGAGTTTGCTTGTGAACCAAGACCTCATTGCTCAGGGTGTGCAACACAAGTACTGGAGGCTTTATCAATGTGCATCAAGGTGGTTTATAATGAGGTAGGTTGTATAACTCAGTAACAGAATAAATAGAAAAATTGCACTTAATCTTCAGCTCTTTGTTCAAAAATATTCAGGTAAATTCCAGCAAACACCAGAGGAGCTCTGGTAGGTAAAAGTTTCCAACTTGGCGTTTTGTTTTAAATGCTACTGCTACAAAGTCGTAATAAAGATGTAAAAACTATTACTCCTTTTGGCACCTTTGAGGATGTTAATTCAGTTGCCTGAACTTCTAGGATATTTTTCCCTCAGTTTCAAATGTTCCACTACATGCACTCCACAAAATACAGTGCATTTCTATATGCCAGCTACATGCTGCTTTGCCAGCCTTTGTTTTTGTGTGTTATAATGCCTTTAATTTACCTATGCAACCTTAAGTTCACATTCCCATATATATATATATATATTTTTTTTTTTTTAATTCAACATATTAAAATCCTGCTCCAGGCTTCTCCTGTGATCATCCTCTTCCCATTTATCTTTCAGACAGCAATAAAAATATGTAAATATTAAGCCACAAAAACTGTATTACTGTAATTTTAAGGATGTGACTAACACCCACAAAATGCCAGAGGTTTCAAAGTCAATGCTTCATGTTGAGCCTGGCTCTTTCAACACTCATGTTAAGTAAAATTCAATTAAAAAAGCTCTGATGAGTTGCAGATAAGATTATTTTACTACCACTACTACTTGTAATAGTTGAATTATGGGAGTGTTTGCAACACTAGCAGTGTCCATGCACCATGGACCAGAACCACAGTTTCAAATTAAAGTAATAGATCCTGGTTTGGAAGGAAGCTGAAAAAGTTGAAAAAGTAGCTACCACCCAACTCTTTCTCTGTGATTCTGTGGCCTCTGAGCAAAAGGTAAGCCTCTTGATACAGCAGAGAACACCTTAAGGCTGCTCTAGTTTACACCAGCTGTTAAAAGACACAGGAAAACAGAAGGATCAGCAGTGTGTAGGCGAGATCTAGCGGCAAACTGAAGCTCTGTATCACTAGCTATTCACAGGACTTGAGAACAGCAACCATTAAATAGATAGGCCGGGATTATGGACAAACTTTCCAAATATCAGTACTGAAAGACCTTCAGATACAGGTAATGAGAGGACATCACAAGAGCCTAGATGGAAAAGACTTAGGGCTTGCACATTTGAACATTCATTTACAACCATGCAAAGCAAGCAAACAAAAGATCACAATGGTAGTAAGTGTGTGATAAAGGGCAATGCTCACTCCATAGCTGTCTCAAACGCTTTACAATATTAACTGATCAAGCCTCCCACAGAACATTTGCAAGTATCTATCACCATCAGTAGATTACAAATCCAGTTTTACATGACTTGCACGGGTTTACAGAACCAGACTGGTGAATCAAACACTATCCCAGGCAGTACATGCCGGTCCCTTGTTGCTTAAAGTGGATGCAACTATTCCTCTTTGTACTATGAGGCATTCCAAAATCCCTGTGTGGAAAACAGTACAATTGCATAAGGAATTATATATAAGCAACTTTCTAGAAGCAAACTAAAGGAGAATCTTGCCAATATTTGAGGCTAGGTTGATAATTAAAGCCTCACTCACCAAAATGTGTCTTATCTAGGCATCCTATTAAATTGTGTTCAAATTTGAGTAGGTGAGAAACCTTCTCCAAGAATATGAGTTTTAATTTTTCCAAGTGTCTTGTAAGTAGACTAAAAGGCACACTTCTTTTTACACTGGAAAGCAACTTTAGTCATCCCAGAAAAATTGCTAAAAATATCTGTAGATAATTAAAAGCATACAGCTAGTGAAAATACATTGTTTCATTTACTCTTGAAGGAATTACCAATATAGGAGATCGGCAATTATCTATTGTTTGCAATTTACTACAAACTGCCCTCTTCATTGGAGGGAAAGCTTTGCAGAATCCAGCTGAAGATAATAATTTATTGCTTTTTATCAGCCATCTTTGAAAATCAGGCCCCAAAGTCCTAATTAACTAACATTAGTGGTTTAGTACCTTACAGAGCAAACAGTATCAGATCTGAATTACAAATGGGTATATCTCTGTCCCAAACCTCTGTTCGATCTCTGATAAAGAGAGAAGTTGCAAAGACAATATTAATTAAAGTAAGGTGCTTTCTTTAAATAGTTCTTATGTTGTATGTATGCTTAGTGGAAACAGGCATTTTTTCTCCAAAGGTGAATGCAAAAAAATTAGCAAAAATCAAGGAAAAGTGCGTTTCAAGTAGAAATATTTATGTCTCTATATTTTCTATGACTTTTGATATTTAGGCTTTGGAAGCACTTCTGGCATAAAGGAATCTGAATAATGATATGGGGACCAAATAGCTAATTCAGAGAAGCTACATGGAAGTTTGTCTAGTAGTCAACATACTGTATGTAGGACAAGTTTCTAAGGAAAGTAGCAATATGTTCTTGAAACTGCTTTACCTACATGTGGGAAAGAGGCAGCAACACAGTCCCCAGATAACAGAGTGACACTCTATTCTGTGCTACTTCTCCATTGCCTAAGAAACCCACCCTTGGCTGAGCCCAATGGCTTTGCAGGGCAGAGCAGAAAAATTACATACAGACTCTATTTATCAATTTATAATTTGCTTATTTATTTTCACACTGCCTCATTTGCAGCAAGCAAATCAACATGTATATTGTCATTTTGACAGGGAATTATTATTCTAATGGAGAGACATAAGCATTCTGGCAATCAGGTATGGATCAGTAGCTGTGTTATCACCAGAAAGGAAAATTAGAGGAACTTTTGCTATCAGTGTTCTGGTGTTACAGCTATAGATCTGTAAGCTATATCAAACAGAAGACCTACTCCATCAGTTACAAAATACAATGTGTTCATTCGCCTTGAAATATAAACAAAATACATGAGAGGGAGGAACCCGTTTGCAATGACTTCTATTAAATTCCTTCCCCAACAGTCCCACACAACGTACAATTATTGGCATTGTAGCGGTTTAATCTTGTCTGTTCTCAAACCACAATAAATATCTTGGTCACGACCTTAATGAAGTACATAGTTCTGATTTTGATCTTACATTAACTTTTCACAAGTCAGGAGTTCCTCTTGATTTAAACTAGTATGCAGAGAGATCAGAGTCAGACATATATCTAGAAATCTGCTATAGATCTCTCTGAGCATAATTCAGTACTTCACAAAGACACACAGGTTGTCTTTTGGTATTGGTTTTTTGTTGTTGTTTTTTTCTTTTGGCAACCATTGTGGTCTCCTTCATAAAAGGTTGTGAGAGGACATAGATTCAGACATGCTGGAATGTACTCTAATCTCCTCATTTTGATCTGCAGAAAATTAAGATGTCTTTATTTACTTTTCTTTTTTATACACATTGTCTTTTAAAATATAAATACTTTAGAAGGAGGAGAGAGAGGTTAGAAATCGACAAAAAAAAAGAGACATTGTCTTAATTGTCTAAACAGTTCAACCTTTGGGAGAACAACCCTGACCTTTGGATAGATGCCAACAACTGCCATTTAGGTATTTACATCTGTTTATCCTCTCAGTCAAATATCTTTTGTCTTAGGTTTGACATGAGAGTACAAATGTTCTGACCCCTACAAGCGGTTCTCAAACATTGGATAAAAGACTTCTTTTCCCTTTTTCTAAAAGGATGCAGACATACTTTTATCCTCCCTTATTCCTCCTTACCAGTTATATGCTTCTGAGGCAGTTGTTGACAAGGCCTGCATAATTCAGTTTATGTGTGTGACTAGAATTTCTCAAAGGCTCTGCTGGACTTTGCAGCTAGCCTGTTAACCCTCTACAATTCCATTTCAGGTTTTCAGTATATGTTTTTACTTTGCAAGTCATACCATCATGCTAGCACTGCCACACATACAAAAGTTACAGCTCTTTTGGAATTTGGTTGAGCATTGTTGTAAGACCTAGAAGTCTATCTGGACTGGAGAAAAATTCCTTGCAAGTATGATTGCCTTGGGTTTCTTCTTTAAAAAAAAATCTCTTTGGTTCACTGTGCATGATTTCTCTTGTCCACATGTAATTCAACTGTCGGTAAAGACATTAAAAAATAATTATCGGAAATAGGAAACTTTGCAATCTCTCTCTTCCCTGGCATATAAACAAGATTTTTCTCAATAGGTACACCACCTTGCCACTAAAAAAAGCCATCATAAAAGTACGTAAATAATCATAGCTTTATTGTGGTTTTAAAGAACTCAGTGAATATCATGTTTCAGCAATCACTGAATGTTTTCTTCGGGTTTGGTATGAAATACAGCAATAAAGTTATCTCTCAGCTTTAGAGAACCAAAACTATTTGATGGTGTCTCTCTAAGATCAAATGGAAAGTCTGCGGAGGAAGTTCAAATGAAGCTTCCAGCTAGAGCTGAAACATTAAAAGCTTCAAGTTAATTGATAAACTCCAGGCAGAGAAAGAAGCCTCTAGGCTTGGCTTGGCTGTTCTCTCAGTCTACAGCAGTCCCAAATACCACTTGGCTTTAATCATACCTGGAGTTGGAAGTAGAACCAGGAGGTCTCCCTGAGCTCTACACCTTTCCTGACTGACAAACAGGAGCTTTGGTAAGGTTTTTGGGGCTACCTTCCATGACCAGTAAGTCTCATATTCTCGTATTTCTGTCTAGGGAGGAAAGAAACAAAGTTGTCTCCTTGGTAAGACCACTGACCTTTTTTCAAAGTTGTCTAACTTTTCACCAAAAAAAAACCAAAAAAGGCTCCATTTGCCACAGTGTTTTCATAAAAAGTCATATCCAGAGCTATACCATTCACAGAAATTTGTCCTTGGAGAAGGACTATCCAGGGAATACTGGAGGATATGAACAACAATTCAGTAAACCTCATTTCTCAGACAACAGAAACTGAGTAAGAGCTAAACTTAGCCAGCAAGCTTTGTTTTTTACCCCATTCTAGTGCTGAAAATGTAGATTTATTACAATCTTTAGTTCTGATTTTTTCATTCTCTCCTAGGTGCAATATTTGAATTTCCAATTAAGTTGAAGATGTCAGTGGCAAGCGTTGTTTGGCCAAAACTCATAAATCTGGTGTTACAGGGGAAATATCATTTCTGAGTACAAGGTCTTTAGATATTTTTCTGTATCTGAAACAGTGCTAATATAAAGAATATTGTTGTCATCTATATAAATAACATTGCTGACTTTTGCACTCAGAGAAGTAAAAGGGGAGGTTAGCAGCGTGTTCACCCTAAATGACCCAGTGCCCTAGAGGGCCTTTGCAATCCAAAATAATGTGGAATTTTCATTTTCCTGTTTGAGACTCATCCTTCTGAACAGGCCATTATGGAAAACGAGAGCTCTCAGAAGTTTAGGGCGATGTGCTGCAGTTTTGTTTGTTTCTTCATTTGAAGTTGTTGCCAGGAAAGACAAGTTAGTTGAAATGTGGAGTTACTTCTGTCATTTAATAATTAGCAAGCACTCTGAAAATATATTATTCGTTTTTCAAAACATAAATAATTAACAGGTAATAATGACACTTTTATAAATAATATTTCATTCTCTGTGAATACTCTCCAGGATTTCCTTACATCCTAAACCTACACCTTGCTCCCAGCTAGTAAATCCCTTTTCTGCAGCATTCAATAAAAGCAAATGGGATAAAGGGATTTCAACTTCCTTCCCATTTAGATATCTGTGGGAACATCTTTAAAAGCTCTTTCCCCCCCATACCTAGAAAATCAGTCCTTTTTAAGCAGTCAGACTCTTAAGCATTCATATTATGCAATCCAAATCAGTTGTAACCAGAATGCATCTGAAAGTGTTTTCTTCGTTACACATAAAAGCTTTGGACACCTATAATTTTAGGAACCCAAAGTTTACAGGCTAAGGAAAAGGGTCAGTACTAAGCATGACAGGTCTATGTTTCAGTTAGAGATTTTATAGCTTATTTGTCTTGTTTAGAAGTGAATATTATATCAAGATACAGCTAGGCAGAATTCCAGAAAAATATGTTATTTTATTTCACAATCCAAGACCCTAGTCCTGTAGACATTCACTGCTGGATAGAGTGCCAGCATGCTTCAACCTCTTCCCTCTTGCACCCCTGTAGAGCCACTGGACCTCAAACTATGGCCCCTTTCTTGCTGCAGTGGTAGCATAGAGTGTTTCAGAGCTCTGTAATAATGCTACAGTATAAATGAAAATAACCCCAAATATTTCAATGAACTTATTCCTGATTAATACCAGAATAACATAAGGAAATCCGGACTAGTTACTTTCTGGGAGTACCTGGGGTTTTAAACTCCTCAGAATTTATTATTCCCTTTTTTGATAATATAAATCTGACTGAAAGCCAATGCAAATGTAATTTACATTAAGCAACTTTCCTCTGTCAGTCTTCTGTAAACATATATTAACATAGATGGGAAGCACAAAAATTCCAAGTGCAAGCTTTACCATACTGGTATAAATTTTTAAGTTCTCTCATTCTTATGTTAAACAACTTTTTTCAGTATATTAACAGAAACAAGTAAAAGCAGTGGGTAGAATATGAAACTTGCCCATTTACTAAAGTTCCTGCAACTCTCAAGGAAGTGCCAAAGAGCAATACCAAGGGTCTGTAAAAATTCCACCAGAAAAATGGGAACGTTACAGAACCTGCATATGGGGGACACTGCGGGTCTCTTGCTGTGAGACACAAATGGGACAAGAAAGTTGATGAGTACATGCCCAGGTGAAACCAAGAGCATTAAGGTTAGCAAGAACCAAACCCAATGGATTGCATTATCATGACTCTCAACCACATTAATGCTTTGCAGAAAACAACAGAAGGAGGCAGTGGAAAAGTTTGCCGATAATCTGGCACAGTAACCGAGAGATGACTGCAGTCTTGGTGCAGCTCTGTCTAGCCCAACCAAACGGTTTCCTTCACTGATGCCAGCTCCATTATCAGGTATATCAGTAACCATATCAGTTGTAACATGTACAGAATTGCTGAGATCAACAGAAACCCAGCACTTGGAAAGAGTTAAAACACATGATTAGACACAGGGCCAAAATCAAAGGGCCTTCACCCATCCTACGGGTGGTGCTATCTCAAAGTATAATCACACCCTGAGGTGGCATAAGGCTATTTATCAACTAACTTGCCTATATTTGAGATGGGCAAGACAGAGAATTTTGTTTAGCATGCATTTAAATGCTGCCAGGCAAGAACTGCAGCTGTGACAAGCATCCTGTGAAGTTCTCAATTGGGGGGGAAAAAAAAAAAAGAAAGGAATGAATCAATGAATAAAAGGTGTGTGAAAATATGGACACGCGGAGTCATAAGATTCTCTGTAATAAAGCGCACGACACTGAAGGAAGATAGGAACAGAGGAGTGCAGGAACATGAAGCGCTGTAGGAGTCAACCATCTAAAACTTTTACTCACTTGTTTACATCTGTGTTATTTCCATGGCAGAAGTCTAAAGACCATCTGAATTGATTAGTTTGCTAGTTAGTGATACAGAAAAATGTCAGCCATGTCCAGGATACCAGAAAGAACACAATTTCTTCTCTTTTTGTTCTCATCTGATTTGCAGGGACTAGTTGGAAAGGAAACTGTAAGAACTCCTATGCCTTTACATGGTACCCTGAGATGTACCCTCTTGCTGCTACTTATATTGACTTTACAGTCAGATCTAGCAGGGAGCTCTCAGAACATACTTATTAAGGATGTGCATTGAGAAAAGGCCCCAAACCCTTCAACTACCCATTCAGAATTTTGCTTGGGAAATAGAATAATTAGAATGGGCAAGGTCAAAAAATTATGGAGGGTGAAGAGTGTTAGTGAAAACCAACTCATTCCTTTGTTTTTCCTCACCAAAAAAACCCCACAAAGCAAACAAACAAACATACAAACAAACAAACAAAAAAACCCAAACCCCCTAAAACCAAACAAACAGGAGGAAAAGGTAAGAAATCCAAAGCTCCTTCCTTTGAACTAGAGGTAATATGCACTGAGCAAAAAAGGGACTTGAATTTTCACAGTGAATTGGCATGCTGTGCAATTCAATGCCAGAATAGGTCAGTAAGTCAAATACCATAACTGGATCTTTTAGTGGACTGTATGTTTCATGACAACTAGCAACTTTTGGAGCTATCTGAACTAAGATAATGAGGACAATCAAACCTCATGCTTCATTCTACAAAATGATTACCTATAGGAGTTGAGCAAGGATTTTTCCTCCACGTGTTAAGAGCACTGTTAGTAGGTTGATTTATTTTTTTTGCAAGGAGGAAGGTTTCCCTTTCCTCTGCTGCACAGGATATTTTCTGTGCTGAGAAGAGGATACCAGCTTGCTTTGCCAGGTATGCCAAAACCTATTTAAAGATCTCACTTGGAAGGGAAATCTATTGTATGTGAATTTAAGTCAATGCATTTTATCTCATGAACGGGGAAGACGAAGAGACCTTACACAGTTGGTTACAACAAGTCCACTGATAGGCACTAACTTGTTAAACTGCTGTAATGCAATTGTCTCCCATATTGTGCCCATATCCTGAGGAGGAGAGGGACAGAGCGCTGAGCATGCTGCGATGCCATGAGGTAAAGCCAGTGTGGTTTTTTCCACAGCTTTTGCGATTTTTCACAGACTGCCTACACTGTGCAATCAAATGCGTTTGTCAGTACTTTTAAAAGCAGACTGCTGTGTAATTTTGGAGTCTTCCTGTTCTTCTCCTCTACTTTTCTGTTCTTATGAGCACATTCACATACAGACACACTTTTACAGAAACAAATTCTAAATAGTAATATTTGTTTCTCAAGGCTAGCTAATGTGGAGAATATTAAAACTCAGATGGAAATTCTCCTTTGGGTGAATGATCTGAGTGTTGGAAATTCTTCACACACATGTCCACAACATCCACAGCTTCACAGACAGACACAGGTAGGCTGAAAGAGCAATCATGATACCATCTGTGTTTGGCAGAAGATTTCTAACCACTTTGCTGCTCTCTCTCTCTCGTCTCTCTCAGTGTGAAGAGACAGAGGAACCCATGGAGATTCAGTGAGAATTTAAACAGAACATATTGAAGGCTGTACTGACAACTGTAGATTCAAAGTAGCTGAAAATTGAGTACTGGAGCAACAATGGTGCTATGGATTAAGAAAGGCTCTCTGACGTGGCTAGCACGGGCACCAGCTATAAGGGCTCAGCCTGCTCCTCGCTTGTTCCCCCATTCCCAGTTCTACTTCTGTATGCAAGGTTTTACTGTTCACAGCAGCTGGTTGCTGTTGATACCAATTTGAACAACTCTCTGAAGTACATGACAAAGCAACTCTCATGTACCTTGAATGAAAATGTTGAATTCCTCCACTGCCTGAACACGCACCCCTCCTTTATGAACACTTACTTTTAAAATAGTGCTAGCGCAATCTAGATTATAAAGAACAGTTGTTTTTCTTGATATCTATCAAGTTAGCATCATAGACGTGTAATCTCTACCTTTTCCTATAGGTTTGCAGGATTCTTTTATTTCTTTTGCATAATTAGAATGTGAGCTATGAAGTTTTGAGCCTCCTGGTCAAACTGAAGGCTTTGAACTAGGTGGACACTAATCCACTGTTGTCACTGAACTGGGGGTCTCTATTACTGCAGACATGAATGTGATATTCTACCTAAGAAGATGTCTACAACACTACAGAAAGGAAAAGGAGGACAATAAGATGGAGTACATTATTTTCTTTGTGGGTATCTAGAGATGAATATGTCTGGCAGTCAGCATATAGGTGTTGAATTCAAAATAATTTTACCCAGTACACAAAAGACAACAGGAGGAAGAACACTCATTTTCTTAATACTGAATTTTTCTTCCACAGTTCTGCCAACAGCAGAATATCACTTAACATTACTGCATCATTTATCAAATGTATACAAGTGATTGGTCTGTGTCATCTTTTGGCCAGGCATTTAGGCTTCAAAAAAATTAAACAAAATGTCCTGGAACCCAAGTGGGTCATGGTGCATCCATTACTTCAGTCTGTTGAGTTGTTGGGTTGTATGGTTTCTGGGAAACGCATACGGTTTGTGTGATTGTGGATATCGATGTCACTCAGTAAAAGGAGTCAGAGAAAAGTAAGACCAAGAAAGACCTTGCTCTGCCTCCTCAGCAAAAATGTCAAACAAATTCTGATTACAAAATTTGTAATGGGCAATGTTTTTTTATTAAGTTATTAAAATAGTATGGGACAAGTTGACATGGGCTCTCAAACTACCAGCAAAACTCACAAAACTGGTAATAAAAAATTCACAAACTGTTCCTGGGATGTGGCCTCTACAGCCCAGAGTAATACTTTTCTTTCCAAATAATTACTTTAATAACCTGTAATATAAAAACTCCTTACTACCCTTAAGGGAGGAGGAGGGAGAAGACAGGAAAGAACAGCTTTATTTTTTTAGATACCTTCCTGAGTTTGCAGAATTGATGATTTGAGAACATAACAGTTTACTTACACTCCATAATTAATCCAACCATCTTAGCAGTCAGGATACTGTTAAATATTTTACAGAGAGCTAAAGAGACAGAAAGAACCCTGATCCAAAGACCACCATCTCTGTGAAATGAGACTCTTTAATTTAAAAATTATTGAAATAAATAACAACTTCCCAAATGTAATTTTCAGAATTACTTCTCTTTTCCTGTGGAAATCAATTAGGACACTGGAGTCTGTATATCTCAAATACATACTAAGGGCAAAATTCCAAGGATCTAGCATCCATGAAGTAAAAAATTGTTTTAAACATAATTCAATTTTTATTTTAATTAGTAAGCAGATGAAGAATTGCTGAAGGAGGTTAAACTTCTTTGAAAAACTGGCCCAAAATGCTATCATCAGAAATTACAGAGAACTAAGTACTTTTGTAAATCTGCTGTTTGTTTAAGTGCCCATGTAGGAGTTGATCTTGTTAAAAACCATTTTGGTCACTTAGCAGATACAAAGGCCAAAAGCTTCACTGAGATTTTACAAGATCAAATTAAAATGATCCCTATCAAAATGGTTTAATCTGTGGCTTCAGGTTTAGTCAGTTTAGGAACCCACTACAAATCCTCCAAAATAAATTAAACTCCCACCAAAATTTGTGTTTATGTGCAATAAATTTATTTTCCTTAAACTTCTCAGTAGTCCATAAACCACCAAAAGCTTTTGGACTACATATTGAAACAGGTATGAAGCAGAAGTTGGGAACAAATTATCTGTTCTTGCAATGGATGAAGATCACCTGAGAAATTCTGTAGAAAACAGAATTGCTCAACTTTCATAGATGATGTGGAGTAAATGACTTGGGGTGACAAAATGTGAAATATGTAGATAGATACAAAGGGAAGCACACTGGGAAAAAGTATCTTACATTCACACCATCATTACTCAGTGAAGAAAGTTATCTTTAAAATATTAAAGACAATTCCATGAAAACTCTCAACTCGATAGTCATCACAAAAGGAAATGAAGTGCTCAAAATCCTTAAGAGAAGAGTGGAGAATGCAAAAGAAAACCTCATCATATAACAGCAGAAATACACAATTAGCCCATTCTATGAGTACATAGGGTTCAGATCCCATCTCATAAAAATAGTATGTTATAAGGGGAAAAGTTTCAGACACGTCTGAAGGATCTCAGAGAGGAATATTTTCTCTATAGGAATAACTGAGGAGATGACAACTATTCTGTCTAGCCTACAAAACCCCAAGTGGTAAGAAGATTTTGAGTAAGGACCTTGTGATCTTCCAGTTCAAGTGCTAAGGGCCTTTAAGGAAGCCAGACTCTAAACAAGCAAAGGAGGTGTCTCTTTATGCAGCAGATACTTGCACAGTGGAGTTCCTTGCAAAAAAAAAAAAGGATGAGGGGCACTTGCATGGTTTCCAGATATGGAAGAAAGAACTGTGGTTACTAAACAGACAAACAAAATTAGGCTCAGGAATTCCTGTTAACTGAGCATGAGAGGAGGTTTGAGGTGAACAATAGGGGAAGATCATATATATTTATCATATCTTCTCTTGGTATCAACTTGGTATAACAGCTCCTGTTTTGAGCTCCTGTGTTATATGAACCCTTAGACTGACCCAGAATGAATGCTCTTTTAGAATCAGGAAATGGGCAGAAATAGCATGTATTGTCAACATATCATTAATTTATCAAATATGCACTTTAGACACTCTCAGTGACAAAGGACTTGGTTGGCCTTTTGCTGAATACAGCCTAATGTACAAAAGAGTGTTGCAAAACTCCATTTGTTGAGAATATTGTGAATGACTTGTGTCAAATACCCAAAAGGAAAGCATTTCAATATCAAGCTTTTGTTCAAGCATAATTTCTTTTAACAATAAAATAATGGAAGAGTACAGAAAAGAATGAGAGCTGTTTATTGGTAATATAAAGTGTGCTTTATTGGAACTCCCATGGTTAGATATCATAGCAGTACCTTTTATCTCAGACTAAGTAACTAATGCATTATACAGAAGAACAATTAGTGAATGAACCATAAGGTATTGTATATAACAATGTTTTAGTGCAAAATTGAAACTTTACACTTCATGGGGAGGGGAAGAATTTCTCTTTGTATTTGCTGGCTGCATTAAACACATTGAAATTTTTGTGTCACCACTACAGTAGTCAATCAGATGGAACACAACAGAAATGTTTCTAAATAATATCTTTGTTTCTGAATAATTTCTGCAACTTATCCACTTTTCATGAATTTCACAATAACTACCAAAGTTGAACAGACATGGGCCTCATGTCATCCTTGCATTCATGCAATGGCAGCTGCATAATGCTGCCTAGTACTGCGACATGTAATTGAAATTAGTTCTTAAGAATATACTAATATAAGCCTTTGTTTAAGTTCATGGGCCAATTTCAACCCTGATGGAAGCCCAGTGACGTCAATGAATTTGAGTAACGTTGACATCATGTGTTGATTTAAAAATCAACAGGATAGCATTTCAGATATCAAAATGTCACAGAAGTTGGAGAAAGAGCTCTGGAAATGTCAAAAATGGAGCACTGCTAGTGTTCATTGGATTAGCAACATTTGCAAGCCTCAATCCAGCCAACAAGAGGAAATACAAAAGAAATCTGTGATTAGAAGAAATGCATGGCTTAATCAGCTAAAATCCTATATGTCTGATGACAGAAGATCTTTTTCATGCACTCAGAAATGTTTGATAGGTCTATGAGTGAAAATTAGTATAAAGTTTATTTGATTTCATTCAGACTGCATCTTAATTCTAAATTGCAATTGGTCTGGGACAAAAATAACAGAGAAAGAGGCAAGTTTGAATAAGCTTGAATTTGGAAATATAATAAATATATTTGGAAATATAATAAAATAATTGTCTGAGCTATGACATCTAACAAGAGCACCTGCCTATCCCCTTGCCATCTCACAAAAAAGAGGTTCCAGATTCGCAAAGAAACTCGTATAGTCTGAGGTTAGGATTTCACCTGGCTCTGATGTTGTTCAAGTTCTAAGCTGCTGGCACTGCTCTCCTGTCCTCATCATCCTTCACTGATCTAGATCACAGGGAAGGTTATATTACCATACCTGGACATGCTGAAATAGGAATGTGTATTTGAAAATTTAATTTCCTTTGAAAAACTACTGTGTAAAGTTAGGGAGTAATTAACCCAAAAAACCCACCAAATTCTAAATGCTACCAAATTTGAATCAATCTCCAAGTATGGCTTAATTTTCTCATAAATTATTTAATTTTACTGCATTTCATCATACAGATAAAACATGAAGAGCTTGATTGGACATAGTAGTAATGTTCTCATACCTTCTTACCTCTCCATCCATTGCTGAAAATCAGAAATATTTTTAGTGCTGTGAAGTTGTGTTTTAGCAAAAGAAATAGTAAGATCGTCATAAAACATATATGTGTATCTATTTTAATTGCTTCAATGAGAAAAAATAACATGGTGTACAGAGAAGAGGAAGTAAAAAACATGGTGGTTAACCCACACACCAAGAACACACTGAGTGTTCTGGTTAATTACAGAGAAGCCAATTGTTTCATATGAAGGATGGCTCATTATTTAAGTATACTAAGAAAACGGTTAATTAATTTACTTAACCAAGTGTACTTTTATTTTGTCTTATTCTTTGTGTTCTGAATGACATTAAATGTATTTTCCTTATTTCATGCAATTTTATTAATTTTCCTTTAATTTTGTTACAAAGTATCCACGCGAATCAATGAATCATCTAACTACATTTGTTTCTTTGGGGTGAAAAATAAGCAAAGGAAAGAAAAGTAATTTAATTTAACGTTAATAGGCTGCAAACTGATGTTTACAATAAATCAGCCACTATTACCATGCTTAATAGTTGTGAATGAGACAGAACAGATGTGGCTACATCTCTTTCTTTTCCTTACTCTTAGAGGGTGAATCTCTCCTACATTCTTCTAAATGAGCACATCGATTGTTCAAGTGGGTGTATAAAAGGACTATTTTATAAAATTAGAGCCAAGTAAGAGCCAAAGTCTTTTAATTCCTCAGGTTTGTTTTCTTACACACACACACTCCCANAACAGATGTGACAGTCTATAAACAGAAGGAAAGGAGAAAAAAAGAAGAAAAGGTCCTTATAGATTAAGCATTTTCATTCAACTTCTTTTTTGTATCCTCATGCAATATTTCAGTCCCCTGGAAAAGAACTGTACCTGTACCTGTACAAACAGCTTTATTTTCCACAGACATTATTAGAGATTAAAATTGTTTTTCTGAGAAGTTTTTCTAAACATAACCATAGCAGTTATTGTTCTGGACATATAGTAGGTACCATCTGTATTAGCCACAGCATCTCTGCTTCAGGAATCAGTCATGAAAAAATAGAGGAATCAAGTGAGAGAGAGATCCTTTCCAAAACTTCCTTACTATCAGCAGACTCAAACCATCTAGAACTCACCTTATATTTCTACAGGATTTCTTCCTATGTAGCTTCATCTCTGGAATTATACCCAGGATGGGTTACACTCTCAGCATATTTTTAGAAAGTTTATAAGAGCTAAGAAAGGCACAGAGGAGAATGAACACACAGAGAAACCAAAAATATTTTACGCTTTTGCAAGTAATTAATTCTGCAGTATAAAAGTCTGAAAAGGGAATGGGTCTGGAGAGCAAATCTGCATACTAATGCATGCCAATATTTAAAAACTACACGGCATTTTTTATCTGAGGATCTCTGCAAAAAAATGGATATTACAGATACTGTATTTTGCTAAAGGTCACTCAGCAAGCTGAAACATGAGCAGAAGTGAGGTGTTCTGTCTCCTGCATCTCTATCCTGTCCACTACAAGACACCACAGCCCTGTTAAGAAGAACTGCTGTGAAGAGAGGCTTTTGTCTGATTAATCTTTTGTCCTGTCAGGTTCACAACGCCCCTTGCAAAACTGGAGTTCAAGGTCTTCTGATGTTTACCTAACATATCATCACTTATTTCTCTGAGGTTTTTATAACTCAGGCATGAAAAATTTGCTCCAGGGTGAAAGCTGGCATGAGAGTGTCTACAGCCAGGAGGACAACTTTTCTTTAACTAACTTAGGGAAAGGAAATTTGGAAAAAAAAAAAAAAAAAGCTAAAATATTTCCAAGAGCTTGTAAAGCTGGAACACAACAAGATCATTTACTTGAACCAGTTTGCCCAGACTTAACTATAATGAGAATCATACCATGCCTCAACTCAAAAGTAACCCAAAGCATTGTTACTCACTCAGTCCTCTGCCCCAATAGAGTTCAATGGGATTTGAATGGGGTTTGGGGTATTTTTAGGTTTTTTTGAAGTAGTCCACTGTGGTAAAACACTAATAGCAGGCATGTTGTGAGGGCTTAAAGTCACTGGAATTTCCAGCTCATGATGATTTGGCTGAACTTCAGATAAGAGGACACCCACTTCACGTCTCTCACATTAACACCCAAGTTCACCTGTATGTGGTGAGTCCCATGATAGGGATGGTACGAAAATTTTTCCCTGCTCCATGTGTTTTCCCAAGTGCTTCAGGCACTCTGGAGTGTGCAAGGTATCCTTCTTGGGAAAGCTACCCAGCTCAGCTGTGGGCAATGTGCTTTGCCCAAGGCTCAGATGGAAACAAGCTTTACTCTGATTTAATTTTCTCATGGTTTTAGCTGGGCTGCTGCCAAAGTTCACCGCCATCCTTAAAGGCTTCAAATGGTCCTTCCACAGTCCATACCCCACCTTCTCTTGCAAGCATGGCGTGAATGATACAAGGCAGGTTTTAGAGGTTCCAGAGAGGAAAAGTGTTCTTTACTAAATCTGCTAATATGGAAAATGTCCTGCACACTGATGCATTAGATCACAGACTAAACATGCCCTATCTGATTACTTTACCCCACCATAAGAATTAAAGTAGGCACTACTAGATGAAAAACATGGTCCCTGTACAAAGAGATTAAAATCTGACCTAACTCACATGGAGCGCTGGCAGCACATGAGTATTTTTCAGTTCAGGTCTCAACTACGCAAGCCCAAAATGTACTCCCACACCTTCTTACACACAAAAGGAAGAGTTTTCTACATAAAAAAACGTGTCTCACATAAGCATCCAGTGGACTTCCGAACCTCAGGGTTTCAGACTAGGGAAGTCTGGCTTCAATAATAATAATTTTGGAGGGAATTTTGGGTAGTGTAAGGGACTATGGTATTTAGGTCTTTGGAAAAAAACAGACTGTGTTTCCTCATTTTTAAGTTATTTGTTTATTTTGTCTTATGTTTTCCTGTCTTACTGTTGTACTGACTTCATTCTCTAAGTGCCAAGATCCCAAGTAAGTGAGTTTATTTTACAAAATCCTCTTAGCCTGCCTATAATGTGGTGCAAAATTTGGCACCGTGGTCTAATGATGATGTCAAAGTGAAAAGACTCCTTTCCTCACAAAAATATCTTTCTGTTCTCAAGGAAATATAGGGTAATAATATCTCTTGATTTTAGTGTTCATAAATAAGAATCTAAAGGTTTCTCATTCTTTTTCTTTAAATTATCTTTTGAAAAATCTGGTGGTGATAGGCCGCACCAAAGTGCCTACAGGGACAGCCAAATCTTCTACCTTTTATTTGCCTGAAGATTACTGCTTTGCCTCATCTTTTTTCCTTCAAATGCAATGGGACTTATCCATCCCTACCTTGTCACAGTATCTCTCACAAATGCCTCTCAGACCAGCACTTGCCAAATTAAAGACTATTTACTTAATTGCAAAGGAAGTAAAAAGAGAACTTTTCAGATAATTTTGTATTTACAGGGCTGGAGCACCTTCCAGCCACAATTGTTTAAAATTGTACAATTTTATAGCGGTCTGAAAGAGAAAAATAGTTGGTTACAGATAAAACAGCAGTAACTTTACAACCAGTTTTAGAGTTATAATGCAGTTTCCAACTGTGAAAAGTTAGCAGGCAGGGAGAGTATGGAGGCCTACAAGAGCGGATAAATGTGAATCTGTAGCAAAATAGTAAAAGATGCGCCAATCCTTTTCCAAGGTCATTAATCAGGGACAGATTTAGGGCAGCCAATGGGGGTTTTGGCACTTCAGTGAGATGAGAATTCACCTAGGCCCTACTTTTTTTCAGTGTGGAGATCTGTAGCTATTACTGTTTTTACAGATTATGAAAACAAAGCTTTTTAATATGTATATTTCTAGTCTTCAACATCAAAAGCAACATGAAAAAAATCTTTGAGTTGCTGATAGCTTTGTGGTGCAAGAGCTTACAGCCTTCTTTATATTTTTCCTGCCTAATAATTTTGGATTACTTCCTGTTTACTGTCAGTGCATCTACTGCGTGTGTCAGCCTGGTGCAGCACTGACATGATATATGCATTAGACCACACATTGATAGCAGAGACAAAGTTACTCTGTTCTGACAGGACAAGAAAATTACCCACAAGCAGTAAAATATAGGGTTGTCATGTGACTATGTTCTGTTTCAAAACCATGTATCATATGGTGATAGCACAAGAATTAGGGCAGTGTGAGAGATGCTGGAACTGCAAAGCCAGTTATCTGGTCCATCTGCCTATATGTGTCCTGCATTAATATTATGTAAATATTTAATCTCCCCTGTGTCCTGATGACCTGCTGAGCTCTGTTTGGTGTTTTTGTGTGTTGTTTCTCACCAGTCGGCCCAATTGCTACACACCTTGTGCATTGCCTTGTTTCCCTTGCAGTGCCAATTCCTTCTATTGGTAATGACTCTGCTGCTCACCTACCCCCCAGCACACCTTCTGATCACACATTGCTTGCACTGCTCTAAATCTGCATGCCAGACTGGGGCAGCTAAGGCAGCCCAGGGGGGAAAGAAAGAGGACAACAGGCAGTATACTGTCAATGTCAATAGTTCAGTTTCCTCTGCAGAAAATGCAGGCTTGCAATGAATTAAGACTGCAACACTTTGCAATCTCGTTGATATTCCAATTACAAATCTGAAGCATCTAATTCACCACCTCCAGGAAAATAAGGAAGAAGCAAATTAGTATCTACAGATATAACAATGCAGTTGAGGTGGTTGGGATCATGTCCATGTGTTTCCTAAGCAAACTCTGGGATTTTATTTCGTTAATGTGAGCTGCTGAAAGGTAAGTCATTGGTTAACAGTCCTATACATGTATTTCTGCCTTTACTGTGATTTGCATAAGTGCCAACTGTGCTACCTGAAAGCATCCCTGTCCTGATTTATGGGTGTGTTTGTATTGCTCGAATCATAAATCTTCTTCTCTAGGACACTTCTGTTGTGGTATTTATTGACCAAAGACAATTTGCGTTAAGAATGTTTTGAGATCTTGCCAGATATGCACTAGGGGATATTTGAGAAAACATTCAGTACTCAAGTGAATGAATCTGAGCAAGTGTATGATCTCACTACCCAGATAAGCATTTTGCCATAATATTTTAGTACCCTATTTTATTAAGAGAAACCTATGTTTCCATATGCATCTATTTACCATAGAGTCAATTCATTTAGGCCAAATCAAAATAAATGCTGAAAGAAGACAATTTAAGCTAGTGCTCTCAGGCTGGTGATTATGGCACAGTGAACAAATCTTTAGGGTCAGATCTTCTTTTACTGAATCTAGCTCAAGCCTGAGTACTGTATTGAAACAAAATGCCCAAACATGCCCTCTTTACACTATTTCTAGGAGTTTTACTTTTAGGAAAAGATTCTTTTTTACTCATTAGAATCAAATCTTAAAATACCTAGAAATCTTTGATTAAAATGAACATTTTGCACTGTTGGGAGGTGCACATCTTCACCAGATGAGAGGTGGACACCAAAAATAAACAGGCTGTATGACCAGTGGGAAATACTTCAGGAAAAACTGAGACATGAGGAGATGAAGAGGCATTTGAGCAAGTTAAATCATCCCTGTAGCATCTGGTGGCTTGAGGGTGCATCTCTTGCACTTGCCCCATGATATAGCCTTCATGAGATCTCACCTGGGACCGCAGTGCTAGGAGCACAGATTCGCCCTCTGCAGGGCTTTACATGGCTTGATTTGGGCCAAAGTCAATCTTTCCCCTGGGATTAGGCCCCTTTCCTTGGGAAGGCAGAGGGAGGGGTTAGGGATTTCCCACGTGGTTTCTCTCCCTGCCTTATCATCCCTGTGCAAGACAAGGTCACAGCGCACACACAAACTGGGAGATGCTCCCATCTTTGGAGGATCTCTGCGTGGCAGCTGCTCCTGACTGGGAAGCCTTTGTGGGAACACCCAATCTGCTTCCAATCCTGTTTCTTTTTGCAGGAAACGTCTAGAGAATCATTTGGCCAAAGAAAGAAATGCTGAGCATGAATCTCCTACTGGTTAAGGCACTTACCTGGAAGGAAGAGTACCTGGGCTTCAGTCTCTTATTTCAATGAATGATTATGTGATCTATATTAAACAGCCATTGGATAAAATACTTGCACAACTATTAGAGCAGGGATTGCAGCCTGGATCTGCCCCCCTCCCCTTCCAGTTGAGGATCCCAAACCACCAGAGTCATTCTGGGTCTTGCTATCCCCCTATCTGTTTTTAATGAATCTGCAATTATTTGATGAAAAGTGGAACAGCTTCCACAGCAAAGATGGGGATAGCACCTCTCCCTTTCCCCTGTTTTTGGAGAGCTGGGTTCAAAGGCTCTCAGGCAGAGCAGGAAACTCCACAGAGGTCTCCTGCTCCCAAGATGTGGATTGACTGTGGGACTGGCAGCACTGCTCCTCCGGGAGCTGTGTCCACCCTGAGGTCACCCAGCAGACTGAGCCCCTAAGGAGGCTGTGCACAAAATAATACCACATCTGTAGATCCCCAGGCAACCAGGCAGGAATTAGGTGCTGAGCTACCTGGGACTAAGACACTTGATGGTGTTCCCAGAGCTGGAGTCACTGGGGAATCTCTGGACATAAGAAACTAGGGAGGTGGCAGGTGAATGGGGGATGGAAGGTGGCTCTGTCAAGACTCAGGATCCCCCTGTCCTTACCTGAATGTAGCCCCAGGTCACCTGCCAAAGACCACACAGGGAAGCTGGGGAGGAGCCGCCTTGAGCAGCCATTTCCTGAGGCACAGCCTGGCCCTGAGAGACAGGCATCTCTGCACTCCTGTACTCCTATGCAATTTCTCCAGGAAAGAAAAAATCTGCAGTGATAGTGAACAAAGCAGACTGTTCATCACCCGGGAGGATCACAGCTAACAGCCACTGCCATTTCCAGTGGATACACGTAATTAGCAACCATTCAGTAGACAATCCTAAATGAAAATCACAAATAAAGCTAGTGAGTTCCTGGTGGAAAGATTTATTTATCTTTACAGAGGAAAACAATATGTACATGTGTAACCTTTTAACTCTTCTTCTCTTTCCTCTTCTTACTCTTACACTGGATAATTATTTATTTTGTAGCTTAATTAGCTAATTAATGTGTTATGTTGCTTTTAAGTGGGAAGTCACTTTGTTTAGTTGTTGGTTGCATGTGGCTTTTGTTCAGTGTCTGTGATGTCAGTTTATAACATAATCATCTTCATTTGCAGTGGTCTGAGGTGATGAAGCCTATTCCTGATGGCAATATTTTAATTCTCAGAGTAAAGTTTGAAAAAGAGCAGTGACTTACAGGGAATCACTTCATGTGGATAGAAGGTAACTGATAAATGTGCACAAGCCCCCACTGCCTGTCTGAGAGGCAAAGTTGTGCTGATTCCCTTCAGAAGAAGACGCTTTGAGGCTTTTCAGAGGGTGTACTAAAAGGTATTAAAAAGAATTGACCAAATCCACCCAGGAGTTTCTTTTCTGGTTATCACTGCATTTTCAGGAACATAAAGGGACTTGAACTGGATCCCCATCCCATCAGCTCACTGGTAAAGGCACCTGGGTAGAACTGGTGCTTCGGAAGCAAAAGCAAACAGGATATACTGCAGGGAGCCAAGGCAGGTTATCTCGCTGCCTGCTACAGCTTCACGCTGCAGCACAAGTTTCACCTGCCTGCACACAAGCACCAGTGCCCCGTACATCCAGGACAGGTGGACAAGGTCATTGCAAGAGTTAGCAGCTTCATTTCTCATCAAATGCCCAGCCATGAAGGCATCTAAAGCTTATATGAGTGTTTCTCCCAACAGCTGTCCAATTCGCTAGTTCATCGGATTCAGAGATATCCAGCCTGGTGCCCTGTGTCAACTCCAAACCCTGACAAATGTCTTTTGTTTGCATTTTGTTGTCAGAAATAATGTATGCAGCCACAGACCGACAGTAACACATATTTCTCCTTCGACTGGAAAGTTGAGTAAGACACTTAGGCTCATTTCCCCAGTGGTAAATCCTAGCTGTCTCAGTTAGGAAACTGGTCTCCCTCAATTCCTTGTCTAGTCAGCTGAGCTGCTCAAGATGACTATTCAGAGCATGTGAATTAGTTTTTCTTGAGTATTACCCTTTAAAGAGCCTGTCTTGTGCAGAAAATGTACAGCTACTCCTTTACAATACTCAGTGCTTTAAACCTTCTTCGATATTCACGGATTAATACTCTACACATTTCTATATGTTCATATATCAAGAAATAAACTTCCCTCTGAATCTATTAATTTGTCCACTGGAAACTAAGCCTGCTACCTGATGAATGAAGAAAGAAAAAAGTATGGCCTTGAATAAATCCCTTAGAAACCATAACATGTACAACAGTTCCTACATCGCCTTTGAGACTGAAATGTTGCTCTATGTTTTTAAGCTCACTGACAGTTTTATGATTTAAAGGCATTTTTTTCTGCCTCATTCCCACCCTCCCATTCACGTATTCTTCATGGTGGTTCCTGTGCAACAACACTCAGTAATAACCCCTTTCCCTAAGGGATCAAGGAAGGAAATTCAACAAGTCACTGCCTCTCCCCTTTCAGATTTTTTTTTTTGTTTGTTTGGTTTGGATGGTGTCTGAAATGGGCTGGAATGCAAATGGAAGATATTTGGCAGGTTGACATTTGTCTGCAAAGCTAGGCACTGAGCCAGAAGCATGGAGCAAGCTGGAGTGGGTTTACTTAAAGTGGGAGCAATAGTGCCAGAGCCCTCCAATACATTTTCCCCGGAGACTCATAGGCAGCCCACTCAATACTTCATTAAGGGTGAAATCCAGGACTATTTAAAGAGCCTTAGGAAAGGGTCTATGCACCAATTAAGTTCTTGAGGCCTCTGCACTGCACTCTGATTTCCACCCAAAGTAAGAACTGTTAACTGAGGAAAAGATGTTATTATCCAGATTACAGTCTGCCCTTGTGAGGATAAGAAACTGTTGGCACATGGTTGGAAGGTGCTCAGTCCTTTGTAGATGCACCCTTGCAGCATGTCTGGTGCAAACAGACTCTTGCCTGTCCATGAAGAACTCTTACAATGTGAAAGAGTCAAGGCAAGCAAGAAAGCAGGATATTTCCAGGAAAAACTCTAAAATCTCATCTTTCTTAAAATTGGAATACAGAAGTTACTTCTACACTGCCAGGATGTTACAGAGCCCCCAGAGCTGAGGTAGTGAAGTGGCTCAGAACTACATCTCCGAGTCTATTTTACAGACATAGGTATTAGTTTTTCTGAATCTGTTTCTGCATGAATACAGGGTGAACACAGGGATGACAGGCACGTTACAGCATTTACTATAGACAAGAAGTATCTGCTATCGCTTCAGTAGGCTGGAATAGTTTTTGCTAAAGAAGAAGTTTGCCTATATTGTCTTATTTATATCTATAAGGCAGGCAGGCAGGCATTTACTAGCTCTCTACTGCAGTAGGAAGTTAGTCTTAGATGGAGGATATCTTTCTATTAACAAGGTCAGCACTATTATTTTGTATGGGTTGCATGAACACTCATTTGTTTGCATGCAGTGCGGGGAACACTGAATATTTTAATTTCTAAACAATGGGGTGGCACAATGTCAAAGAGACACAGAGGGACATGGGGAGCATGGGGAATGCTTGTAATGCCCTAGAGTCTTTTCACAGCAAACCCGTGATAATACAAACTAATGCTTTCTGTAATGTGAACTGGGATAAGGTCAGTTTAAGACTGATTTTTAGCTTCCATCCGAGGGCATCTGCTCCATAAATAAATCTCTTTACACAATACATTAGATGGAAAAGTAAGGTTGAGTGCTGAATGGTGGAAATATGTTTTTTAATTAAAAATCTCCTCACATTTATACAGACATACCAAAGAAGCTGAGTACTGAGATGAGGACTTACTAAACAATTTGTGAGTTCAACCCATCAATTGAATGCTAGCCCCTTGAAGCAAATGCTTAACTCCCATTAGTGGCACTGGGAGGAACAATACTGCAGCAATGGAGAGAATCAACCTTATAGTCTGTACACAAACGCATACATTTTCCATTGAAATTAAGGTGCTTTTAAGAATGTGGGGTTAAGAAAAATACAGTCTACACAATGAAAGTGAGTCAAATGTTTACATTATATAATTGCTTTTGCTTGCTTTGACAAGGAAAATTAGCTCTGTAAAGTACCAGTTCTAGAATGCATACTTGAATACACTTGATGAGCATAAGGTCCCTGCACACCCAAGGCTAGATTGATAAAAAACTCACATGTACAATTCAGCTCAATTTTTTTTCCACTTGCAGTTGCTGTCAGGAGCCTGTGAGTTGAGGAGGTAATTCCATAATTTGCAAAAGTGTCAAATGAAAGCAAATATGCTCTAGCATGCAGGCGTGGTGTATCCAGCAAGAGATTGATTAGAGGAAATAATAGAAGTCTTGCTTCAGGCCAGCAGTTTAGTAGTCTTCATTCTGGACTTTGGATTTCAGGATCAAAAAGGGTTGCTGTGATCATCTAAGATACACTGCAGAACTGAGGTCTTTCTCAAATTAAATACTTTAAAAAAAAAAAAAAAAGTTTTCTTGGATGGAGAATTCACTACAGCACATCTGTCTCAATCAAAACAACAACCAAACAAATATTCCCTCAAAATGTGTGCCATTGAAAGTGAATTTGTCTGATTTTAAGCAGTGTATTTTATTACAGTATGGTCTGCAGAACTGAAGAACTCTCAACATACAAATCAAATGTAATTTTTTTGTAACCATTGTCTAGTCAACAGCAAAAGGATAGAGAGGACACTTTTTTGAAAGGTGGGCACCCAAGTTATATCCCAATTTTGGCCAAACTAGAGTGAAAAGATTTGAACTGCATTCCCACCAGAAGACAGAGGGTCACACTGGGGACTGGAGTAGCACCCAGCCTGCTACCCACCATAATTGTATCATCTGATAAAGGCATTCCCTGCAGCAGGCTGAACATTTTGCTATGTGGATGGTCAGGGAAGTTTGCATAAAAATCCTGTGAAAAACATAGGTGAAGTGGACAGTGGTAGAATTGCACTCCCCATCAAAAAGGGTTTCTATAAGCAAGTAAAGCTGAGGGGAGGAAGTGGAATCATGAGCTCCTCAACAGTTTCAATCCCAAGGTTATGTTTCACAGTGATGCAGTGTCTTGTTTTCTAGGTCTGCCTACAAACACTGACAAAAACGGCGCAAATTGCAAACAATGAGTGGGAGAAGTGTATGTACAACCTACTGTATTTTCTTCACAGGTTTTGTCTGTGCCTATTTCCTCTGTGATGTTTAGTGAAAGCTTTCTCCAAGGTGCCACAACCTGAATATTATTTGTAGCTTTATTTGTAATGTATTTCCTCAGAAAGTAACAAAATGGAGAGAACAAAATGACAGCAAAATCTAACAGGTCCCCAAAACATCAGGAAGATCTACTATTGTTTTGAACCAGAATGCAGACTGGGACAGAGTTCTTTGAGATTTGGGGGTCTCACAGAGAAAAACATTGAACTGTGCCAGCTATGAAAATGCATCGCCCTAAGTGGGATCACAAAAATACATGTAGAGAGACACAATCCATGGATGGCTTATTTAAGCAGATGGTTTCAATTTGGGGGTGTACTGTTTGCCTAGCACATTAAAACTCCAGCAAAAGAAGTTTGTGTCACTTTTCTTATCAAGTTATGACCTGTGTTTTCAGATGTGGGTGCTTACTGTTAGCAATTAAATAAGTGCCCTGATTTCCAAAGATACAAAAGACATAAGGATGTCTCTGCCTTTGTGTTCTTTGTTTGTTTGTTTCTGGGCATTTTTTGTTTGTTTGGGTTGTTTGGTGGGGTTTTTTTTATTGTTGTTGTTTTGAATGCTTAGAATATCACTGGTTTCTGTAGAGATTAATGAATCACCAGGGATCTCGAAGATCACTTTCTTGACCAAAACAATTATTGGAGTTCCACGTTCAGAGCTATTATTACTATCAGGTGAATGGGATAATTCAGCACTCAGCAGTTAAGTTCATGAGGCAACAATGATCTAATACACAGGTGGAAAGAGGACGGTCTGTACATTTACAAGTGCATTTGAAAAGTCCTTACTGTTTTAACTCCACTTTGATTATGTCTTCTAACTTTATTAATAGGCTTATGGTCATAGAGTATAGAGCAAAACCCTGAGAAATAGAATCTATTAAAGTTAGCTCAGCATTCATCAATATATTGGACCAGATGACCTGCAGACATCCCTTCCAGCCTACATTATTCTGTGATTGAAGTTAAACCTTATGCAGTCTGGTTATGAAGATGACTTGTGGAAAATCAGAAATGTTGGCTGAATGATGGCAGCTCCTGAACCACCAAGAAACTTAGCAAACTCCAAACAGATTTTTAATTTTTAAAAGGCCAAGAGAGGCAACAAAAAATATATTCAAAGTCTCCAGATATTTATTAATTAGAAAATGAAATAAATCAAAACATTCATAGAGGGTGGTGGGTAGTAAGAGAAACAGGAATAGCCTTCTAGAGCACTGCAGTGGCATCAACAACTCCTGTGAAAGGAGGCATAGTAAATTGACCAGGATGTGGTGGATGCCAAGCACCCAAAAAGCTGCACTATTACTCTCTCTTCTCAGCTGGACAAAGGAGAGAAAATAAAAAGGAAAACAGCTTGTAGATTGAGCAACAGTAAAAGGTTGTGGGTGCGCAAGCAAATAAAAAAAAAAAAACCAAGGAACTTATTCTCTATTTCCTATCAGTATGCAATGTCCAGCTTCTTCCTGGGAAGCAGGGCTTCAGCACGTGTAGCTTTTCTATATAAGCTGATGTCATATGGTGTGGAATATCCCTTTGATCAGTTTGGATCAGCTGTCCTAGTTGTGTTCTCTCCCAAGAGTTTTCTCACTTCCAGCCTACTGGCAGAGGTGGAGGGTTAGAATGTTGGAGAGAAGCATTTTTGTGCTGTTGGAGTGCTCCTCAGCAGTAGCCAGAACACTGGGGGGTTACCACTTTTCTAGTTATAAAATGCAAAGCACAGCACTGTGAGGACTGCTACAGGAAAAATTAACTGCATCTTTGCCAGACCCAATACAGAGGGCAAAATACACCAAGGTACAATGAGCAGAACTTCAAAGGTATGAATCATATTAGAGCTCTCATGGTGAAACCTAACTACTGAGATGATTACACTGGTCAGAAAGCAGATTGAAAAAACACCCTGAAACAAGACAAGCAGTAAGCAGCTCTCTATAGAAGTTCAAGAAAGTAAAGGTCACTGTGCTTGGCCACAGAAGTCTTCAGCAGTGCGTGAGCTGAGAAACAACAGGTTTGAAACACAGACCTCCATGTAGGAGAAACAAGGCTGGTAGGTTCTTCTGGATGATCTGTGCAGTGTGAGCCTGGTAATCAGAGGCGCTCTTTTTTCTCTTATGCAGAAGTGGTATGGCAATTCAGATTATAAAAAAAGATACAGAATCAACAATAATGCAGGAACCTGGGAAGAGATAGTTGGAATGTGGTCATTGCTTCTCATGGTCCCATGAATTTCAAGCTCCCTGCCACATATTTTATGCTACTGAATGTGACATATTTCACTAATGGAAGGCTAAGTCTCATTCATTTTGCTCATGTGACTTAGCAGAAACTGTTCTATTTATTGATGCATGAAAATTTTGGCCTCATAAATTACCATAAAAGAAATCAACAGGTCTGCATTTTGCATTCTGCAGCCTGCTCTAGGACTACACCAGTTGATGGTCATTAGTCATGAGGAAGGTCAATCTCACAGTCATAATCCTTCAGAAAAAAAAAAGTTTTTCTTTGGGAAAAAAAATTACTGATATGAGTACTAGAATTTCTACAAATTTCTGTTATGCATTTTACCATGTACAAGCATGAACTATGTTAGTTGTATGTAAGTATGGTATGTGTTTTGCCTTTTTCATAGCATTTTATTCCATGAAATACCAATATTAATACAGGTGAAGGTTTTTGCAGAGATTCATATGACCATTAAAACATTACAGATCAGGTTTATACTGTTGAAAGATATGAACTCAACCTTACACTAACCTAGAGCTTTTACCAAGTCCTAAAATGTCATGGCAAGAATTAGACAGGTCACCTGACTCCGCTTTACTTAGATTTCTGTGGAAACCACTTTTCATTACTAGACCAGGACCCAGACTCACTTTTTTCCCAAAGATACAAGGTCAAACCACAATAAATGTTTAATCATCAATAATGGTTTTTTACTTTTTAAATAAAACCTCTACAATATTCTCTCTAGTTGAAAATGTGCTAGAGAGAAATATTGACTAACATGTATTTATGAGCATTTAATATCTCCAAATTTAATAAAATAATAATAATTTCTGTTAAGCAATATTATGCGTGCTAAGTACCATCATTGATCCAGTCCATGTTGAGACAGTTGACATCACAATTATTTCTATATGTAAATGAATTTGAAATTTGAACTGTAAAGAATTGAATGTATTAAGCATGCATAATCAAGTTTTAAATGTACCAGGTATAAGTGGTGGAAGCATATTTCTCCTCTCCCAGTACTTCTGTAACATTCTTAAACAAATATTTTTCTAGGTATATCTGTTTGGCAGCATAATATTGATGAATAAAGCCCTGGACACATTTGATTTGCAATCACATTTTCCCTACAGTTAAGTACTGTTTGTCCCTCTCAAAAAAAAAAAATTAGTTCAATAAGGATCATTAAATTCAACACATTTTTTTTTCTTTTTTTGGTCCTGGTTCAAAACCTACTGAGATTTGTTTTCAAAAAGGTATCTGAATTACCAGTGACAAACCTAAATATTCTTGGTCTCTTCTTTTCTGAAGAATGACTCAGAAGTTCAATTAAACATGCTGCAGTCAAAGTGAGATGTCAACTTTCTTCAAGGACTTGAAGTGGGGAATTTTGTTTGCTTGTTTTTCTTTTTTACTTTCGGAGGCATCTCATTTTAAAATGAGACTTTTTGTTTGCCAGATTAAAAAAGAAAAGTGACATCAGGGAAGGGAAGGATTCTCTTTGGGTTCAAATTAGCAAAGTTAATTTAAAGTTGATGGAGGAATGTTCATTTATATCAACTGTCAATCTGACACAAGCTGTATATACTTTAACAGGGAAACATTCATGAGTTTACAAATTATTCTAGTTTATATCTAGTGTTTTCATGATTAACTGAGTTGTCTCCTATAATAGAGGCTGCTGTTTTTCTTGTTGGAGAATATATTGGTTAAAGTCATCACAAGTTAAAAAACAATATCTTGATATAAAGAAGTTCACTTTATTTCCTTCATAGCTATTAAAGAATTCAACAGTGATAAGGTATTTTGAAACTACGCTGTCCAAATAATATTAATATGCAGAGGTGGGAAATGAATATCAAGTTACTCAAAATCAACACTGTCCAGGCAGAAACTTGCATCTCAGAAAATAAATTACTTGTAAAACTAAATGTCTATATGAAATATTAAAGTTTAAAACCATTCTGTATTACCCATTTTAAATACAGTCACCCAACTTATGCTGCTTCTTCTCCAACCATATCTGAAAGTGAGCAGGCACACTGCATCAATCAAAAGAAAACTGCAGTGAGAAAAATAATCCCCCATCAAAGCAAAATACATAAATACATAAATAAGGCCAGTGTTACATAAAATATCAGCAGTACTGAAAAGTATTTAAATGAGTGTTTAAAAACTTAGGGGTATTTTTCTCTCCCTCCTTCTGCCTTCCGTCATCCTCCCCACCAACCCCTCCCCAGTCCAGACTTGTTTTATTTGGCACTTAAAGAGTCTGGTTTATTAGGTAAATATTTATGAACTTGACTTTAACCAAAATCCTGTTCACAGCTGTACCTGAGAGTTTCTCCAGCCTTGGATTGGAGCAACTCTTGGGGATCAGCAAATTGTTTGCACAGCCACGGAGGGGGAATTAAAAATCTTGTTGAATCAGGATTAGCAGTCTGCATGAGGAGGAGGAGGAGAGCTCATTTCCATAAGCTCTTCATCTCCCAGGATGCTTCTCAATTCTCTGTGGCCTGAAGACATGTGTGACCCAAAAATAGGGAAGAAAAAAAAGAGTGTATGAGTGAGACAGAGTAAAAAGAAAATAATAAAAAAAGAAGTGGCTTTTACAATGACTACATCTTTGCTTTCTCTGCTGGGCAGGGTTTGAGCCACCTTTCTGCCCTTTCAGATTCATATGACTTCCCACACTTGGAAGTACATAGCAGTGTCAAGGCAGATCCCAACAGTACAGCTAAACCTTTGTTCCTGCCTCAAGCAGTGTTGCCAAGCAGGTTAAACCTTGCGGGGCCATGTTTGTTTCTGCCTTCTGATGAATGGTAGAAGGGCTGTGTATGCTGTGTGAAGTCCCACATCTCACATCTGTTGATCTGCCCACCCACCAATGCCTCCCAGAGTTTGATCATTTGAGGTCCATTAGCTGCTTGCTATTTGCACGAGCATCAACAGCATTGAAATCCAAAGCAAAGTACACTACTGTAGCACGCACGGGTGTCTTTCATGTTAGATGAATGGATAAAGCTCACTGAAGTTAACAAATTATACAATATCTCAGAGCTGCCCTAAATTTGTAGAGAGCTACCAGTGTAGTGATATGAACTCCATTTCCTCATTAAGAACAAAAGCACAAGGTCTCATTCTGTAAAACAAAATACACATGCCCACAACTTTCACAAAGAGTATTCAGTAAAACCTGAGCCTGGCATGGTTGTTGAGTCTCCATCAGCTGCTCAAGTTCCTTCATGACCACAGTCACCACTGGCACAACTTCCTCTCTTGAATTTAACAGGGATCGTTGAAATAAGCAAAGTTTATTTTTAAACAAATCGAATCACTGGCAACTGAAAATCTGCATATTTAAATTCTATTGATTATGGAAAAAAGATGTACTATGTATCAGAGATAAGCATAGGAAAATCAAACTTTAAATGACTGTGGATATGTGCATGGAGCTGGACGAAAGCAAATAATGCTTTATACATTGAGATTTCTCCTGTGTTTATACTTGCTGTCCCAGAAAAGCCAAGCGAACAGTTCTTTCAGCATTAATTGAGAGCTATATAGCTAAATCCCTTCTATATTCCACAAACCAGACTATATCCTCCTCTGTGATGGCTCACCCATTGATGAGTCTTCTAACAGCTGCAACTGTAGAATCAAAACCAGAAATCAATTTCTGAAGTGCTCGAAAGAAAAAAATCACACATGTCCCAGCTATGCGGTCACTTCAATCAACCATCCTTTTATAAGCTGCGTTAGAAACTTTAGCTAAAGTTTGACAGCTCAGGTTTATTGACTTTGTTAGTCTCGTTTTTATTCACTAGAGTAGCTTGAAATTTTTTAAGAAAAGTGTGGTGCAAATTTGGCCCTCTTTCAAAACCTGATTTTTTAAATACTGCTAAAGCACATTAACGCACTTACAATTTGACAGGTAGATTTTTTTTTTCATTGAAAGCCTTTCTTTCCTCTCTCCTACCCCTGAGAAGCTGCTTTTTCATGTTCCTAAAGTGCTCACTTGAGGTGATCTTTTCCATCGCACTGCCCCTGCTGCTGCCAACACTTTTACATTTGAAGCCCATCAGAAGGTCTCCATTAGGACTCTACCATTTTAAGCACTTCTGCAATCTTCCTGCTCCTAGACTGCTCTGAAGGCTTAAGAGACCCTTAAAATCACTGAGGCAATCCTCGGCTCCTTTAAAATTGCAACTGCATGTCCAGGCTGTCACACAGGTCACTTAGGCTGTGTTACACTTACCTAAGATACCATCCTACCGAGAACAGGCCATATCTGGATATTCCTACATTTGTTGTCCCAAATCTGATGGCTTCTACTGGTTGGAGACATTGAGATCCTTACAGAGGGTCATCAGGCCATTTTTTTCCCACCAAGTATTGGCTGCTTTGTGGCTGAGAACCTACCATGAGCCTTCTGGACCTTTATCTATAGGAGAGTGCTGACATGAAGGACACATCCCAGATATTCCCACCCAGGACTGTGCAGCCAGTCTTCCCACATTACATATTGCAGCCCTGCTTCTCCTTTCAACTGTTGCAGCATCTGCTATACCCAAATCTAAGGAGTCTTTAAGATTGATATCTGTCTTTTCTTCAGTATGAAATTCTAAGTTCTAGTTCTCCTTTACACTGTTCTGACCTTTTTGCATGCGTCATTATGTTCTTTCACTTGGCATAAAGTACCTGAACTACAGGACAGATTGTTATAGCTCCTCTTTTTTTGAACTCTGTGCCAAACCTCTGATTTCTTTCTGAAATCTCACCTCTTCAAACCTACTAACCAACAACAGGCAACATTCCCCAACACCACCTCCACCATAGCACCCCTTCAGTCTGGCCTTCACAGTGAGAAGTGGAAATTGACTCTTCCCCCTCGCTCATTGCAGAGAAACTTGTCTCAAGCTCGGGTTTGGCTGATGCTACTCACGGAACATCCGTAGACATGGCTCACCCCTTCGCCCTATGCTGGCACTGTTCCCCCAGCCCCAACAGCCACACAGCAGAGTGGCTGACGCTATGTCTATCGGTGAGTGCACTGAGCCTCAAAAGCCAATGAAAAAGTTTTTCCTATGGTCCATACTGTTTTCTCAGCAGCAGCGCCAAGGTGACAGAGACGTTGCTCACAGTCGTGCCAAAAATAGACAAATTGATAGATAGTACAGGGTGGGCAACACGTCTTCAGTACGGTTTTGCAGATTTTTTTTTGCTTTTGTTGTCTTTAGGACTGGTGCAGTGGCACATTACATTAGTGCAAACTGGTGCTGATGCTCAGAGCCTGTGCCTGCTCTGTCAGTATTCAAAATATTATCCCAATCTGCAAATAAGCAATAAGATATGACAAGGAGTGTGATACTGTAACATAACAATGTACCTCAAGGGACACCTGTGAGGGAGGAGGTGAAACTGAGTGTATTCAAATGCCCAAGGTGTGATTTTTACCTCAAACCATAATGTAATAAGATGTGATAATAAAAAGGCACAGGACTGGAACAAACCATGTCTTTTTTAGAATGTCAACCTGGTTATGTGGCATGCTGTAAAAGTGCAGTTTCCTGCCTTCTAAATAGAATGCTTAAGGAACTATCTGAGATAATTTACATGAACATGTTTCTTTTTAAAAATCCATTAACTGAGGTAGGCCTAGATTCCTTATGTGGATTCTGCTCCAAGAATCCCTTATACAGTTGATACTGTTTTCCCAATATAAATAAAATACATGGTAGAAATTGGCTCAATCTTTTGTTTCATTTTAAATATCAGGGGTTTAGAAGCACGGCAAGAGAAATACAATTCACAACTAGTTCTCTTCTTTCATAACAAGTCCCCTCCTTTCTTGATGCTATTTCTCGAGTGTATTCCTAACACAGATAATACTCAACCCCCAACCCCCCTCATGCCATAAAATATTTATCTCACTTAAGCAAAACTAAAATACAGTAAATTGCAAACTCATTGAGATAGTTTCAAGGGAATCCATGCTCTGTAATTTAAAGTTTTGGGGCACTTACAACACCAATCATAGGTATAAATAATTTTTAAACATGGCATAATCAAAAGATGCTCTCAGAAGATTTGAAAGGAGGAAAGTTCATTCTGACCTGTTACCAGGTAATCCCAGTTCCCAGTGACTTCACTCTCAGAAGAGGTATCATGTTATTACATGATCAGGTCACTAAAGATGGGATACCTTGAACAGCAGGCTATAGTTCTTGCTATCAGAGCCCTTCTATCAAATCTCAAATCTCTATTTATTTTCAAATTTTAATTCGAGAGTCATCCATATAATACAGTGATAATTTAGAAAAAAATTATTTTATTCAATTGAATAGGCATGCTAGGGACATCGTCACAAATGCCTTTTCTACCAACATTATAAGCCTCAGTCTTTGTGTTCTCCAAAACATGCCATTGATTGCATTTTATGAAAAGAGGTGAAAACATTTGGACAAATACAGTCAAATCACCACCAAATGGGGAAAAAAAAAAAAGGCAAAAAAGGCAAGAAGTCTAATCTAATTGTAGTACAGAAAATAACAGTAGTTAGTTATTATCTCATAAGCATTGAGATCCCATTGAGATGAAACAGCTCCACAGATATTCATATTCCGGTAGTGGCCATGCCTGAAGCCATGAACAATTAAGTCCCGTTGACTTCAGTGGGAGCACTCACAGGCACGAAGCTTCTGATCGAATCTTTTGTTGGGGCTGCTGTTGTTTCTGTTTCCCAGGATTTAATGACGCTGGCCGATTTTAGCTCAATGAGAGAGGATCTACTGTCCTTCTTTGTGCCCTCCACTAATTTCCACATGCATTGCTCTTCTTCCTCTCTAGCCCAAGTAAGCCTCTTTGTACCTGTACAAACAAACCTTTATTTCTGTCGTTTTCCCCTTACAGTGGGTCTGTTACCACAAGTTCAGCAAGGAAGGCATATATCAGTCCTCAGACGGGAGAACCATTTGGAGTTCAGCAACCAGTTTGTGCCTTAGAGAATGGTACCATTGCTTCAAGTCAGTAACAAAGTTGAGGTTTCTCCAGGGCATTTGGAGTTGACTGAGTTAGAGGAAATGTCAAAAGAGAGAAATAAAACAAAGTTTTTGGCTATTCGCTTATATTAAAGACATCATAGTAGTTTTCACAATAGCATCCCTGGTGTTATGCTTGATTTCAAATTGAGATAATTGCATTCTGCCTACCTGAACTTTAGTTCTGGACCTCAGTTGGATAGACAAACCTTTTTTTGCTGCCAGAATTCAAATGTTGTTTAGAGATGCAGTCTGCTTTTTAAACAATCATTGTTCTGCTCTCCAGAGAGAGGTTCATAGCTATTCAGATACTGCAAGGGTTAATATTAGAACAATGCTTAAAAATAAATGAAGGAATTTCCGGAGTGGCTGAAGTGATTCCTGTACACATGCACACACATGACCCTGCAAGATGTGAGGCAGTATATGAGACACTACGTTGCGAGACACTGCGATGTTATTATGCTTTGTATGGAGGATGCTATATAAAATATTAATGTCTTTCATTAAAATTACTCCTAATGTCAATATGTAGTGTGACTGTGCCATGATTTCTTATGTTAGTAGGTGCTTTACTAGGAGTTATAACTTTACATTATTCAACCACAATAGTCTCTGTAGTAAATGTATTGCTTCTGTTATCAACTTACTTATGCCCCATGAAAAACCATTGCTATGGTGATGAGTATTTTATGGTACAATATTCGCCTAATTATAAAACTGTTCCCTAACAGAAGCACTAATTTTATTTTCAACAGCAAAATACATTTTCAAAATTAAAATATATACAAATAATTGATCCATAACCCTCATCAGACTGTATTTTTATTGATAATTATTTCTGTATACCAAAAATATTCATGGCAAATGTAAAAGTTATTGCAATGGGTGTTTAAAAGACCTTATTTTATAACTCTAAGGCAATGTATACCTTTTTAATTTGCTGATGGACTGTATGCTGTTAAAGTGAATAAGTTGCAATAGAAATAAAATTATTCTATTTGTCTATGAAACATAATATTGTGTGAAAGAAAATGCAAGATCTAGGTTTATTAAGCATTTATTTGTAAATAGCATCATCCCTTGAAAAATGACACATTTAGTTCTCTGACTTTATTACCATTTCCATGAGGCTCAATGTTTTTCTTCAAATTATTGTGATTATTATACTCAGTCTGAGAATTTGACACCTGCTGTTTCAAAACTTGATTGCAAATGTTTTAGAATATATATCAGATAGTACAGAAGAGAGAAAAAAGTTTCAGACTACAATAATGTAGAATGATTTTTTTAAAAAAAAAAATTGGTCTTCCCAGTAAGAAAAATCAGTCAAAACAGTTAGCTAGAATATGAAGACAACCTGTTAGGTTCATTTAAATTAGCATCATGAAATTTATAGTGGAATAGTAAACAGAAAAGAAAAAAAGTCCTACTAACAGAGGATATACTGTTCATTGAATTCTATAACAAATTCTCTGTAGAAAAGCAATACTAAGAGGAATGCAACTGAGAGTAAGATGGTTAAGCACACAAGACCAGAAATGCTTGAATTAAGAAGAATGGAACATCATTAGATAATAACAGGTAAGAACAATGTGTGATGTTGTAATTTAGTTTTTACTCATTACTTAAATGGTAAAGAGACAGAGCATCTGACATCTTTTAATATCTACTGTGTTACAATGAACATGATAGTGATGTTTAAAGTTATCTGGAAGTCTCTATCTTTTATTCCTTTTCCTCTTGTTTTTTTCTTCTTTTCCTTAATATTTGTATCCTTAACTTCACACAGTATTTATGAGATGCTTGTTTATAATGGAAGCTTCAATACATAAATCAAAATAATAGAGAGTATTGTACTGACGATTATTCAAATGGCATCATCCATTAATAGCCTGATCTTCCTGTAGGTCAAGCAGGATTTCAATTTGATAAAGCATTTAGATGTAATCTTAACTTTGAGCATGCACTCAAGTCTGTCGGCAATCGTATAAATATTAAGGCATATGCTTCAATTGGAAAGAAGAGCATATGTAGGGTTAAACAGATGCTTTGCTGAGGCACAGATTCTAAAACTGTGAGCCTGATCCTTGATCTATTGAAAGCTTTCAACTCTGCTGGATGTTAGTTCTTTTATTATGTGTAAAGCTGTCCAGGGACGATGAGATACTGACCCTAAAATGAATAACAGTACAGTCAGCCAATGTTTTTGCTCATGTCTGCTTCGAATAGAGATGGAATAAAATTAATGTCTGAAATCTGCCTTATTTGGGAAAAGAAGTAAAGAAGGTCAAAACTGGGGGGGCCTGCACTTGGATATACCACCAGTTTGTGTCTTTTGTCTGAAGGTTATTAATGTCAGATTACTGCAGGTAAGAGCTGATTCTAAATTGCTTTGGGTTTTATTTACATAGGGTGTTTTCCAATGTGTTCTATCTCTGCAGCAAAAAGACTGGTGCTTGTGTTATTACTTTGGGAAAAAAGAAGTAGAAGGAACTCCTCTGTAATCAGGTCGTATAGTTCTGTTAATAAATTTATCAAACTTTTTGTTTTAACCCATTAGATTTTTTCACTTCATTGTTCCTATCTGAAAACTGTTCCAGAACTTCAGTCCTCTGCTAGTTATAAATCTTCTCTTTTCTGTCCTAGAAGTGTTTACAACCAATTTATACCCATTTGATCTTATGCCAACATTGTCTTGGATTTTAACCCCTCTCTAGTTGAAGAAACATAGCAAAAAAATTTAAAGGAGGAAAGGGAATTGCACTGTTGCAAATCTGAAATGCTAACACTGTTAAAATATAGAAAACAGAAAATACACCCGCATGATCCTGATTTTGTGGTACTTTGAGTCACTTTCAGTAGTACCCATTAAATTCTAAAGCAACGACAGTTTTACTTTTCTCTTGAGGAACAGATTTATAAGTCTGGACTCTCCCAAAGAAGAACCAACAGGGAAGCTACCCCTATAATTAGTCACACCTAAATGAAGATGTAACTGTTACCTTCTTTCTGGCCTGCTTAGCAGTTAAAGCCACTGGGCAAACCACCCCTCTCTGGGGTCAGGCTTTGTTTCTCACAGCCAGAAGAGTCAGGAAAATAGCTTCCAAAATATTCAAGGTTTCTGGATGGCACCAGTTTAAGGCTATTTACACAAAAGACGTTCTATGAGGGCAAACACTGTTTTCCTACAATCATTGAACTAATAATGAAAGAGGGTTTTCATGGGAAAAATGAGGGTTTGGGTTTTTTCACTGTTTTGGGGGTTTTTTTTCCTTTATGAAAGTAATACTAATATCTCCTTTTCGTAGGCACTGTACTATCCATTGGTCCTATCCCCTGTTTGTGGAGCTCTTCTGCTATCTATAGCTTTGGAAGAGGATTCACATGAATCAGGTACAGTCCCTGGTTGCAGTGAAAATATTTTCCAAGGAGCTTCTGCTTCTTCTTTTCAAAGAGATTGAACAGGTGCCTGCATATGATCAAGTCTCTTTTGATTACAGAAAACCACATACACAAATAGATACAGGTGATTTTCAATACACTACAGAAGCAGCAATATCAGGTTTTTGTTTAAGACAATGAACACATATAGTGAATTTTCAAGGTATTCAAGGCAATAACATTGTAAATATCTCCTTTAACTGTAATTCACATGTATAGTTTTTTATTTAAAAGACATAATTCTTGTGGAAAGATGAAAAATTTTGAAAACAGAAATAAATCCTAAAAGATTGTGAGCACTGAAGGCAGAGAATGATTTTAAAACTTTAATATCTGCACTTCACTAGTCCTTTTCCAAAATAAATAAGGTAATGGGAAAAAAATACCACAAGGCAGCCTGAAACACTCACTGAGAACTTAGTCTTCTTGGACCACCACCACCATTGTTTCCTGTAAGTTAAGATTTTGTGTTGGAAACACTTTTATCCAACTTTGTTAGCGTAAAGACTATAGGAACACAAAAACCTTGAAAGACCCTGATAGGATGCTGTCAATCTCCAAGGACATCTTCAAGATAAATAAGCTTGCCATACTGAATTCTTCCTTTTCTTTTCAGCCTGGTAGTGAATCTTGTAAAGTTAGTTCAACATCCACAGCATAGGAAAGAGTATAAAAATATCCCATAAATTAGAAGAATTAAAAATGCTAGTGCCCAATCCCATTGATTTCACTTAGTGTTGAGGGCACTCAGCACCTTGCAGGAGGCTCTTGCAGCATCAGACGATCAGGCCCTTATGCAGAAGGAAATCTTTCATTGATTGCTCTTAACTATAAATGGTGTCATTTCAGAAGAAGCAGTACAGAATGTCAAATGCGTGACACTTTTTTAGGCCCACTCTGGCAAACATTTATGCACAGGAGAGCATGTACGCAGGTGAGCCAATCTGATGAGGTCTGCCAGGCACTGGAAGGCAGGAGCCACTCTCCCTTGCCTGCCTAGGCAGAGCCATACAGCCAGCAGACGGATTTTCTCCACTCCCTCATTTTCCACTAGGAGCCACTTTGAAGGCATGTGAACTGGGTACACAGATTTACTCCCTTACAAGTGTTCTCAGAAATGTTTCCTCTCCCCCCTTTTCTAAGTCATTTCATACACTTTATTTCCTTTTAGTGAACTTTCCAATACGCCCAGCACCTGTCCCTTTAATATAGCACACAGGGTTCTTTCCTTCCATACTGTACATTATCCTCATTAACACATATCAGTCAAAAGCACTGTTAATTAAACTGGCAAGATGATTACACACGCCTCCATGTGCCCCCTCAGAGCATCCGCTTGCCAAGATTTTTTCCTCCCTCATCTAAAGTGGGTGGAGAAGGCCCTGAGTAAACCAGAATTTAATGCTTAGAAAAAAAGATCCCAGTGCATTGTTTTCTTGGAGCAAAATGACTTACACATCATCACCACTGTCCCAAATAAATAAATGCGGCACTGACACTAGTCTGTAAAACTCACACGTGCATACTTGATCTATACAGGCACTGCATATAATGACATTTCCTTTCGAAGCTCCTCACCAGACAGCAGACTCAATACACTGACATTGAAGTCTGGACTAATGGGGAGAACATAAAGAATTTATTAAAGCTGGGCAAAACCCAACAGGTTAAAGGGATTAAGGTGTTAAATTTTGTGCGTGTGAGTGTGTGTAGGGGTGTGTGTGTGTAAGTGTGTGCATGTGCGTGCATGTGTGTTTGTAAAAATGTGAATGATTTCCCAGGTTTTCTATTCACTTCCACTTGTTTGTGACATTTTTGCAAGGAAATTCATTGGCTTCCAGCAAACATTTCCACAGCATTTCAAAAGTTATAACCATTTTTGCCACATTGCCACAAAACTCTTTAGAGAGTTTGCAATTCTGTAATGTGCTTTGGATCAAGCTCTCTTCAAGAAAACTATTGGAATGACAGGGCTGGAGGGTACAGTAGTGGAGTATAAATAAAGGCAGGCAGCGGTGATCCCTGAAGCAAAGATAATGTACTTTTCTAGTACACATAGAGAGGCCTGTAGATACAGCATAAGCCATCCAACCATCTTGCTAGCAGAATACAGTTCTCAGAAGCTGTAAGAAAATACTATCTTGCAAGGAAGGAGATGAATTTGTAGAAATCCATCCTTGAGACTCAAAAAAACGTTTACTCCATAGCAGAACATGAGCACCTAAGCTCCTGGGAAGTGGGACTGGTATTCAGCTGTCTGCTAATCCCCTATTCTCGGGCACAAGAGATGTCCTTGAATGCTGAAGAGAAAATATAGTGTAGAACAAGATACTAAAGCATTTTTCTTATCCCACAGGAATTTTTCACCTGATTTTTTTCTTCTTCCCATAACGGAATAGGTCAAAATTTTGAAAATTATTGTGAACTGATGAAAAATTAGGGGAAAGGGAAGCATGACTGAGAAAGTTGCAATTTGCTGAATTTATTTTGTATCATTTTGTTCCAAAATGACTATTGAAACTGAAAGGTGATTTCACAAGTAAATAAACATTGTCTGCTGAGAAGGGAAAAAAAAAAGAAAAAAAAAGGTTTGTTTAAGAAGGAAAGTCACAAAAACTACCATCTCCAACAAATATTACCTAATTTGACTATTCCACAATTTTCAGTAGAATTATTTACAAAAATTCCTGAACTGATGGGAATTTGGTATATGTTTCAAGAATATTGAACCCACCTTGACAGAAAGGAAAACAGACACTCCCTATAAAAGTGTTCAGATTGACCATATATAGGTCAGTAAAAGTTCACTTCTTGTCTTTGAACTTCAGACACATTTGGATGAGGAAAACAAGACTCTCTTTGCGTGACATAAAGAAATTTTCTCATCAATAGTCCCTATATACCCAGTCCAGAGGGGCAGCATCCTGCATGTTGTCTCAAATTCTATCAGAAATACTTTTATACCATGATTAGCAACTTTAAATAAGTAAATATTATTTTAAAATGTAAAACAGTTACAAAAAATAATGTCTAATGCATTATTAAAAATCAATTATTACTTTTTTTTAATTGAATTCTGATAACTTAATTTTCATTTTGCTTCCTAGCACTATTTGCTATCTATGTTTCAAGCTCTCAAATTCAGATAAATTTGAGTTGTCCAGTCTAGGGAAGAGAGGAGAGGAGCATTATGTGCCCACAAAAACACACATGCACACTCATAGACTGGTATTGAAAGATGTCATCATATGTAAAGAATATAATCAAAAACTTCTCACCAGACAGATTACAGCTTTGCTCCAGTATAAAATTCACAGCCTGTTTTTTTCTGTTCCTTTAAATGGAGATGTTTGACTCAAAGGCTCAGTTGTACTGGGCACACCTTCACAAAGTGACCTTGGTTATTTTTAGAGTGCAGGCAGAGTTTGCTAACCATCCCTTCCAGTACTGTCCTTGAAGTCCCTGTCTTGATATTTGCAGCCTGTTTGCAAGCACTGCTGGACCAAATTCCATCCCCTTTGAAGTAAACTATAATTCTGACATTGAGTTCAGTAGACACCTATAATGGAAGACAGCCTGATATTGCAGTTTAGTTAGTAATGCCAATTGTTACAGAATCTGGGCTAAAATTCACCACCTGAGCTTCCCTATTCTCCTGTATGATCCTTCCAAATCAGTTCTAAAATATTTGAATGTTGCATCTATTACTCTGTGGACCACTGCAGATCTATACAACTGTCAGGGAAGCACATAGAAGTCACTAGCACCAGCTTTTATGACCTAGTAGCCATGAGGAAGATAACATTTTCCTTGGTAATTAGGGACAGTGATGTACTAAGTATTTACATTTTTGATGAAGTATCTTTATGCTGTCCAGTTGTATCAACAGCTCCCCTGTGATGAGTTAAAAATTCATCCCACTGAGGACAACCTAAAGCTTAGGTGAACGTGATAGAAGTCACCCAACAAATAATGAGTATAGAGAAGTTAACTTCTTCATCATAAATCCTTCTTAGGCTTAATGTGTGCATTGTGCAACAACCAGCAGTGTAAGAGAGAAGTGACAGAGCCCTCGCACCATTGAGAGGCCCAAATTCATGCAAAGAGGTGTAACTCTCTTTTCCATGGCATTTTTTTATACCACACATGCCAAATATTCTGAAATTAATTTTTTGACCCATGCATGCAAAAGAAACCCCTCTGATGATAATCCGTAGGTGAAGACCCTGTTTGTAGTGATTATGTTAGACCAATCAGTGGTCTGGATTGTTTTCAATAAACCACTGTTTCAAAACATAAAAAGGTGAGTACGAAAAACAAGCTAAACGACATGGTGATAGTCCATGGGAAGTAATGGAAGCAGTAGGTTTGATATAAACAGAGATTCCACTAAAAGTGATTTATAGTTCCCTGAAGTATCCTGCAGGAGATACAAGTCTTATCCTGAGCAATTATTCTTCCCTCAAAATCTACTATAAATACATGTTTACATGATGACAAAAACCTCTTAGTATTTTTTGAATTACAGTTGGGGTGGAAAAAATGGGAAAGGGAAATGTAATAATCCAACCCAGCAGGAATATTCCAATGACTTCCAAGGGAAAGCACATGGAAAAGTAGTTTTGGAAACACGACAGAGTGATATGAAGGGACTTCAGGCATATAGGCCATATCTACCATCTGTTAGTTATTCCAGTTTTACAGGGCTTGAAAAAGGCACTCGCCCACTTGCAGTAATGAGTGAGAAACAGTCTCTGAGGAGCACAGGCAGCATTGGGGTGAACTTTACAAGGCTGTGTCTGCTTCCTTGAATTGCTCAAAGTCTACTGCTGAAGAAACAGATCAAGTCTGGGTTGGTGGAAGAGACTTCCCACCACTCGAAGCATGAATATCATGTTACTAGTAGAAAATGACTGTGCAAATCCAACAGATGGAGTTTAAGAATACTTTTTATTCTTTTTTCTGAAACATGCAGTCCCAGTCAATGTTAAAGACAGGATGCTAGGACTGCTGGGTCGCTAATCTAATTTATTATGGCAGTACCTTACTCCAAATTATTTGAATACATGTTAATATACATTCACTGCAACACCTATGTTCAGGCTCTGAGAAAGCTAGCAGCAAACAATGTTTTCCTAGAAGCCTTGGGAAGCTGAATTTCTTTAGTCAAAAAACTAGTGGGATAAAAATGCTTCCTTTCATTTTTAAACATGTGATAAAGTACCGCAACGGTGGTGACATACCCTACTCCAAAACTTAATGACAAAATTGTATCACTTAAAGACAGAAAATATGTCCACTCTTTGCGTCACCAGCTATTTCTTATTCATATACTGACTGAAGAGTGCGAAGCTTAGAACTGTGTGATACCTTCCTTATAGTAATAGTATAGACAGGAAGGGAGAGAAGCCAAAAGGTTTCTTATGGAACTGGAAACCTGCAATATAGAGTACAAATTTTCTTTGAACTTTACATTAAGGATCAGTTGGTGGTCAGTTGGCTGAATTTAAACTATGCAAACTGTACACTTCAAGTACTTATGATCTTTTCAGCCACAGCCAGGCTCATGGTTTGAACAGTGAATGTAACTAACCATTGGAAACTGGGAAGATGGAGCAGATTTTCCATCACATGAACTTCTTCCATCAGTGTAGTCAGTGTTTCCCTTGCCTCCTACTCAGTCAAAAAAAAAAAGTGTTTGATGCAGAATAATCCTTCCAGTGAAATTCTCTGGCTTATATAAGCCCTTAATGGTTATTCTTGTCTTGCAAACCATGCTGTGTCTTGCACTCTGAACTACTTGCTAGAGGGTACACTAAGTCCGACAATTCTGCATATGTAGAGACTCATACCCTTATAGTCTTTCTTCTGCACAATTATTCACTACGAAGTATTAGAACTGAAGAGGATCTGTAGTCAGTCAGTCTAGGAGGAACAAATGAAATAGAACACAGAGAAATTCACCAAAAAGCCTTGTTTTATAAAACACTTCAAATTTTCATAAATTGGAGATTCAGAACTGCATCTGAGTTTTGACCTCTGCAAGATTTGAACCTGTCACCATTGTTGGTTCTTCCAATATACATTGTCCCTATTGAAGAGACATGGAAAATTATGCAAAACCACCAGGTGCTCCTACAGTCAGAAATATTGTCATTTTCTCTGAGTCTTCAAGTGAAATGTTTTATTCCTTGTTGTCCTGATTATCCTTACCATTTTTGAAAGTAACCAGCATGTCATGTCATAATTCTGAATTAATTTCTATATCCTCTGCAATTTAAATAGCTGAACCACTTTTGGTACACTGGTTAGGCAGAGTCCCTCTTTACTGAACCTGCCAACTCTCAATCATATGCAATTATGTTTTATGAAGATAGAGGCACCTATAGACATAGACTTTTTTTCCAATGTATGCACACAGGCATTTTTACTGTAGAGTGACTAATATCTCTGGATCATTGAAATATTTTTCAGTCAGTATATTCATAACTATAACTAAATTTGTGCATTAAATTACATTGGGTTGTTCCAGAAAGCAGCCTAGCAGTTTTCATGACAGACAGAAATAAAAGGCAATGAAATTATGCTGATTTTTAAACATAATTTTCCAGTAGTTTAAGAAGAATAAGTTTTTCATTTAAAAAAGCCAGCAGGATCAGCAGGCAACTAAGTTCTGTTTTAGTTGAAAATCAGTGGGAGGGAATATAAAGCCATATTTTTTTTCCTAAACGGAACTGGAGCAGCAGCAAAGCTAACAAGTTGTAATCAGCCAAGCTTTTTTTTAACATATCACAAAAAAGGTACTTTTTAAAAATCCATGGTGCCCCAGTGCAGTATTACAAAGCACATTTGCTTCAAGTAGTTATTCTTGCAATAGAAAACACAAGAAAGAAACATCTCAGGAAAGGTAGGAGAGTGGACTGTAACAGCCAAGTACAACGGAAGTTACTCATTTATATTTACAAAACCCTCAACAACCATTATCTTAAGATGCATTCCTCCAAAATATAAATTATAAAGCTGTGTCCCTCTGATGATAGGTGAATACTCACCAGCCTAAAGTCAAGAAAACAAAGAAAACATCCTCCCAGCTCTCAGCTCAGACTTTCTCAGTAGAGCGGAAATAGTGAAGTGGGTTTTTCAGCTTGATACAAAGGTTAAAAAATCAGATCAATGGTAAACCAACTGTAAGACAGAGCTCTGGAGAAATCATTATTAAAGATTGTCCTGCTAACCTCCCTTCCACACATGTCTTCATTGACTTTACTGGGCTTTGGAACACACCCACAGTGATTTGTTGCCCACTGCTCTGCCAGCTGAAGAAAGAAAATCTCTCAAATAGGCAAATCCTAGGCCATTAGGGCTCTAGGGACAAATGCCAATAAAGAGCACTAGCCAGAAATTTGCTGCCTGCCAGGACACATCCCCTGAAAAGACATGTTTAAGTAGATACTACAATTCTGCACTGAACTTTTGCTTCAGTTTCCAAATGGTCTCTAAGGCCTATATAACTTTCTCTTTTACAGGAATTAAGAGCTCACTAGCTGGTACAAGCATCAGAAACTGGGAAGTGGTATTTAGTTTAGAGTAAAGGTTCAGGCATTACTGTTTGCTGTACTGCCTTCTTAAAGAGCAGGGTCTGGATATGCTGATGGAAAGGTGAACAACCCTGCAATAACACAAATTAAAGACTTTTCTCAAAATATTTTCCCCTTCTTATCATAGAGGTTTTGAAAGTAAAAGAAATTTTAAAAAAAGTATATATCAAACATCATTTTAAGGCGAGAACTATATGAGAATTGCATATGATCACAAAACAAATGACCAGATATTTCTCTAAATATGCATCATATTGCAACAAATAGTAGGTTGAAACCAGTTCCTATGAGCTCTAGGAAGAGGCAGAAAACGGAGACTTATTTAATATTCTAGCAGTAAAATTAAAGGGCTACAAAGCTCAAATACTTTTAGGACCCTGTTACAAGTAATGAACAATTATTTGAGATTCTGGAAGGATTCCTTAATAAACCTATTCATGTGGTTTATTCACGTGATTGTACTACCTACTGCTTAGAGAACTCTCCATGAAAAAAAGGTGGAGGATTCCTGAAAGGTGCCTATTTTATATGCAGTGGTATTTCTTACATGGCACCAACACATGAAATGGTTGATACATTAACTTTCACTTCACCATGGACAATACCATCATGCCTTCAGTGGATATGTTTTGATCAAGGCTAAAATTCTACCATCCCTGACAACATTTTATTGAAAACCTGACCCATTTGCTTGTAAAACCAGCCCATGAAAAAAATGAAAATCTCTCTTACTCAGATTAAGTATTTCTGCTCCAGTACATCTTAAATTTAAATTGGTCTTAAACAATGTGACAATGCATTTTGCTTTTTTTTTCCCTGAATTTGTCTCTAGCAGAAAATTAGCTGGCTTTCTGGGACACCATCTATAAATTTTAGAACACAATTTCTTTCAAAAGAAAGGCAAGATTATCAAAGATTTCCATTGTTATGTTTCAGTCACAAAGAGGTCAAGAAAAATACAGATGACCTCTAGATTTGATATTTAATTGACTGCAGCTGTTCTATAGTCTGGGGAATAATTGGCATGTAAAAGAGCATTAAACTCTGGGTACTCTGATTCCCTCACCCAGACAATAACATTTCACATCATTAAGGTGGAAGAATGACCTGCATGACTGACCAAACCAAACCTCAGGTCAATTCAATAATTAAAAAGACAGGTAAGATCAATAACAGCAAACGGTAGTACTTTACAGCACAATGACTTGTTACATGTAGTATAACTGGCAGTAACAACCTCATATTTATTAAGGTTGGGTGAAATTAGAAAGAGGAAGAGAAAAAACAGTCAAGTGCACATCTGTTTTCTGGCTATCAATATTTAGCTTATTATGGAATTTCAGTGACTCATTGATTGAATGGGGAGATGTGTAATCAGCACACAGATTTTACTTAAGCATTGATCTTTCAGTCTGAAGCCCCATAGCAACTCTCCTCAAGAATTTCTGACTTGTCAAAGCCAGGCAAGAAATGCCACAACAACTGATATAGACTGTGCATTTTTCTACACACATGTAGATGGTCGTGCAGACATCAAGACACCTCTTCAAGCAAAACGGTGTTCGGCATGCATGCCTCTGACTTTTCGTTGGAGAGAGGGGGCAATAAAAAGTCTAAAATAAAAGTTTTTCAGACTGTTAAAACCCTGCACGTCTGCTTGCTCTGAATTGTTTTTTCTCCACCTGAAGTATCATGAAGTAACATGCTCATTGGCTCAGTGCTGTACTGATGCAAAACTTAACAGAAATCAATTGATTCTTCTTGATTATGGAAACATGTAGTCATCCTAATGGGATAGAGGAAATCTCTCGTCACATACTTGGACTTAAAAATAAATCCAAATTTAAAGTCTTTCACTGAGTATTTTTTAATCTTAAAACTAGATTTCTTAAAAATAAAAACCAGAAGGACTATTTTGACAATGTTTAGAATGCACAGGCATTAAAAAAGCAAACACTAATTTTACATACACGACAGTCAGCCCTCCTAGGCATACCTCCACTGGCTATGGGTATCATTTCATCTACGTCATTTGGCAAAGGTTCCAATATTGTAACTACTCTGATTTTTACCAGCTGAATCTTTTCTTCCATGTTTGTAGAAGGCTGTTTAGTGGGCAGTGGCAGGAAAGTAGAGTCAGTGGGAGACACATCAACTTACTTGGCCTGGGGGAAGATTTCTACAATTTACCTTGTTTTCAGAGCCTGTGTTTAACCTGTTGGAGTTGTCATGACAATAACCTTTTGCCATCAATTTAAAATGGGTTTTAAGTTGCTTATTGTTCAGCAAAAACTTCATTGTAGACGTGTAAACGACACTCCTCAAACTTTAGCCTTTGTTGGCTGACAGACCTCTTGAAACACAGTGCACAGCAAAACTGTATCAAGATTAGAGACCATAACTGGTGATAACTCTCAGTGTTACTATCTTAATAAACTTTCTGTACTTGATTAGCCTGGATAAAGAAGATATAGATCAGTCATGATAGCTGCAAAACTGCAGATATGCTGGTCATCCTTTCAAGATAAAAATGCCCATCTGTTCTGAGATTGTAATCAAGAACCCTCTGCTGATATTTAGTCTATCCCTACATGGCCTCTAGCTAATTAAATACTAAGATGAAATCCATTGTTAATGCTTTCTCTTTTCATTTAACTCACTTCATTGTACTCACTCTGTGCATTTTAAACATTGCAGCGTACTAAACTCCTTGTGGAAGGTTATAAAAGCCACTTATACCTAGTAGTCTCACACAGCTGAAGGGTTCAGGAGCAGCAGGATTTATAACTCACTGCTCTTTGGTGAGAGCAAGAAATTTGCTCTATGACAAATCCACATTCATGTAACTCCATAATTCAGAGGGCTGTAGCCAAGGAACAAGTTTTCATCTGCTTTGTTTGGGCCTTTTTTTTTTTCCCCAATACTTCTTTTAGTATTCCCACTGTGGGTTCCTTTTTGTTTTACTTCTTGGGGTTTTGCTTTACAAATTTAGGGGTTGGGGGCTTGTTTATTTATTTGCAAAGTTGAAAAAGAGTGATTAGCGACCCATTACTCATCCAGGAGAGTGAATGCATAATATTTAGGACTGAGAAGGATTTGGTGTGGAGACAATTCTCTGCCAGCCTTCTCTGTTTTGCAGAGATATATTTGAATGGATTATGGAAAAGCGGTAACCTTTCTTAATTAAGGTTGCTGGTACTGCTATAGTATTGCTACTCCTCAGTTTTTCTGCCACAGAGTTAATTCTGACTCTGTCTGGACATACATCTTTTCCCCTGTTAACTTTTCAGAATACAATCAGTTTTCTCAGTTATCTGAAGTGACTTATTAATTTGCAGCGCACAAAACTGTTTGTCACCTCTATGCCGTATATGATCAACTAGAATCTGTTGTACTTTGAACTCAGAAATTTTGTGAGGTATAGCTTCATTATATCAACCGTTATGAAAGTATCTTCTTCCAGTATTTATTCAGTGTTCTAGTTTGACCATTTAATCGTTCATTAATGACTGCCCCTAGCCTACATTTTTAACCTTAAAATATTTGGTCCACAAGCCTTTTATATGTTCAAATAAACAGACTAAACCCTAATTTTTTCACAGAAGAAAACCAGCATCAAATGCTGTATGCATTTATTACTTATGCTGTTTATTTGCATTACCATTACTACCTCTACTATTACAGCTTTCTTCTACTGGAATTTGACTATTTTGCAGGATGTTCTACCTCCATTTTCTGAGATGTAAGCTGACTTTGTTGTGTGTTGATTTTAGCAAAGCTGTCCTGAGTGATCAAGGATCCACGGCATTGCAATGTTCTGCCACTTCTCACCATTCTGTGTTGACCAAAAATATCCTTAATTCAAGATCTATTCCATTAATTTATTTCCTCAAAATTACACTACAGCTTCAGTGTTTGCTGCACTAGATTTCTTCCAGCCACTAATGTCATCACAAATAAGTTTCATATCCATTTTAGCACCCCTCATTGCAGTTGTTTATCAGGTCACACTTTCAAACAGCTCTCTCTACTACGTATTACAACTTAATTTCTGGCTGTGCTTTACTACACTATTTCTCTCTCTCTCTTTTCCAGTTTCTGTGGACCTTCTTTATCTTAGCCCCTGCTATGCCAGGTGTCCTCTCCACATTAGTTCCAGACCTTCTAGGCATACATGTTTCTGTGTCCCCATCTTCCTTTGGGGAGGAGGTAAAAAAAAAAAAAAAAAAAAAAAGGGAAAAAAAAAGNAAAAGCAATTTCCATGCAAGCCTTTGTACCCTATTTTATCTTAGCCCTACAGGCAAGCAGACTTCTAACATAGCTTTAGGAGCTTCTTGTATGCACCTTCTCTCTAGAACTTCTCCCTCTTCCTCAGCGGTGAACCCAAGCCTAAGATAAGCACACTTTCTTTGTTCCTATCCTGATTTCCCTCACTGTATTTTTTTTCTTTCATGCTTCTTTTCTTCTTGTACAAATTTTTCTTCTAATTTTAATCCACTGTCTCAAACCTACCAACAAATTTCACACACTTCAGATTAATTCATTAGCATCTGTGCAATTATACTAACATCAATTCATCTTAAAACATCAGAACTTTCTATTTATTATAGAAATTTTAGCAATTTCTGATTCTAATGCAACATTTATTATCACATTATTAATGAGATTTAATTTGACAGAAAAAAAATACAAATGAAGCAGTGACTCTATATTGTTGTAAGGTACTCTGATTTGGCAGAGTTATGTTTTATAAGTGTCAAGAAATGTACAGGAAATCCAGGAAAAATATAGCAGCATTTCAAGTATCTAAAGGTGATGAGCAAATTGTACTATCAGATGTGTCCACTGGGCACCTTAGTTTATTTCAAGCAGTGGGTCTTAGGTCATATCAGAGCACTGAAAACAAATGGGACCTGCTATTTCTGTTCCTCTGTACATTCAGTGACTCCCATTGTTATTTTGGAATCAGAGTAGAAATATCCACTTTTAGACTTTTTTTTTTTCCCTGCAAGGATCAAAAGCCATTACTTCTTTCCTAAACACGCTTACATACAGCTCTTTTTCTATGCCTGACAAAAGCCATCTCTGGCACCACTGCCAAGCATTTGTGAATAATTCTGCCTGCAGATACCCGATGTACAAATTCATACTTCTGCTTTTTATAAACACTGCTTCAACTACACCATCTGAGCCTAAGAAATTAGTTCAATACCACAGTGGGTGTTGTTCAGTTGGACATAGATTCATCAAGTCTTTTGAAGATTAGATTCAATTTCATCTCTACTTTTCTAATGAATTTTTTGAGGAGGGAGCTGGATGGAGGGAAGGCAGAGTGGGAACAAATTGTTCTCACCCTAAAATTAGGATCCATAGGAAAAGAATAGGCTGTCCTATGTAACTTAATATTTTTTCCCCACAAATAAATTCAAATGCACTGAAAAGATGAAGATGGCACACCACTTTCATTCATGTCAGGCCAGACAACTCCATTCCTGATGATGAAACTTTTATTTCATCAACAACCTTTCTGTCATTCCTTGAATGTTTTAGTCTGATGTAGTTTTGAATGCAGATTCTTGTCGGGTGTTATTTGTTTGTGTGTGGGCTTTTCGGCTTTTCCCTTCAGTATGAGGGTTAGGGTTAGAATGCCGCCTTCTTGAAGTCCCCTTAAGTACCTTTTACTTGTAATGTCATTCTGAGTGCTTTAAAGCACAGATAAGAAGCAGGACTTCAGAAAAAGAGTGTATGTGCTGATACTGTGATTTCTCTCACATAACTTTAATTCTGCAGTGCTACAGTTTAGTATGATTGGGTTGACCAGCCTTCTCTGAAACCGGTGAGAGAGGAGGAATTTGTCCTACAGTAAGGCAGTATGTGCAGAGATTTCTTAAACAAAAACCAGTTTGGATCTTACACAGGCTCTTCACTGACAAGAGAGAGAGGCCAAAAGATACCTCACTTTTCACTACTAAAGTAATGCTTTATAACTCACCTCATACACGCATCTCTCTTCTAGAATTTGCAGAAAACACAAAATTGTCCTGAAACCTTATTTTATCTATCTACACCCAGTTTCCTAGAAGCTTTTTCTGCAAATATCTTCTAGTTAGAAATAATAGGGAGAAGAGCAAACTCTCTGGTAGCTAGCCACAGCATCTCTCACAAAAGCTATTTGCACATATGAATTAACAGTGCAAATATTTCTTTGAAGACTTGAACACTAACAGAAAGACCATTATTATTCTTATTGAAAGGCGGTGCTGCAGGTTAATACTTTCTGTGGCCACACATGCTGAGTTTTCATTCGTATTGTGTTTTGTTGTTCTGCCCAGTAATGGGCTGAGCAGGGGGCACTGCAAAACCATGCTGCTCCTTGGAGGGGTCAGCAAGTTTCCAAGGCAGAAGCACAACACATCATCTAAATGACCTGATGCTGAGAAGGTCCATCTCCAGTCTGGGTCCTGTGGGCTCTGGTGAATCTCTGGTAGCATTGCTGTCCACTGCAAACAGGACAGGATCATGCGTGGGATGTGTAAAGTAAAGGTAACCTAGCACTTGAGAGACTGTGATGTGGTCATTTTTCAATTTTAGAAAACAAACAGTAAGAGTATAATCTTGGTTAATGAGAATAAAAAAAAAAACCAATGATATTGACTGAGTGGGAGGTACAGAGATAATTGGAGGGAACACAAATGAATTAGGTGTCAGGCCTTGTATTACTGGGACAAGGCAGGCAGAGAGATGTGGCAATTAACAAGTCTAAGCCATAAGGGTATTTTTTGGATATCAGGATGCAGAAGCTAATCAAAAGGTTTTTTGACACCAAAGTAGCCTTCAGCACTGACTAGACTTTTGTGCTACAGCTGTCAGTGCTCAACTTTAAGATGATTAAGTTCTTTTAAAATATAATTTTGGTCTCTGTGCACTTTCTTCCTGGTGACAAAAGGTAAAATTCTTTCCTGACCATTACTGGTACTATAATCATCTTATGTCCTGAAATGTATGATTTGATTATCCTTATTATCTTGGCTTTCATAGCTATAAAAATGTTATTAGTGATCATAAAAGTATCTGCCCCTTTTTACTCAAGTCAAATTATTTTACTTGGTTACCTCCTGTGGCCGTGTACTCAGCAGGTCAAATATATATTGCATATCTGAGCTTATACAGAACTTTATGGTCCACAAATGAGGTTTCAAATTTTACAAATCTCATGAGAGCAAGGCTTACCAGTGGTTTTGATAAGCAATTCCTGCTCACTTGAGGATAATAAGGGTAATGCAGGAATGCCTCGTGATGCTATATTTAGTTCTCCCTGAGTCTGAGATGAATCCTTGAGATTCTGAGGTCCTGTATTTATTTAAGCTATTAGAGAGTAAGAGCAAAACGTTGAGGTATCCTCAAGGAACTTTGATACTGCTCTTCAATTTCAAGGCCCGTATTTATAAAGGCATGACATACTTGTAGGCAAACATCAGTCCTGACACTCCTGACACTGGGGTGAGCTTGTTGCTGATTTTAGGAGCTCTGTAAAGGCAGAGTATATCTTAGAAAGGAGACATTGTTTATTCTGCGCCGGGTGCAAAGTGGAGGTTTCCACAAATCAAGCACACCATAGGATAAAAAGTTGCATCTCTTATGCAGTATAATTTACATGAACCCACCTGTCTAGTACATATTTTCCACATACCTTGTGCATTTACTTGCGTTACACGAAGTTCTTTTATTTATTAATTATTTATTTATTGTAGAAATTATCTGGTGGCATCAGTAATGTTTACAAAAGGTGAGAAGGTTCAGCCTGGGGACAGATAATTCAGTTTGAAGACGTCAGGCTCACTGACTTGAGCCCTTTTGGGTGTCAGAATAAACACCTCAAACTTGATTTTCACCGTACCTTCTCCTGACTTCAGAAATTGATGTCACATCACAAGAATTGTCTCCCATTTTCTCTATACAGAGAAAAAGCTAAAATCTGGTGGAGGAATAGAAATGTCAAAACAGGACTTCTTTTGGAGCTGATGCAGGAGAAGGTATCCTTTCCGAGGATGTCTGGACCCCAGCTGAGGCCGTGCAGGGGCTGGCGGGGAAGGGTTAAACGTGGCGACAGGGGAGAATTAATGGTCAGTGTCAGAAACAGCAAACTGCATTTGAGAGGCCAATACCCCGCTGGGCATAAACTCGACCTCGCGCCGACCCACGGCCGCCAGGCAGCCCAAAGAGCCACGGTCAGGTCCGAGGCGAAGCTGTGCGACTCGGGGACGCCGAGCTGCCGTGGCAGTGACCCCCGGCTATGATTTATCGACTGGCGTCTCTGCATGCTTGACTAGGGCTCTGGTCGCCGGTGAAAGATGTATTGATTACACATTAGTCTGCGAGGATGGGCTGGCATCACCGGCTCCAGAGAAATGCGGGCCAACTCTCACACATTATTAGGTTTGGCATAATTCTAAGAGGACACATAGGATGGGTTTATTTTACCTGGCAACCATGACATTCACTGATATAAAGGATATAATCACAGAAACTGAGTAAGCTTTTAATGTGGAATTTTGTACAATAATTCTGGAAGCTCCAGGCTGGAAACATATACACTGCTTTCTAACATGCCACCATTTAATTTAGCATCCAAAACACTCTATCTATGCATATTTTCTCAATTTCTCTCAGCTGAAAGTCTGCAACAAGGGCTATAAAACATTCTGGATACAGTGACCAGAAATACCAGAAGTAAGTATGATTCTTTAACTGCTTAGTTAACTTTGCTTTCTATTTTTAAATTTGAAGAGTTTATAAAAAAAAAAAAACTCACAGGAATAAATGTAGCTTAATTATGTTTAATCAGTAATGTTTATTGTGACTCTGTCTTATTTACATATTTCCTTTCAATTGTGAAGTCATTAGTTAAAAAAGACTTGTTAAGCATCTGCAAAATTCAGTGTGGGTGAATGTTAACAATGACAATCTTCTTCATACTCACTGAGTTCCAGAAAAATGTGGGTTTAGAAATAAAATATATGATCTCAGTTCCAAATCACAACTCCCCTGACATCAATTTAGGTCTTAATATTAGCCTGAACTCCTACATGATTTTAGAGAAACACCATTTAGGTGAAAAATCATTTAAAAAATTGCTATCATTATTTGAGAATAGCAATAAACATCACTCACGCTGTTTACTTTATCACTCAATTCTCAGCGCGGTTTGTCAGTGCTGACCAAGGCAATGAAAACATTTCGTTAAAGGAAGAGGAAAGTCAATTTTTGAAGCTTTGTTAATGGAAGGAAACAGTACAGATGCTTGCCCAGCTACAGATCAGGTTGGACAAACCATGGCTCTTGCTCTGCACCCATTCCTGAGCTGTTGGGGTGCATCCTGCTGGGACAGAGGCACATGCCTTGGTGGCACCTCAGTTGGAAGCCCAGTTCTCCAGCAGGGCTAGGGAAAGTGCCCACAGGGACCACCAAAGACAAAATGTCTGGAAAGGGAAAGTGCTCACAGGGACCACCAAAGACAAAATGTCTGGAAATCTGCTGTGTGCTCTGCCTTGCCTCGCCCTGATATAGCTCTGCACATTTCTGAGCTAGTCCCCGAGCTTCCTGAGTGAGGAGCTACAGGGATGAGTCCCAGCTAGCTCAGGTATGCAACCAGGAGGCTCAGATTAGCCCACTCCTCAAACCCCCCACATCCCCAATAAAGAACCCCACAGAGCACAATATGAGAAGAGGTATCTTTTTTCCCCCTATTTTTCAATTTATAAGATATACAGAAACTGTTGGGGCGAGGGGGGGGAGTGGTGGAAATGCCACTAACATTTAAATGGTCTGATCTGATTTTGCCCTGCCTTGTAGTCACTTTCTAGTGATTTAGTGAAAACAGCAAATAAAGGACCAGATTTCCAGAAAGTTTGAATTATAGCTAATTGTGCTATGTTAATTTTGGTCTTATTGAGCCCGTAGCACACTTTATTGATTGTAAGCAGAGTAAATTTAAAAGCCAAACCATAAAAGCCTCAAGTCTACAGAAAGAAACATGATATGTATGCTTACTAGCAGCATATCACTCATTCTAATTAAAACAAAAATACTGTGCTAATGGCATGGGGGCCTGAAAAGGTGTTGTTCAGAGATGGTGAGATGTTTGCTTTTGACTAAGTAAAACACCTGAACCATATCATCAGCAATTGTTAAGAGAAATCTGACTTTGCTGGAAGGAACATCCAGTTGTGGCTTGTAAGGATCTGAGCTGTGATAACACAAGCATGAAGGGAAGACTCCCCACGATGTATTTCTTTGTGTTTCTTTTCAGAGCAGGAGTTCATATTGCCTGCTTTTCAATGAGAAATCCTATGATTGACACAAATTTTCCTACACATTTCGAGGCAACAATTCACTTAAAGGTTAATATCTATGCAAAAAACATTTTTGGCTCGTGTGTCAGGTAGAACACTTTAACACAAAAAAGGAGGTAACTCTTCTCATCTTCATTATGACAATACTTATTGCAGTCTAATTTTGGAGGAACATGTAATTTTCCATGTGTAATGCAAGCTGCACTGGATTGGATCATATGGAGTACGTGGAGATGACAACCATACCTGAGACTGAGCACATCAGATTCAGATTGCACCAGACGAACTGGCCTAATGCACAGCAAGACAACTCAAAAGATCTGTTGATAAAATTACACATGTTATTCAGTGCAAAAATACTAAAATAAAAGTAGGAAACACCTTCCCCAGTAGACACAAAAAGTTTTATTCTTCTCAAAGAGACATATAAAAGTGTTACCAACAACTTCACATTAGGGCGTTACATAGTATATGGGTGATATATGCATCTAAATTTCAAAAAGAACATCAGTGTATAGATACACTCTTTTTTAATAAAAAAAAAAAAAAAAAAAAACACTGTGGCATGCAAGAAAAAGGGCTTATACAAAGATAAAAGCTGGCAATGTATATAATTTAACATCCAGAATGCACTAAAGTTTTAATTCCTGTGTTGCAATACATCACCTTTGTTTCAGATAAATGGAACAAAACACCTTCCAGGAAAAAGTTCTGTTTCTAAGGCAGGATAAAAGTTCCTCCTCTGAGGCAGAGGAGTGTTGTGCCACACATACAACAACAATCTACCTAAGCCACTTTTCTTTTTGGTAGAAGAATGGAACATATTTGTTGAAGTTTGCATTGAAGAAAAACATATTGAAATGGTACTCTAATGATCAAGCACTGCAGATTTCAATGAAAGTTTGCCTTGTAAAATTAGGAAATGAATACATATGAAATGAATAATCTAAATGAGCACCTCCCACTAGCATCCAAAAAGCAAATAGACTGCAGCAAGCACTGACAAATCAAGTTAATGTTTGCCCCTCACTTCTACTGAAGCTCTAAAATGAGAAAAAAAATTATATTCACACTTCATCATGGCAATGAAAATCATGATAAAAGTTGTTAATGTACACAAAGTAGCATGGAAGCACTGGCTTCAGCATGCACACTGCCACACTGAGAGCACACAGTCTAACCTGGCACAACACTGCAATACTGTGGGTGGCACCACCTATACTCCCCGTTATGGGACAGCCACAGTTAAGGCACTCACCAGAACATGAAAAAAAGACTATGGCCACAACTTGAACAACCCCATCAGGTCAGACAGAGCTCAAAAAAAGTGAGGAAAAGACATTTAGGAAGATTTGCATGTCCAATAAGCAGATGCACTGATCTGAGAATTAAATCCCCAGTAGAATTCTGCAGAGGCAAGCAAAGAGTGACCCAGCTTGACCCAGCTGCCTTCAGTTGGCAAGCACATCTTTAAACTGAATCAGAGCTGACTTTTGGTCCTTCTGCAGACCCTGTTTTTAAGAAAGCAAAGCTTGTGAAGCCCTAGATATCAACAAACCAAAACACAGTTCTTCTACAATGCCTCTCACACTACTTTACAACGCATGGAATTTAGTCACAAAAGGCTATAATTAAAATACTTACAAGCATGCACTCTATAAGTAATCAGATCTACTGAAAGATGCAGGGGAAAGAAAGGGTGGGGGGGTTGTACTTAATGACCCTTAAAGGACCCTTCCAACCCAAACCATTCTGTCCTTCTATGACTATGATATACATATATCCCAAGTTTGAAGTGCCCTATGTTTCCCAACTTGTATTCACATTGCTGCTACATCATAAAGTGATTTTAGAAATAGGTTGGAAATGTGAATTAGTCAGAAAGTTCTTATTTGCTGTATTAATAGATTCAATCGTAATATTGTAGAATTTTTAAACAAGTTTCTAGCCACAGGTGAAACAGAAGCTCAGAGAGACAAACAGGCTTTGGGGATTTAATAAGTGAATTGCGCCCATAGATGACAGATGCATAGTGCCAAGCATAGTGGGAATGCTGAGTGAACAGTCAGAAATATTTTCAGTCAGGGCTGTACTCTCCACGATACCAGGATGGTAAAAGTGAAATGAAATCAGGGGAAAAAAGTGGGAAAAAAAAAAAAAATTCCATGTGGCAAATAACTGCAAATAACTGTGATGAAATTGCCATTTGCCTGTAACAAACTTTTTATTAGAATGCATCTGGGAGCTCTGTATTTAACTCTTTCAGACGGTAAGTGCTGTTCACTTCGTTTAAAATATAAATGTCACTAGGTAACCTGAAGGCCTGCTGTAAATCAAACCTGCACTGTATAAAAACTGTTATTTGTGTCCTAATGGGTCAAACAGAAGAGATGCCCTCTCTAAAAGAGCTGGATACCAGATTCCCCTTTCATTGATCGAGGTTTCAACTCTGGGTGCTTGAGTTTATGACAAAAGAGTTCACAACACTGCTGGCAGGAAGTCGATAGTTTGATAGATACCCTTTGCAGTTGGTCCTGTCTCTAGCACTTTAACCACGCTTTCACTCTGACAGTTATTACTGCTGCAATAAATTCTTCAGTAAAACAAATAGGCTCTCTGAAAATGTATTAGCCCAGGCACACTATTTTACTTAATATAACTGCAAGTCTTAAACAGGTAACTACCATAGCAAATAGGCCAATATATTTAGAAGGAATCATGTGTGTGTGTGTGTGCATTTACAGTAAGTTACCTAAAGTTCCCTTCAGATCAGGTTGCACAGTATTTATTGCACCTTCAGGTTATACTTTTAAAATTCACAAAGTAACTGACAGTAGCAAAGGCTTTAAAATATATTTTATATAATGCTGTAAGAATTCTTGCACAGTTTTCAAAATTGCCTAGACGAATTTGCAGCCGAAATCCCTATGGTGACCCCTAGACCCGCTGGTACTGTTAAAAAAACTGTACTCGTTGTACTCAATCTTAATTGCTGTTTATTTTCCAGATATCTCAGTGCTGTTGCCATTTTCTTACAGGCTGCTTGATAACAATTAGCAATAGGTTCTGACTGACTTGGGCAAGGGAGTGATGGTGTTCAGAATTCTTCACTGGGGTCCATAGGCAGCAGCACTTCACTCACTCTCCCTTTCCTCTAGGCCATCTGTCTTAGGAGTGTCAGTCCCAAAGGAAATTTCCCGATCTTGAATTTTGAATTCTCATCAGTAGTATTTCATGGCTTAATCATAATAGTTTCTAGTCAAATCTGCAAACATTTGTCCATTGCCATCAATAATAATAGGCAATATGAGAGAAGTGTTATTGTATTATTGATATTCTTTTATGTTGCATGGTTTCACTTTTTTTCTCCATGTTCATTCATTAGCAATTTTCATTAGACATGGGGACTGGATTAATACTAAAGCTAATTTATTATCAGCTCTCCCAATTTTTCTCCACTTACCCTGCAGTCAGAGAGAAACTGTCTATACAGAGAACCCTTCAGCACTCCCTTCTACATCCAGAGACTTTGTGTCACTTAGGGGAGATGTCTTGAGACATCTATCCTTCAAGATTAAATGCATCCCTTCTGAGTGGCAGTTGCCACAATTGAAGTAAGCATTTACTGCTAGTGCTCAGCCATGCAGCTAACTGCTCTGTAGCTGGCTGTGGCCTCTCAAGGTGTAGGACATTCATGGGGGAACACTGGTAATTTTGTTTTACCCTGCAGGCATGCAGTTTCTGGCTACATTGTGAGGAAATATCGTTGAGTCCATGCTGAGATTGCTGTGCCTGCTGCTCAGAGCTCTCATGAAATGAACTAAAAGGATAAGAGCTCTCTTGACCTTTAAAGTCCACTTATTTGGGGTGATGGATCTCTCAGACATTTAAGAAAAAATAAATCCCAAGTGCATTAGAAAACAAATGAGGATTGGCTGAATAAAGTGATCAAAATTTAATCTGCTAGAACAAAGAGAAATTCCGTGTTTTAGCAAAAGTAGAAGTGGGTTGGCAATTAAAATTCATTTCCACAACTTTATCAATAAAGGCTCCTGAGAGCCTCCTATCTCTTCCAATTCTATTTCTGGCACAACATGAAGTTGTATTATTTTCATTTCTTTGATCTCCTTTCTGATCATTTTCCAAACCAACCTGCTTTACTTCTTACCAATGATCAAATCAGCCAAAACAATGGCTTGTGTAGCGTAAGCAAGTGGAATGATGCAGAAAAAACCAGATTCAGTCAAGCTCAGATGTAATTCCTGTGACAATCTTTATGAACAGAAATCAAAGCCAGATATCATCAGGGGGAAAAGGAGAAAAAGTTAACAAAACTGTCAATGACCAGGGTTCGATATAGGTTAGCTAGACAGTTTTCTAAAACCAAGGTTAATTTCCCAAGCATTGTGTCCTTCTGTCTCTGAGAGAAATTTTTTTCCTCCACACCCCACACCTGCTCCAGGAGAGCGACGTCCACCTTCCATGCAGGTAATGCCTTATTCACCAAAGTAAAATGTTTTTAACTAGTATACCATTTTGCTACACACCAACAATCATGTGAATATACTGTCTGAGTTACTGAAGTATTTGACAGTTTACCCACTTCTGCATCTGTGCCCGGACTCAAACTCTGAACTGGTTAATGGAAGGTTTTGAAGGAGCTGTGACTGTTAGATGTTCTGCAATGTTGCTCTTGGAGATTCACAACAAGGCACAAAAGTGATATGGCCCTAAAGGAAAAATAAACAGCAGACTTTTCTTTTCATGTATTTATCAAACAGAAGCAAATAACATCTGGCACAGTGTCATGGAAATGTTTGCAACACTAATCTATTTCATTTTCTAATAGCAGCATTTTCAGTTACTGTTTTTCACAACTGGAAGTTCATTTGGATTTAACAAGGTAGAATTCAGCTCTTTCAGTCTTGGCATAGGATAATACAGGCCTGAAAAGAACCACAAAAACTTTGCCCCCGTTTATGATCATGTAAATAACACTTGTTTCTGATAGCCTATAACACACTGGCATCTATGCCCCAGACAGAAAAGATGGAAGGCACAATAGAAACTCCTGGTAAAATTATAAACAGATTGAGGCAGCGATAACAAAGTACAAATGAAATAACCTTGCCGGATAGGAACAAAGTCCTGTCAGGCAGTTCAGCCCACAGAGGAGTTGACCATTGCAGTGGGCACAAGGAGTCTTCATCAGGGGCCTCCTCCCCAGTGCCCAGCTCTGAATTAACCAAATGGCTAACAGAATTACATGGAACAGAACCCGGCTAACCAGCCCCATCTGAGACCTAGAAGTTATAGATCCCACCAGGTGAGAAGAAAGAAATAAAGAAAAAAAGCCTGATGGCACTGAGCTAGGAACAAGGAAATTCCCTTGTAAAACACAAGTTCAGCACCTACAGTAGTGGTTGGGTCTTCCCCAGCACCTGTGAATCACAAATCTGTGGCAGAATCAGAGGAAAGCTGAGACAATCTCCACCACTTTCAAGGCAGTATGTATAAAGAATAAGTTCCTGTGTAGATTGTGATGCTGTCTTTATGTGTGAAAAAAAAGAATCTAGAATAGCATAAGAAACATCTGGCTTATGGCGAGAGAAGGAATGTTACCAAAAGGAAAGGGGGTCTGAATCACCCCATAACCTCAATGTGGGGGGAAAAAAAAAAAATTAAGCTAATACTTTCCAAGACCCCAACTGTTTTCAGTATGGAGACTTCCAGAACTGAATGCAATTTCTATATATTTAGTGATCTTCAAAGGATTTCTCTTTCATAAAGTTTTCCAGTCTCTCTTGAATCCATTTCAACTTTTATCATTCAGGAAAACAAACAAGGAACAAAGGACAATTTCCCATGTGTGTAAGAGTGGGACAAAGGAGATGTGGGTTTGACTTCAGAATATTCCTTTGGTCTATCTGTAGTTTAGGCACTGAGGTCCAAATTCATCTCACCTGTATAAGGACTGCAGCAACTCTACACATGGCAGGGGGGGAAAACTACTGTCAAAATTAGTTTGGACCTTGAAGGAAGAGGAATACAGGCAACATAACTCTTAGAAGAATTCCCAGATGTTCTCTCCCATCTCTTTACACTTAGACTACCTATTAAACATCTATAAAAGAGACAAGAATTTCTTCCCTTTGTCGCTCATGCTGAAAATGCAAGATCTTGCTTCTTAGACTGTCAGCTCTTTTAGACCAAGTCCATCACTTGTTTTATATATGTATTTTGCATGAAAGAATGGAGTTCTGCTACCTGTAGTAGCTGCTAAGTAATAGTAGTGGAAATTCAATCAAATTTTATTAATGGATACATTCTTCACACAATGGCCATGGTTTCCCTAACTATCCAAAAACAACCCTTCATAACACAGAGCAATACTTGGAATAGTCCTTCTTTCCATAATTATTTCTTAGTTTAGCATAGGAACTTGAAACTGTTTCTGATGGATTCATTCTTCAGGACTTCAATATTTTTCCCCATTCTTGCAGAGTCAAGTTGAAAGAAGTCAAGAGGAGACTTACAGAACAGATTTTCCCCTGTTGGTGTCTTGTCTTGCTCGTGGAAGGCCAGTGCTCCAATTCATGCACTTGCCCAGTCTCAGGAGTAGGAACCAAACTTTGCAATTCACATCAAACATCAGTTGACTGGTATTTCTTCTATTTCCATGGAGTTTTCTATACTCAGTCAGTTTGATGCAGAAAACTGGACCTTGGCTCTTTCCCTAGCCACACTGGACACATATTTGCTGACATGTCGTTTCAATTATGCTACCCAGGAGCTGTAAAGAAACAGGAAACCTCTCTCAATCTCAAACCAATCCAGACACAGGAAACCAGGGGTAGACAGCAGTGAGTTGCAGCTTCATTAACGACAGTAAGAGCAGCAAAAAGGAGTCCTTGCAGAAGGGCAACAGACCTTGTGTCGAGATATGCAGTTCTGAAAGGCATTAGTCAAAATCATGACATTAAAAGTTTTTCCCACTTTGCTTGTCTCAGACCCGTTTCAACTCACAGAAGGCAGCACTAGCGCTCAGCGAGCTAAGAGTTCATCTTCACTTATGTCACACACAGTAGCAAGCTTATTGCGATGAAAAGACATACAAACTTCTTCAGGTCCTCTTGGCACTGTAGCGAGGCCATTAGGGAGCACAGTGAGGAAGAAATATATCCAGCCACTGAGAACTATACAGCTGTGGCTAGGCAGCTGTCTAGTAAACTAGAATTTCTCATACCTAAGTTAGCTTAACAGTAGCAAAACCACTACATTACACTGTCTCCTGGTATGCAGATATACTCTGAGAGATGAACAGAGAAATACTTGGGAGGAAATCTCTCTTGTTCTCAGGTAATCATCTCTAATGGATTCTTCAATCCAGAAACTAAATTTGGCATGCAACATACGAAGCTTCTCTATTTTTCAAAATAGTCAGCTTTCAGCCTAAAAGATCACCTTGCTGAAGATTTTGCCAGAAAGCACTACACTGCTAATTCTTTGCTGAAGCAGTGTTTTTAGGGAAAACATATATGGATATATAAGCACACACACGTGTAGCGTTTTTGATGGACTGCAGGTCTGGCAAGACTGTGTTGCAACCTCAATGAACAGATGTCAGTGATGATACAAGTAGCAGAGCATGGGATGCAAGTTTTTAAGCATTGCTTAAGAAAAGCAAAAGCTGTGTAATGGGAGTCATGTCACCATTATCTCTTGGCAGTCTGTGCACCCACTGCAAACTAGTATTATCTACCAAGACATCAAGAGCAGCACAGAACAGGCAGATCCTTCTCTGACTTTGGACTTTGGAAGTCCAGTGCCTGATTGCCTTTCTAGCTATGCTGCTCTGAAAGGTAAAAATCACCTATGCTCTTACTCAGAAACACCGGGTCTAACAAAAAACACCTTTTCTGACTCATAAATTAAAGAATGCTGTTCTTTGCTTCCTGATTGGTGCTCTTTAATATATAATTTATATAATTGAAAATATATTTATAATAATATACCTTGTAATTTAATATAACGCAGCCCTGACACCCAAGGCAGAGGATGGTGGAAACGTATCCTCTTCTTGAGTTACAGCAATCAATTTTGTGATACAGACTATGCAAAGCACCCCAAAAGGCACACTCAGCTCCCAGAAGCCTTTACCATTCTGCAATAAAGATTATTCTGTCATTAGCAGCTATGGGGAGCTTTAGCTGCACAGTGGGACCTGGATCCAGGCCTAATTCCACAATTTGGATCAAAATCCAACAGGTATTAGAGATGAGAGGCCATTCACATGGACCACATTTTTTTCTGAGATGTGTAGTCAGACTGGCATCTAGTGGGATTTTGAAATGTGCCTAGGAGCCTAACTGGATTTCTGAAAACCCCCCTTTAGTGCTGATCAACAGTTTTTGGTGACTAAAAACTTCCAGACTGGCACGTGGTTTTGATTTGTAGTCAATCTTCTGCTAGCAGAGCAATTCAAATCTAAAGTTTCAGTTCTTGTTTCTCTCTCAACTTGGTTTTTAATTTGGAAAAAAAAAAAAAAAAGGCTGTTTTGCTCTTGGACAGGGCTAGGAGTGGCAGCTGAATGTGGTAAACAGGAGACAAATGCATCAGCTACCAGAGGGGGTTTTTAGAAACTTCGAGTATCATTTGAGAGAAGATTTGGTACAACAGGTTTTTATACAAGTACCACATGTTGGATAGTTTGATGTGATTATGTTCTCAGCAGACACAGAGTGTGACAATACATGCCTTACTTCTCATTTCACTGGGAAAATAGCCCCTCAGATGACATGACAGCACTGATATTGTTGATCATCTGACATCCAAACGATAATTTACGGAGATTTTTATTGAGCTGACCTGTGTCACAGAATGACATTAAAGCCTATTGGTTACCACTGCTTCGATGAAGACGCTTAGCCTGACACATGTGTGTCAGGTTTATTGAGTTTAGGTAAAAATATTGAGTATTTTTTTGGTGGTTCATCTTCACACATAAATCAGACTGGAAAGAAGAATTATAATCATACCTAGAAACACAGAAAAAACCATGGGTGTTTGGTGCATATGCAGAAAGTATCCATTTGTAGGTTACATATTTCTTTTAAGCCTTTTATTCAATTAAACATCCTTCAATTGCCAAGAGAAACTCTTCATAAGATTCTTATGTTGAGAAATAAAAGCAGCTAAATAGATTTCTTTTCATTTTATTTTTACTCATAACATTTTAAGTTGTTTTTGATTAGGAAAAAGTTTTTTCATTGGCTTTTTTTTTAAAGTATCAGTTTGTGTTTGCATCTCTTGATGTGGGATGTTATATTAAATTATTCATTTTAACAGAATGGAAATTAATTATTGTGTATGAAATCCCAAACACATATGGTCACAGTGCTGGTTAGATCTGCCTCCTGCTATGCTTTAGAGATTCAAATTTGGAGGTAGCATGTTATTCTCCATGCCAAGACCACCTATGGTTTTCAAGACATAAGTATCTGAAAATTAGCATTTTCACACTGAGCACTTGTTCCAGCTTCAGTATACATTGGCGACTACCATCTTGTAACGACATGTACTAGAAAGGATGTTAGCAATCTATAAATATAATTTAAGTTCTTCTGAAATTCACTGACTGACTGCATTTTCTACATCTACCTTTAGCACTATGTAACATCAATCTCTTCTTTTGAAATCCCTCAGAATGTCTCTTGACTGATAGCAGTGATTGGCATTAATTAATTTCAAGGGTCAGTTGTGAATGATTGGTTTGTCATGGTCGAAGACTGAATTATATACGATCAGGAGAGCGTGCTGAAATGGTCAGTCATTCAGTGAAAATCAAAGAACATAAGTTCAGATGGAAAAGATTTCTCAGCTCTGTTTATGAATGCAGCCAAGCCACTTTACATCTGAAATTAAGGGGGTTTGGTCATGAATTCACTCTTAAGGAAATAGCCCAATTTCTACCTGTATTTTTTGTGATAAAATGCATAAAGAACAAAAACTATTTCTTCCTGCAAATCTCAAGGAAAGTACTACTGAAAACATTCAGAAAATCTGTTATTTATGATCTATTTATAAAAGAAAATCAGATTCATTCCTGTTATTATATAACAAACATCTACTTCTTAACACATCATTAATGCATCTACATTACATGCTATCAAAAATTTAGGAGAAATATTCCATGAGGAACAACAACAAAAAAAAGTGATCCCTGTTGTGTTGTGTTTTTTTTCTTTTTTATGATTGTCATTATATAGATTCAACTTTGCATTCCATTTCATTTTTATTACAGCATGCAACTAAAAGGGAAGTGAAAAGAAACTAATATTATTAGATTCACAGATTATGCTGGAGGGGATAATCCCTTTTTCCAAAAAAGGAGTCTTTCATGATTTTTTAACTTACATGTTGATAAAGTTCAATCTTGAAAGTATTCTAATGAAACACATCAATGAAGGATCATTGTGTGCAGCTTTTATAATAGTATAGTAAATATCTAAACTCATAAGTCAGCACCTAAGGGAACTTACAGAGTAGCCATATTGGGGAATATCTTTGTAGATAAGCATTTAGAAACCTACTGGATGTTGATGGCCAAAATGATAACTCAGTTTATTCACCCTAACATCTGAATTGGTGGTGGTGCAGACTAACAAGTATTCAATAACAATATAAATAATGGTTAAAAAAATATACTTATACTTTTTAATTTCATGTGTAGTACAAGTTATCAAGACAGAAAGATGCAACATTTATCGATATATATAAGATTTTGATTCACCATCCGAGAGAATCCAGCATTTAGCGCAATACATTTAAATGAATAGGAATGATACCTGGACTGTGCACAGGATCAAAACTCATATTGGCTAGATTTTACTTCCCTACAACTCTCTTATATTCAAAACTTCAATGATAATTCTAAGAAAAATGAAGGCCAAGACAGTTTCAAGAGTCTTGATATTCTAGTGAGTTGTAAGAGTGCATACCTGGGTCTTTTCCTTTCATAAAGAGAAAGGACAGCAGTCTATGCACAACTGCAAAAAAAATGTATAGGATGAAACTAAACCTTTGGGGAGACAATAAGGTACTGATGGGCTAGATTAGACTTTGGGCTAGACATCTTGGTTAAGTATTTGGGGGCATTTAGAGCAGCAGTACAGTGAACTGGAAAGCTCTGTTTAAATGATAAGGGATTGAACAGTGAACTCAGGTGTAACCAGTACATGAGATGAAAGACAGAACGTAGCTATGCAGCCAGAGTGCACAAACCACACCACAGTTATGGGCAGTTCCTACTGCCACCCATGCACAGTCTACATCACTAAGGGTTCATCAGCAGGGCTACACAAGGACTATCTGATGAAAGGGTAGTGATTTCCATCAAATGCAACGTCCCATCATACATGAGCATTCTAGCTTATGAAAGAGTACAAGACAGAGGAACAAGAAGAAAATCCATCATGCATATTCTATTCAGAAACTAAGAGGCTACTTTATATTAACATGTGTCACCTAATTGACCATGCAGATGGATCCACAATACTGGCCAATCATCGAGTGCTTGAGGCACCGCTACTTTTGGCATTGCCCTGGAACCGACCATATGAAGGTCATTGAAAGCACATCACAGGATCCAAGGCTCAGTCGTGCTTTTGCAGATTCAAGGAACATTTTACGGTGGCAGCAAAGGCTGCAGCTCCCGGAACCAGGAAACCTGCTTGTGAAAAACATGAACATTAGAAAGCAGCACCACTTCTACCTCCTCTGTAATGTATACAAGTAACTTGTCAGGTAAATATGCTCCAGAACCATCAACCAAAAGTACCCCAGAGGAACAGACCCTAACTATAAAAAAAAATTAGATCTAGCAAAGCCACTTTTAAAATTTTATTTGGCTTCAGAAGGGTTTAGGGCCAAGATTTTATAAGAACTTTTTCATGATCCTGCAAGATATGACTATGGATATAGTAAGATAAGGTGGTTTTTCATGGTCTATTACTAATACTGAACTCATACTACTAATTCTCCTGATCTTATTCAAGTTTTATGTTATCAGTGCTCTCTTTTCAGTCATTGATGATGTGCTCAAGAGAATTCTAACATATAACTCTCACTAATCTGTTTTTAAATGCTAGCTTCATTATTCAGAGAAAACTGAATATGTGGTCTAAATGCAATCTCAAGGCTAAAACTACATTACAAGAACACAAAATAAATAGTTTTCTAGTATATCTTGTTGACTATCAGACAGTCCAATGAGTTGGGATCTTTTGAGGATAGTAATGTCACCATTAACTTAGCACAGAAATGAGAATAATCCAGTGAAGTGCAAAATTTCACAACATTTCACTCTCAAGAAGCCCTAAGAATGAGGCCTATGACAGTGAGTGGCACATCAGTGTTCTCAAGACTGTCACGGTACACATATCTAGCATTGTTTGTAATAAAAAAAATTAAGTATGATAAATGCCAGCTCTTTCCATCTGCTTCTCGAATCTAAACAGATCCAATTTCTTATAGGTGTTGAGCCAAGAGTGGACCTTCTGTATTTGTAAATGAAACTGGATATTAATGGATTTCATTTTATTGTTACACTTATAAATTATTTTTTTTAGTTTTAGAAACACAGGGATCACTGTCATCATGATAGTGTCATAGTACAGGTGCTTTTCATAACACAGGTACATGGTTTTCATTAACAACAAGGCTGGGAGTGGGTGTTATTTATTAGTCCAATAACACCTAAAGTTCCAGCCACGCTGAATTCTCGAGCAGACTAGGATCTGTGCAAATATAGTACTTCCAATCTGTGTATGGAAACCATGCCATCAATAATCCCACACATTTATAATATTCACCAAATATCAAACTTCTGTTAAAGAGTCAAAGATGGACAGCAATGCTAACAAATACGGATTGAAGAGAGAATGGGGATTACAAATCATTATGGTCATCAGTGGTAAACTAAGTGAAGAAAAGCTAAAATAACTAAGCAGTGTTTTGTGCACAGGAAAGTTCATAGCAAAATCACTCTTCCTTTCAAAAAAAAAAGTTGGGATATTGTTCATAACAGGCAATTTTGTTGCTGATACTTCTTATATACATTGCAAAACATTTCAAAGTTTGCAGTAAGATCACTATGTGGTCTAACAAAGCAATCCAATATCATATAAGAAATGCTTCCACTTCATTCAACGGGAATCTGAAAGCAAGAGACTCAATTAAAACAGGAATGTTAAAAGCCAGGCTTGTTAAATAGTTAAGGGGTAAGTACTCAGTAAATGTGCAGATAACGTGAAGCTGAGTGGTGTAGGTCACACCGCAGAAGGAAAGAACAACACCTAGAGGTACCTGGATAAACTTAAGAAGTGAGCCCACAAGAACCTCTTGAAGCTCAACAAGTCCAAATGCAAGGTCCTGCACCTGAGTCGTGGCAATCCCAGATGTGAGTACAGACTGGGAGAAGTCTTGAGAGCAGCCCCACAGAGAAGGACTCGGACATTCTAATGGACAAAAGGCTGAATGTGACCCAGCAATGTGGGCTTGCAGCCCAGAAGACCAAATGTATCCCAGACTGAATTAAAAGAGAAGTGACCAGCAGGTCAAGTGAGGTGATTCTGCCTCTCTGTGCTGTCCTCAAGAGAACCTACTTGGAGTGCGGCATCCAGCTCTGGAGTCCTCAACACAAGAATGACATGGACCTGTTAGAGTGGGTCCAGAGGAGAGCAACTTAGATGATTATAGGGATGGAGCACTTCTCCCATGAAGACAGGCTGAGGGAGCTGGGCTTGTTCAGCATGAAGAAGAGAAGACTTTGGACAAGACTTGTTACAGCCTTCCAGTACCTTAAAGAGGCTTATAAAAAAGAAGGAGAGGGACTTTTTATACAGGACCTTGTGGCAGGAAAAGGGGCAATAGTTTTAAACTGAAAGAGGGCAGGTTTAGACTAGATATTAGGAAAAAATTCTTTACTCAGAGGGTGGTGAAGCACTGAAACAGGTTGCCCAGAGAAGCTGTGAATGACTCATCCCTGCAAGTGTTCGAGGTCAGGTTAGATGGGGCACTGAGCAACCTGATCTAGTGAATGGCTCCCCTGCCCATGGCAGGGGCTTTGGAACTAGGTGATCTTTAAGGTCACTTTCAACCCAAACCATTCCATTATTTTATGACTTTACTAAGCTGTATGAGAAACCATGGTGATGGGGACATTCAAACCACCTGAGACAAAAAGAGAGAGACAAAGAGGCTGATAGATGAGTAACAAGGTTACGTGGCATCAGTCCACAGGTGCTGTGTTTTGGATGACAGCTGCTGCCTGGAAGCATGCAATATATTGTAAGGTGGTTTTTTCGGGAAAGTTGGTGTATTTCCAAACATTGGTGGAAAACAGAAACACAGAGAGTGGGGCAACCTCCCACAGTTCACATCTGATCCTTTGAGAGTAGGATTAAATGTGACTGCCATAAATACTCATCTTGTCTATTGCCATGTAAACTGATGGCAATATGTATAAACAACAGTAGCTGTGTGTCAGTCATTTAATCAGGTATCACAACTTTATGAATTTAGTATGTGCACAAGAACAGAAGTGTATCAAGGAGAGCACAATTTCTTCTAGAGTAAGTGTATCTCTGTTCTTTAGTCAACAGAAAATAACCCAGCTTTAGAGACTCACAATACTGGTGAAGCAGTTTAATAAAACAGCAAGCTCTGCAGGAAGAATGATCAGGCATTAGGTAGTGATCAAACTAATGATCAGGCAATGTAGGTAAGTGGAGAACTATCAGTATATAGCTGACACGAGAGCTGCAAAGAGCTTACCCATCCACTTTCACCCTATTTATTTAAAAAACTCTAACAGAGACAGTGCAGACCAGTGCTACCATATCAGCAAACTTAGGGGGTGACAGCCCATGTCGAAAAGTGAAATAACCTACAATTTGCTCTGTTAGTATTTTGTCAGCCAAATAGAGAGCAGTGTGCAGACAGTTTCTAATTCCAATACCAGCAGGTTATGGCCAGCAATCAGGGAGGAAAAGAAGAGGGTTGAGAGTCTACCTGCATTTACCCAGACTGCTACACTTCCTGGACAGGGGAATATGAGCTAGCAACAGAAGCTATTTACCAAGATATTTTTCATTCACTGTATTCTTACAGTAATTGTGATGTCTTGAACAGTCTGTTTATTTTCAAGTTCACTAAAATAAGGATTTCTCCTCATATGCAATGTACTGGTGTCAAATACAGTTTTACTATGATTTTTAAATGATTGCTGTATCCTTCCGGTGTGCTGTTCATCAAGAGTATTTTTTAAATCAAGACTGACTGACTCATTTTCTAATTAGGAGAGCTTAAAAAGTTGTGCAGAAGGAAACTGTTATTTTAAAACCTTCAGCTATATTATAAAGTGAAAGCAAGAACTATCTCTTGCAAATCTTAAAGGGGACCAAAACTTCTCTACATTCTAGAAAAGATGCAAAATATTTGCATCGGCACTGACTGAATATATTCACAGATACGAACAACAACTAAGCTGCACAGGTACATCCTACCTACTTACAATTCCAGCATGACTCAGGAAAGGTTTCATGATTACACTGCATCAATACTTTTGCTGGGATTCAACAGAATCATTTGGATATTGAATAGTATTGGATTTACTTGTTGAAAGTTGGTGCTCACAATAGAAATAGATAACCACCTCTGGTAATTAAACTAAGAATTGATCATAGTTCTAGCTATGCTGGTTCCATTTCATCTCAAAAACACCAAAATTTTAAAGCTCTGTGAGGAACCAGAAAAACTGAAGAAGCAAGGCAAGATATTAATGGATGATTTTAAGCCTTTAATGAGAATGAGGGTATGTCTTCGACACAGATCGTAAAACTGGCTCAAGACTGACAACAATGCATAATGACTGTGGAAAGGAATCCCCATTATCAACCTAATAGTCAGGAGAAGATAGATTGGGATGGCACAATGCTCATATGTGGCCTCTTGGGCATCATTTCTTAAATGAATCCTTAACACGCAATGCTCTAAAAAGATGATTTGTTGAGACTTGAGGATGATTTCTTTCCCAGATATTTCAATGGTTTTAGCATGGCTGATGACATATTTCCTCCTCAGGTTGTGTGCCCAGAAAAAAAGAAGGGAATACATTAAATGGCATAAACGCATAACTAAACAAACTGAACATCTTACACTATATTCATCAGGATTTATATACTGCAGGGCAAAACTACACATTGCTTTAAGAATTTGAGAGACAGAAGGAGAAGTGCTAGGTCTGCTGAACTTAAAAAATCAGAGTCAGAAAATTAATCTGTGACTTCATGGCTGGAGCAAGTCTTCATTAATCCCAGTGTTTGTCATTAGTCATGTGAAAATCCTTAGTGCATTTTGTCCCATTTAAAACTTGAAGGTTTTATACAGAGAACTGATGACATAAGCACCAAGGATAGGGATCAGACTATGATGTTAAGTTCCAGATTCCAACGGGAAAAGTTATTGAGATATTTTTGAGAAAGGAAATCTTCCTTTACATTCCAGAGTACTATCTGCCCAAAGAGCACCAAAAGGCAGCCCATCATATCTAACTGTCTGAGAATTTTTCATGAAAGGCTAAAGAAAATATAAAGACATTGACTTTGTGCCACCTTTCATGAAATAGGATGATGTAGCAGGACTACAAATTGCTTTTCACATATTCATGTGGATTAAAAATTTTTTTAAAAAATTTAATAAAAAAAAGTTTTTCTGTATTCATTCCATCATGGAAAGACCAGTAGTTAGCTGGCCTACAGCTGGCACACAGAACTAAAATATTTAGCAGAAATTCAGCTTCTGCAATCATGCTACTTACCCTCTGTGTCTCCTCCTCGTAACAACTTTGAGCCTACCAACTAATTTCTTTGTCCATAACATCCACGAATTTTGTGCCTTCAGTGATGACTTTCTTCCCATTCTGACACACTTCTTTCATGCCAGTTCAGTTTAGAAGTCCCAAAATAGATTAGATTTCATAACTACTTTAAGATCAGCACCTGAGCAGTAGTGAAGGACCACAGAATTTCTCCATGGAGAAAGTTTCTTCTGTAGTTTGGGACTAGTTATATCCATTGCTGTCCTTTGGTCATGTAAGAGGTCAAAAAACATCAGTAGTGAACCAAAGAACTGATAGGGGTCTTATGACATCTCAAGATAATGGTGCAGCTGGTATTACAGGAGGCCCAAACAGAATGTGATTTTTGCAGTAAGTAAAGCAGATGACACTGTATATGCATCTGTAAGAAACCAGAATGCTTTTCTGGTGTTAAATACTAAGAGTGGGCCTTTATGGACCTACATAAGGACATGGAGAGAAGTCCAAAACTTCTTTTCCCATGTATATAGCAACATGAAACCCATATGGGTTGTCACTTGGCTGAACTGGGATATATTTTGCAGGGAGCCAGAATTTGGTGTGGTGTATATGATGTTCTGAGTCAAAGTCAACTAAAGTCAGTGGTGCCCCATCTGCTGCCTTCAGCAGACTTTGGATCAGGCTCATTGCATACTGATAAAGATAAAGCAGAAGGGGGCCTTGAATTCTCATTCTGATTTATGCTGAGTAATTGAATACAAATATAAAGACAATATAAATAACTTCAGAAAGGTCACTTGGCTAGTCAAGCTAGGAAATAAATTTAGAAGTCTTAGGTAAATACTTAGACTAACAGAGAAAACACTTTTTCAGACAACTGTTTTATCATTATGTTTTTTTATGAATTACAGGCATCATTCAAAGTCTACAATTTTTGCATTCCTAATATAGTAAACAATCAATAGGGCTTTTCATCTCTTTTCTTATGACCTCATCCTTCTATTGATCCCAGCTCAAAGTTCCCGCTTCAGTGAAGTCCCACACATATAAGGACAGACAGACTCAGCCTTAATGATTTTCTGTATCAGCTTCATCTATGATATATGCAAGATTATATATAGATCTGGAAACAATATCTGGCAGCCGTGTGCTGCTGCACAAGAGTGGATGGAGGCAACACAACTTACCCGTGTGACCCACTGAATACCCTTTGGCAGCAACATATGAACCCAGCTGTTAGGTAGTCCGAGGACAGGGGTCCCAAAGCCTGGATGTCATTTCCAGAGGAAAGACAGAGGAATATAAGTACATGTGTGTTTCCTTTCTGGTTTGACTCAGGTGTTTGTCACAAGATTTTCTCCAAGCTGGACAATTCCTTCAGTTCATACTTGCATATCTCTGAGGATGACCTGTTCCCCAGCTGTTACACCCAAATCCCATGTATGTACAAAGGATAATGAAGTCAATTTTATTCTTCCTCACCTGAGATGAAACAAGCTTTGGGGGAAAATATTCCCAGGGTCCTGAATGGTTTAGATGAATCACAGATTGTATGAAAAGACACTCAAAGGCAGGAATATCCTTACTTACACTGAGGCCATCACATTAGCTGTTAAGGCATTAAACTTCTCCTCCAGTTATGTTAAGGAGTACTGCCAGATGCAAGACGACAGCTTAGGATCCTGCTGAGATAACTTAGCTTACTGAAAAAGTTGTACTGAAGTTGCAGAATAGCTTATATAGGTATTGATTAGATCACATATCTTGACAATACACCATGAAGAAGCACGAGTAATTGCTCCCCTTTCTCTCTTTACAATGAGGGGAGTTTTTTTGTTCATTCTTGCTTTGTCAGAGCAATAATAAACGACCCTGTCTCACACAAGAAGACCTTTTGCAAGCGGAAACCCTCCATGAATTTAGTGAAATTAGTAATGCTACATAATGCCATTTTTAAAAATAGTCCCAGGTGAAAGTGGTGTGATAGAAGTTGGTCAAGTGCCTCTGAAGGAAAGTTTTTGTACCATTTTCCTTGAAAATGACACATGAAATTAAGATATGATTAATTGGCACCCACAGCAGTGTTGTTGCTTAGAAGCTCTGCATCATAATACCATCTCCGTTTTATACTCAATGATGAAAAACATTATGCCTTGATCCTTGTGCACAGTCGATAATCACCATTTTCCATACCAAAAATGCAACCAAAACCTTCTGCTCTGCTGTTTGGGGCTATACTGTGGCATAGCTGGGACAGAGAACTTCAGGAACATTTCAGAGTGTACATTTCAGTAAAACCATCCTATTTCTGTAATTGAATGGTCCTCATTTTCTCCTGATAGATGTGCAGGCATGCCTCACTAACAATTACTGAGGGTCACAGGCAAACAATTTCTACATCTACTGTACATAATAATTGTCATGAGAAATTATCTTCACAGCCTTCTAAGCTTCCATTTGCAAACAATGATCTATATGATAATAATATCTCTATAGCTTACAATGCATACACATTAGCCTGGTGTATACACAGCACAACTTTCTAACAGAAGTCCACACTGATCATCAAAAGTTTATTCCATACTTCATAACTGGGAATGAAATGCTTGGCATGTTTTTGTCAACAAAATACTCATTTTCAATGCCTCTGGCTGCATATTATTCTTGACTAAATGGACATGCTACAAACCTCCTACATTCCAACATATGGCTTTCTCGCATGATTCAGAAAGAAAAATTAAGCAGCCATAAGCATTAATAGACTCTATAGTGCTAAATGAAGAAGATTTTGTAGTATTATATCTCATAATATGGTTGCTTCAAGAGCTGCCTCTTTAAAAACCAGAATATATTTACATTGAGAATTAGGTATTATTTTCTCCCCATTTCTCATAATCCTTTAATATGGCAGATGTGCACCTGATCATGCTGTTTCCCATACAGTGCAGCATGTTTGTGTGCTGCTAAGTGCTAATGCACTTCATGCGTATGGTACCTGCTCTGCCAAGTTGCCTCTCTTCCTCTATGCATGCTGCAAGAACATTTTAAATGAGATATTTGTCATTAACCATATTTTCATACATATATACTATTTATAAGGGGGGGGAAAAAGCATTTTGCCTTGGATTAAACTCAGTTTTAAATTACAAACTGCATTATTAACCTACCCACCCTCCAGAGGCAGAGGTGCATGCCTCTATAGACACACATATGTAAACACACACACACTCCGACAGCAGAGCAGTGCATTTTCCTCTGAGTATCCTGTGTCCTCTGTAGCCCTTTAATGCTTAAGGCTAAAATGCTAAAATACTGAAAACAGGTGTACCTTGACCCTCTGAAGATCTGATAAGATCTGACTGGATCAAAGGCCAAGGTCACTTGAGTCATGAGATTGGCTGAGTGATATTATTTTTGTCATAGTTCCAAACTGTTGAGAGGTAGTACTCTGATTCTGGCACACGAGAATCAAATGATATGATAGTCTAGTTATTAAATATGACAGACAGAAAAAGCTGTATGTTGCACAGCTACTCTGTGATTAGTAGCCTGTATTTTACAATGCTACCACTCCGAATGCTGTAATACTTCCAAGACTCTTTCAAGAACTAAGGCTCCTGAATTTAAAAAGAAACAATAAAAGAAGATAGAGATGAAATCTGGTAACCGCTCTGTAAGATTTCACATCTTATTTTACCAAACAGCATTCTATTTCAATAATTCAACCGTAAAACTAGTTCTCTACTGCTGCTTTTTTCCTTAGGATGAACTTTAAATCTTCTATTTTATTTTATTTTAATCAGATAGATGAATAAACTTCTATGGAACATTACAGAAAAGCAAAACGAGAAAAGTTAGCTCTATCTCATCATTTTCATGTTACGCTTGCAAATAGATGCAGCCTTTTAAATCCAGCTCTATTCCCCTACAGGTAACTTATCCCAGGAATTAGGAAGGAACCCCAGCAACAATAAAAATGTTCATCTCACCCATGTATCTCAAACACTATCTTTTTAAGGTAATCAAAAGTAGAGTAGTCTGATGTTTAGCATGTCATATCTATAACTTACACAGACTATCAGTTAATCTGTAAACTAGATATACTTTTCTCTCACCCTGTTGCTTTGCAAATGTTTGTAAAGAGCTTTGAGACCCACTGATGAAAGGCATTTTCGTGGCATTCAGTATCACTGACATGGACATCTTGAGTGTCTACTTGCATTTGGAAAATGCAGCCTTTTGTCTTTAGAAGGCAGCCTAAAACCCTAATTAAATCGGAAGATTTTGTGGGCTGAGGGATTGTGTGGTATTAGATAAGTTAGCAACAAACCCAGCAAGTAGTCCGGGGGGAAAAAAATAAAATACAATCAGGTAATCTTACAATCAGCAGATAAAAAAATAAATAGAAACTTATTACATAGCCTGTAACTATAATAGGCTAACACTACATTATTTCCAAGACGTAACTGCTACATACAATCAGGAAGAGAGCAAAGAATTATTAAAAGCTCAGTAAAAAAGGGATAGGAAAGGAGGACTTTTGTTCAAAACTTGGGATTTTCTGTTGTTTCTTCTCAAAGAATGGATGATTGTTAGATATAAATAATAAAAATGATGATATTAAGACATGTCTGAACGGGAAACAGTTGCTACTGTGCTTGAGACCAGAGCTGGAAGGAACGACTGTTTCTGTTTCGAGTAGCAGTGGGCCCCCAGTCTCTAAGAATGTGTGCATGATGTATAATAGATACCTGTCTGATATAATTAATTATATTTTTCCTAAATTTAACATTGCCTGAAGGGTAAAATCATTTTGCTTGGTGAAATCCCTCATGCCACACAGAGTCTGTGCACAAGTCAGATTTAATTGCTGTGATAAAACCACAAGAAAGACCAGGTTTGCATTAAATCTATAACCACATCTAGTGAAGAATAGCTTTAATCACCTTTGAAATGGTGACCACAAGATAATTAAAGGGAAAGTGTTCTCATTAGTAATTATCCAGGAATATCAAATCTCAGTTATCTTGAAGTCCAATTTAAAATGGCTTGGCATGGTTTTAATTTTTTCCTCTATTTCTGAGGTTACGAATCTCCTAGAATTTCTTCTATGAGGGTGGGAAAAAATGTGAGTTTGCCATGTGCAATTCCACAATCCATTGTCATGCTTCCTTTCCTGGGTCACTGCTAGTCAGAGTACCAGGTAACAGCAGTGACTTCTCATTGACACCTTTGCCATTTTCACATTCAGGACAAACTGAAAACTGAAGTTTTTCATTCTCACTAAAGACAGTATTACTGGTGTTGCTACAAGACCATGTATCTCCTTGCTCCAATCACTAAAACTTCTTCAGTGTAGTTTCTCTGCTTCCGGTAACAAATACATGATCTCTTGCAGATATTCTTCCAGTGGAAAAGGAAGCAGCTTCACTTGAATTGGAACAAAAACTTGCTTTAATTTGCATGTGTAAATCAGCCTTGCATCTGAGGTTTTCCAAAGAGCATGCAAGACCACCCTGATTCTCCAGAATCAAAGCATAGTGCTGATTCCAGGCTTTGACAAGAGTCACCTGTGTTATGAATTGACCCTAATCAAACACCAGCACAGAGAGCAAATTCTCCTGCTGCTCACATTGTTTCCTCTGTCTGACCTGTTTAACAAATCTAACAACACACACCACATTTCATTAGGCTCAGCTTTTACTTGACTGTAAAGAAAATTAATTTGGAAGACTAGATTTAAGAACATCAGATAGCAATAACAGCAAAACATGGCATGTGTAGCAGGGTAAACGATTCTTTTACAGGAACTTATTTCCCCCTGCGTACTTTCTCTGTTTTCCTCCTCCTTTCCTCTTTACACACCTTAGCAAATATGCCAGGAGGGCAGATGCTGGTCTGGTTGGAACTGCTGCCTATGAAATTTCAGACAGCTTGATTTTTGGCTTGGCAAAGTTTGGTAGGAATTGCTTTCAATATTAGGCTTATAATGAAAGGATTGTTGTAACCTTATCTATGTTATGTGGAAGAGATCAACATCACTCAATCATTAAAAAAAAAAAAAAAAAGGCAAAGCAGGCTTCTTTTCTTTCTTTAAATGTAATTTAGTTTTCCTTTCCCCCAAGTCTCATTGTGGGTTCACTGAGCTATGCTCCCCTTCAGGCAGAAATAGAAACCAGAGGAGTTGCATTCCTTCAGTCCGTTTCTGACAGCAAGTGCGGCTGCATCAAACTCAGCAGTTAAAGCCTTGCCCATTACTCTGTAGTGCAGCTGTGCAGAACTTGGCTGTTCACATCACAGTGCTTTTGTAAAGACTTTCACAAAGATTTCACTTGGTTTGTTGGTGCTGAATTGCACAAGCACCACAAAAATGAGGAAAAAAATACTCAGTGAAATGCCTTGCATTTCGTCTGGTTCTGTTGAAATTGCATGGTGCCATGAAGTTTGCATGATACAGAGGAGTAAAAGAATAATTTGAATCTTGGCCCAGGTTTGCTTTGAAATGTTCACAAACCATAGCAAAACTTTCAACTGATATAAAGTGAGATTCAAGTTTCTAATGAAACCAGGCCGTTTTGCATGGATTCAGGTTTCATAATGCAGGTCTCTTACAGCTGTATTCTCAAAGGAACATATTCCTATCTCAAGATGGGATTTACATACTGTATGTAACTCCCCACATGTCCCGGCAAGATTATTACTTTCTTATATAGCCGTAAATCCTAGAGCTTTATGTTATGTCAAGGGAATGGATAATCCGCTCACTAAGGGCCAAATCCTACCCCTTGAACAGGCATGTCAAGGCCCAAGAGGTAAAAGAAACCCTATTCTTTGAGGAGATAGATTAGCAAGGCACGCCCTCCACGGCAGCACAGAAGATGCTCAGTTCACAGTGGTGTGCCAGGGTCCCTGTGTCAGGATGCGGTCAGCCCCAATAGCCACACACAGAGCAGCACAGCCACCAGCAGCACTGCACCAAACAGGTCAGGCACTACTTAAGTCATGTCAATCAGGTCCTGGCACGCGTTATTCTTTTCCCTAGAAGCATTCCTGCAACTTGAATTTAGAGAATATTGTCCAGCTTGTATAGGTAATGTCAAACTAGAGAGAGGATAAACAGAAAGCATCGGTTCCTGGACTCAAGCGGTACTCTCTGGCACGCAGGGAGGGTGGGATTTTTGTGTGAAAGCAGAATAAAAACTTATAGCTGTGCACTATATATGTTTTTAAGAAGTGGTTTAAGAGTGGGTTTTTTCAGAACCTGGGCATTCTTTATCACAATTTTCCTAACAGTGAGAGCTTGAAAAACCCAGTTCTCTCTATACAAATCAGTTCTCCACACACATACTACCAGCACTCACTATTATCTGCCTGGTTTATTTCCATAGTTCAGGATCTCTCCTGCCCTGCCCACCCCCAGGTACCCTGGGGTGCGCCTGTGTGATGGTGCAATGTACTGATACACCAGCAAAAAGAGGGACTGCAGGATTTCTGCATTTCCTGAGGTGTATCACTCTGGGAGGTGCAATCAACCAGGAAAAATGCCCTATTCCAAAGGCCAAGAGCAAACATGAAATCTCCTTTCTCAGCAGCAGCTATCACATAATGATAGCATGTTTGTACTCTGCCTAAGCACTGCCCATAACAGGCAAGCACCAGAGAGCAGGACATCACCCCTCTCAGAGCTGATCTCTAACACTGGACCCAGATTCCTTCCTCTCTCATTCTCGCTGCCAAGCCAGGGCCGTTCCAACACACCCCTTTATGTTGCGCAGGAGGGGTGTGTATAGGAAGCAATTAACTCCCCACAGCAGGTCTAATTCCTACAGGATGGAGAGAAAACTGTAGCCCTTTTTCTAGCCAGTTTAAGGATTAACCTTTTCTTCCCCAGTGTCTAAAGCAAGTGTGTGCAGCCTCACACACATGAGCTAAAGTACAGCTCTGAACATATTTGATGGCTGACTTTCAGCAGCAGTTCCACATCTGAATGACAAAGGCCTATCTGTCTTCAAATAAAACATATTATCAGTAACAGATAAAAAACAAAGTTCTGTGTTTAGATTCATTTTTATAGATCTGCTTCAAGCAAATATAATCATGTCCTGTAGAGATTAACCAAAAGCATAGAAAGGGAAGTTCACATTGTAAAATCTTATTTCCTTCATGCAAGTGATTAATATATAATTGAATGATAATATTGCAAATAATAATAATACATGGCACTTATATAGCACCTGCCATCTGAGGATCTCAGCACTTTTCAAACAGCTACAAAATCTCACACATGCTAACAACATGGCTTATGATCTTTTCTGCCTAACCTTTCAAATATTTACATGCCATATGAGCGTGTTAAAACCAGGAAATGAATATGCCTGTGACTTCACAGAATTGGATGTGTTTTTAGGTCTAAATCTGGCGCAAATATGTGCCCACCCTAAGCGAATCTGACCCTAGAATGGCTACAGTTAGGATATTTATTGAAGCAAGTTAGAGAAGTGAGCATTCATGTTTAATTACTATCTGAGTTTTCATTCATTTAGGGAGTGTCTGGGTTCAAGGAGAAATAAAAACTTGGTTGGAGGAAAGCAAAAAACTTGTAATGCCAGAAGTCATCTTTACTTTATGGTGCCTGAGATACACACATAAAAAAAAAAAGGTTTGGCCAGGCTAGACAGAAGAGTCATTAATGTGCCCTTGATGTAGTCTCTACCACAGGTGCTCACGCAAAACCTCACCAGATGTAAAATCTAGATCAGAAGTTAAATTTCCTCCTGCAGGTATGTTGGCAAAGGCACTTGGTGCAGAGCCCCACATATGTACACCTGATTGGTGACTGTGAGGAGTTGTAGGTGAGTGATGAACCTACATAAAATAGAGATTACCAGATTCAACCCATGTGCTTGGCAGATATATTAAAGTGTGCAGATTGTCATTATGTACAAGGTTTGGAAAATGCAGCTGTAATTCCTGTCAATAGGAATCAAGAATTAAATGGGTCCAACCTTGTCCCCAGCTTCTCATACAGCCTTAAGAACATGCACTGACTGAAAAGGGACAGTGGTGGTTTATGGATAGGGCACCAGCTTAGGAACCTGTGCTGTTGGGATCTATCTGCAATATGGCTGGTAATCAGCTGTGTCCCTTCAGTTAAATAAGTTCTTTCCATATTTCTGCTTTCTTTCCATTTCATGGTAAACTGCCCCTGTCAAAAACAAGAAGTATTTTTAAGGTGTTATTTAGTTCCATTAAGAGGGAGTTTCTAATGGTCTAGTGACCTGTGTGATACAAGGAGACCCAGGTATGTGAGTACAACAACTCTCCATTAATCTCTTATTCTTGGCAAAGTCAGTATTATTGATTGGGTACCAGACCAGGTGAGGCTTCACAAAACCACTGTAATTTTCATATATCTTAATTTCAATAATATGATGCATTATTGAGCACTGTTACCCATTAATTGAAGTTTTTATGTTTTCAAATATATGTATCTATCGCAATACAAAATTCTTTTAAGAATAAGAGAGGGCACATTTTCCCTTCCCTTCCCTGCCCTTCCTCTCAGTACTCCTCTTCTCTATCTTTATTCTAGAGGCATTTAATCTTCATTGCACTAAACTCTTGAGTGACAATTCCTTATAAAACACCTATTTCTAAAAGTCACCCTACCCAATCCCAATGCCCTACCCACCTAACCAGGTGAACAGTCACACACAAGGAATAACTTAAAGTAAATAATCATAGTGCTCAAATTGTAGGTAATTCATAGGGTACAGTTTGCTCACAAAAATAATTCAGCAGACAATTACAAATAATGATCTAATTTGGGAAAATCGTAATCAGCTTGTATGCATTACGTTTACAGAAGAGCTGAATTTGCTGGATGAAATATTTGTTATGAAGATTTCAACCAGCTCCACTATTTACTTCACAGAGTAGCTAAATCCAAAGAGCACACAGTGGAAACCACTGCAGAAGGGAAATATTTACATATTATCTATGTTAGAAGTGTGCAATGAAAGTTGTGAGAATACACAGCTAAAAAGGCATGCTAATCACCCTGGAAATCATAATGCAAAATTAGCATGCAGTAGATGTTAAATGGCAAGCAAATAAATGCAGACCTGTGACCAAAGTGGGCCAGAAAATTCCAGATCAGTATCGTACTTCCTCACTGATAGTTTTTATCTCATGAGTAGGGGAATGGAATGATGTTGCTACTATTTTTGTAGGGCCCAGACCAAAATTTCAAACCCATTTGGCTAATGCACACACAAGATTCTCATTTTCTATCCCATAAAGATTGGCCGATGTTAGCAGGTTCATACAAGAATCTGATGCAGTGTGAGGTGTTTGTAGATGACTACGGAAAAACCTGTGGGCTGCCTCAAAATTTTGAGCCCAGTTTAGCAAAATTGAAATATAATTGCATTTCAAAGTAATCTAATTTTATTTCTTCCTGAAGACAAGGCAAGAAATGGAGCAGGATAGGCAGACACTGCTGGTCAGTCAGATTTAACCCACTGTTCTGGGCTAACCACTCCTTGCAATATTTTGTGATTGTTCTCCGTAGGTTGTCCTGTCTCACATTAACTATGGGCATTCAAATACACCTTCCAGAACAGACTATTCAGTTCTACCTTAGCTTGGGCCAAGTTTTAGACCGGGGGATATTTATTAGACAGCTCCAAAGTTCAAAACACATTTACAGTGTTTCATAGCTTTGAATAAGGAATTTCACATGAACAATATCATCTCTCAATTTCACAATCCCTATTAAAGACTCTATTTATAATCCCCTGTGGAAAAATATTGTTAAGGCAACATTGAAGAAAGGAGCTTAAAATGAACATATGTTAAAGTTAATAAATTATAGCCTTTCTTCTTGTCCTTTTCCCCCTTTTTTTGTTCCCTATGTTTTGGGTCAGACTAGGTCCAAATAAAGCCTAGCAAAGATTGAGGCGGCAGTTTGGGATTAATCCCTGTTTAGCAATGCTGTTCTTACCGCATCAGTATGTTATGTAGTTTCATCTTTTTCTCTTCTTTGAATGTTGGCCATCATTTCAGCCTGCCTGCTCCACTGCACAGAATTTGCTGTGCAAGATGCTGAAGTGTCCTAGATTTGGCTTTGACCAAAAAAGTGAGTTTTCTAAGCACCCCATATCCACAGCACTTCTAAGCACTTGCATTTCCTCCACCATATGGTACTGGAATACTCAGTGGGAGTTGAGGCAGTAGAAAAATCCTGGGTGAGGCTGCATGAAGCTACAAACGCCATTTGAAAACTGAGTTGTCTTGCCACTCTGACCAGAAAGTCTCCACAAACCACTAATAAATGTACTCCAGACCACAGCTGGGGAAAGGCTGAGATAGCCAAATCATTTAATAACCAGAACATGCTCTTCATTCACAGTGCTTTCTTTAAAGAGGAATAAAAATGAGGAGCAGTGTCTGACAAAGCATTTCCTTTAGACAATACAATACTTACTTTTAATTTATAATCCCATTTACTTGGCAAAAATTACTTTTCCTTCTCATTTCACTGCTATGTACTTTCTTGCCTCTACAGGGAGCCAGCTGGTCACCACTTTCTGCCCTAGAGGTAGCTGCTTTTCACTGGTGCTTTATATTGTTGTGAAGTACTTAGGGATTTACAAGATGGAAGACACTATAAATGTGAGAAATTGTAAAGCTTGTTAAAGTTATTACGAAACTTCCACTTTGTATTAGTCAGATCTTTTTGCAGCCACTTTACCACTGAAGTCATCAAAATGTCATCCATCCTTTCAAGTAGGAGAGAGGGCTCATCAGATTCATTTAAATGGCATTATCCATGCCAAAATTCTGTACGGTTTGGATGACTGAGGCCTGAGGCCTGCACACAGTTTATCCCCAGTTTTGTTCACACTCTGCATATATCTAACTATCCAGAATTTGACTCCTCCTGTAAGCAATGTTGCTTAAACCCAGGCAAATGTAACTATCCCATAAAAAACCGCCAAGGTTGTTTGGACAAATTTATATCTTAATTATACTCTACTTCTCTGTAGATCATGATGTGGCAAATCATGAGTGAAAAAGTTTCATTTAGAACTCAGGACATCATAGACAAAAATAATCTTTACAGTATATGCGCATACACAAAATCTTCATCTACTTGAGTAGTCCAAATGGTCCAGCAAGGAAATCAAGAATTAACTAATTCATTGTGTAAGCAGCCTGCTGGTCATTAGCAGCTCTACAGAAAGAAACGTCAGCTTAAGTAAAACGCTATTGTTGAAGTGAAAAAAAAAAAATAAACACCACAATTATGACATTCAATTATTCTATTAAGTGAAATTAACTATTCTTCTTGTTCTTTGAAAAGAACAAGATAAAGCACAGGATCCAAATAATTAGCAGCAATGAATTCTGAAGAAAAGCTGTCTAGACTTCTGTTTTCATTTTCAAATTTGTGTGGTTGGGTTTTGTGTGCCTGTGTGCGTTTGTAGCTTTGAATTCTCAGGGTGGTCACGTTAATAAGTTTGCCCCAGCAGGTAGAGTGGAAGCCTGGATCAAGGTGTGGCATTCTCGCTTTGATGTCGGCTGTCACGCTCAGCTGCCTCTCGATCTCTTTGGCTGCCATCAAGTCTGTTGTTGTGGGAGACCAAGAAAACCAGGGCTGTTCTGCTGTGTGGCACAACTCAAAGGGAAGCCAGTTTGGATATGCTGTGCAGGGTTATTGTCCTCACCAGGTAAACATACAAGGAGAACTTAACTTGTAACAAATTTTAAAATAAAAAGCCTTTGATTCTCACCAGGCTTTTAGCAGAGGCCGTGGAATTCTAGTGCAACAGCAATTACTGAGGTCTGTTTGTAAAAGGTCCTGCAAAGGGAAACTGTACAGTGGAATGGAAATGGTGGACCAAGATAAACAGTGAATTGGCATGTAGTTAGAGAATTATAAGTACAGTTCACAAAAACATTACAGAAGAAAGGTGTGTGAGGGAGTGGAGAGTGGAATAAGCCTTTCTTCAACTGGGAATTTGCTGGATGTTCTGGAAACAGAAGACTTTAAAAGCAGTATTTTTCCACCTTTTCCGTTCCTACAAACACTAGTAACTTATAGCAGCTGTCTGCAAAGCAAGATGCAAAACTGAATGAGCAATTTAAAATGAAGAATCCTGTACTAGCCTTTCTCTGAGCACAGGCAGGTCTGTTTCAAAGGGGAACTCAGTAGGTGCAGTCTATTATTTATTAGTGTGACTAATGCGAGGAACTCCCATGGTTCACACAAGGAAGTTCTCCCCGCCTATCTCAACATTCTGTAAGAGAAAACCTTTTATTCACATTGTCCTCAAATGTAAAAAATGTTTTCATTTGGTAGAAACCAAGTGGATTCATCCCAGAAGCTGAATCACCACACTGGATTTCTGGGATGGTCCTAGGATGTAACTGTAACTGCTCTCAGCAGCATCAAACACTGAAGATTAAAAAAATTAAACATTTTAACACAAATGTGAGAGCTTCTGTTTACCAAAGACTCTGTCTCCCAATCTTATTTTCTAGTCTTCACCCAGGCTGGTTAAGGGGCTCAAACTGATGCAAATTTTGGTAGAACTAAAAGAATACAGGACTCCTGAATTTGGTCCATTTAATTGAAAATGAAAAACCACTCAGCAGCCTCAAGCTTTTCTAAAACTAAATACCAGAGAAGTATTTGTGCATTTCTTCTATTCCACCAAAGTTGCCACCTTGAGACAAACATACAGCTGGGGTCAAAAACAGCCTTCCAAGGCTGCCTTAAACTAAGGATAGGACATTAATCCAATGCCAGCAACTTCTGAGGATTTGTGGAGTATGAGCTGCCACATGCAATCCAAACTGGAAGTCATCTTGCCACATGGCTTTTTTGACAGCATAATGAACAATACCAGTCATCACAATAAACCCTACAATCTGAAAACAAGGCTGAAAAAACTACAAATACCAGGCAATTTATTAATAACTTGTGGTGGGTCTGGCTGAGCCAGAATTTGTTTCCCCATAGGAGCCCTCGCTGTGCTCTGCATTGGTGTCGATAACACATCCATATTTTGGCTACCACTGAGCGCAGCACTCACTGTTCAGTCAAGGGCAAGATCCTGGGAGGGGACACAAATAGGCCAGCTGACCTGCACTGACCAAAGGGATATTCCATACCGTATGACATCAACCCAGATATAAAAGCTGGGGGAAAGAAGCAGGAAGGGCAGGCACTCATTGTCTCCAATGGCTGCCTGCTAACATCTGACACACGTGTAGGGGCCCTGCTTCCCAGAGACGTGGCCGACCATCGCTGCACGTGGGAAGTAGAGATTAGTTGCTGCTTCTGCTTTGTGCACACACACCCCGCTTTTGCTTTTGCTTTTTGTATAAATATAAACTGCCTTATCGCAACCCACGATTTGTGCTGGGTTTTTTTGTTTCCGCCCTTATTGTCTCCCCTGTCCAGCTGGGAAGGGGAGTGATAGAGCGGCTGGGTGGGCACCTGGCATTCAGCCACGGTGAACCCACCACATAACGGCTGAGGCTAAACATGGTAAACCAAGGAACTGGTCTGCTGCCTAACACAAAAGTCTTGCACATGGAGGCTCCCTCATTTCACAATTGCCTCACACTCTTTATCATGGCATCTACACTTTTGCATTCTCCCGCTCCACGGCCAGCTTGGACTGTCAATGACTCATTTTGCATTTTGTAATTTCATATTTACTTTCCTAAAAACTGGGGTGATTACTTGGGACTGGTGTAGTGGGAAATCACTTGGCATGAGAGGGGCTGTGCTATACAACATGTGGAAGTGTACCAGGTGGTGCAACTCTGTCGTGGCGTAACAGTATCTGAGTTTCCAGACCTTAGAGAGGTACAAAACAGGAAATTGTTCGTCAGTTTCTCAAGAAAACACAAAGAAGTTATCTGAAGGGGAAAAAACTGTATCACCAGGACAGCCTTAAAACACATTTTCAAAATAAAATCTACATTTCAAAAGCATATACAATCCATATCCAAGACTGTGGAGAGAGAATAATACCAATCATTGACTTAGGAACTGCATATACATCAGCAGTGGCTTGTAGGAAATGATCCCAAGATTCAGTGGGAGATGAGAGGATGTTACAGAGCATCATGTATTAATGCAACACCAGTTTAGTAATTTGTTATTTGATGCATGTTTAGAGTAAACTGCCAGGGGGATCTTCAGCAAGTCTCTGCCACAAGATATGTGGAGCTATTACTGTGGTCAGTTCAGCTCCTGAAGCCCATGAGCAATCTTCATTTTTACTTTTTCTTTCTTTTTTCCTTGTGGACTGTAAGTGTTCATTACCTTATCAATGTTAACAATGGAATAGATGAGTAAAACTTCCAGAGGCATCTAAATGACTTAAGGACAATAAATCCCATTGGCTTTGGATTCTAAGTCAATTAGATGCATTTGAAAATTTTACCTTCTATCTGCATGCTTCATTAGTCAGATTTATTAACCAATCATTTAGGAAGGAAAAGGCCAGAGCAAAAGGATCCCCAAAGTGTAAAATTTACAATACTGCTATCTATCCTCACCAATTGCCCAAGTTTAATTCTCTAATTTAATTAATTAATTAAAGAATATGCTAATTGACTGAAAAACTCAGGCAGAGGTTTTTCTCTGAGCTCTTTCCCATTGAGAAAAATGGATCCCAGTTCCTAAAAAAATTCACATACCAAGCATAAGGACATTGAAATTCTTTTCAGACCTGAGCTCATGTTTAGCACAGAAGTACTTATCCCTGTTGAATACACTATTTCACCTGAACTTTCCCAAGAAATGGGATTTTCATAGTTTGCATTTGTCATCAGTTCTCCAGCCCATTGCATTCCATTTTCAGCAAGTTTATTTCAAATGTTCCATCCCTGAGTTATTTTCCACTCATTTAATTTCACTCATTTTACTTGATCTCTATGCCCTAGTGCTACTTAAAATAATTCCTCAATGCTTTTGCCAAGACTGAGCCAAATGGTCAAAAAGCCTGAAGGACTTAGAAAAGCATGTCTGCAGAGCAGAGTGTTTGTGCTTCACTGTAATTCCTTTTTTTCCATACTGCTGACATCTCTGCAGGTAGCTTTTTTGCCTCTGGGCAATAGGGTCTTAGGTTCATAGTACAGCAAAGGGGGAAGGCTGGAGAACTTCCTTTCCTCTTGGCCCAACACGGCATGTGTGCTCTGCACTGTACTTCTACACTGTTCCCATCTGCTACATAAACATTTAATAGCCCACAACTGTGTTGAAAAGCTGATAAATTCTGACACATTGGCCCATTTTCTCGCTTAAGCCTACAGTATGAAATAGTACATGGCCTTCTCAGTGGGAGAATGCATTCAGGTCCCATCTCTATTTTTCGATGTTTTCAATATAAAATCTTTCAGATTTAGAGAAAAATATCTTACAGAAACTACTGACCTCACAGTCATGATAAAAAAGAAATCAAAACCCCCAAACAGCATTGAGATTACTGGCCTGTGAATATTTCTGTCTATTTGCAGTAGATCAGAATTAGTAAGAGAGATAGAATGGAGGTTTTATATCATCAATTTAACATTAATTACCTAAATCTCTTTGAGGACATGTAACAAAAAGCCCTCGACATTTGTGTCACAAAGATTATTGTAACATATTGCCAAGTCATAGCATTGCTGCACTGGTAGATAGAATTCAAATTCAAATCCAGGCTAAAGATGCTACAGCTGTCACCCTTGCCCAGCAAAGCCCTCTTAGGTTCAAAAGTTAGCCGTCCTCCTGCCTGCCTCCACCAAATCAGCTCCTGATCCCTGGAGATTACTAATCCCGACTTCTCTGCACATAGTTGACAGGAAGAATAAAGCTATTGTGCCTTCCTAATAATTCAGGCTAATCACATATTTATAAAAGAAAATTAGGAAGAAGTTATTAACTCCTTCCAGTTCAGCTATTGATAGTATAGATCTTATAAAAAGGCAGCTGGAATAGCTTTAAAATGTGTTTAAATTTTAACACACTGTTATAAAATAATGAATGTTTAAATAACTATGTTTTGGATTAGTCTAGTTGCCCAATATTGCACCACGGTCACCAAGGAAACATGGAAAGGCGAGTTGACAGATGCTTTTGTTTTGGATGCAAATATTCAGCCTGCAAATGAAGCTATAATGCATGGCAGGTCCAGTTCAGGTGCCCGCCCTTCTGAAGGAAAAGGGTGTAGTAAACACTTGAACCGGCAAATTCATGTATGTAAGGTATGACTTGAATCTCTGAAAGTCAGGGAGGATTTCCAGCTTTATTTTTTGGGGTATTAAAATGCTATGAGTTCTAGAGTGAGTCTGCATCCAGTGAAACACAAAGCAAAGTGATGGCAACTACTCTTCAGTCTTTGCAGTCCCTGCCAGTTTGGTATTATGAGTACTGGTAGGCCTAAAAATGACAAATCAGAAAAGCCTCAAAACCCCCAGAATCCAGCCAGTCATCATGGGTTTAGTCAGGAGCTGTTCCCTCATTCCTGTGTTCCTGGTATTTCCTGCGTCTCCCACAGAAGTATTGATTCACTCACGATTTTCTTGAGTTCCCATTCGAGGAGAGACTGAGCAGTGCTCGGTGACATCAATGCGTAACAAAGTCACAGGCACACAGCACCTTTCAAGAAAAAATCAGCGATTGTGGCCCACGACACGTAAGGTCCTCTAGGAACAGAGCAGGAAATAGTATATTTAAAGAGGGCAATATGCTAGAAGAAAATGAACTGCTAAACCCACCCTCATATTGTCCTGTCCCCAACAGCAAGCAATTTAAAACAGTGTCTTCTCTGCGGTAACACCTTTAAAAATAAAGTGATATGCATATTTTTGGTTTTGTTGTTGAGAATCTTTATCAGGCACCAGACACATGTCAAAACCTATATGTTCAGGCACCCAGGAAAGAAATTATGAAAACTTTACTAATTCTACAAGTATTAATCTTTAAGCTTAGTCAGAAACAGAATGAAAATACAATATTTCTGTGGAAATCCAACTATGTTTCAGGCACGTCCTTTCCTTTGGCCCAGCTCCATCTTAACTGTGGCTTCAAAGCTGTTATTTAGGAGAGGGTGAAAGCAGGAAAGATGGACAAACAGCCAAAAAGGACAAACAACACAATATCCTGGAGCTCAATTGTATTCAGTGCATGCACAGGGCCCAGTTGGCAAGGATAGGATGTTTGTATGGGTTGAAGGAACTGCAGGTTCAGATCCTTACTCTGTTTGACTTTTTCTTTCACAATTAATATTTTAAAAATCTCAGTTCAGACTGATTCAGAGCAGGGACCTGAGCATACTCTTCCACACCACATCCAAGAAAATGTTTGAAATGTCTCCACTTCACACTGCATAAGCAGAAATGTGTTGATATCTTTAAAAATGTACTGAAATTTCTGGGTTTCATTTTAATTTCAAAATAAAATTTGCAGTACTCTATTTCATCTTTCCTGTTTTATCACTGGCTAGTTATAGCCCTTCTCCAGTAGTGTTTAAGAGAGAAACAGGAGTCTCTGAAACTCTACAGCTAAATCAAGGTATATTTTATCTGGGAAAACCAGTGTATTCCTAATGAACGCTAAAATCAGTGAAAAGAAACAGATACGGTTCTAACGCATTTTAGCCAGCAGAAATAAATTTCATTTGTTTATACTGAGCAGTTAATGGGTTAAAAAATGGTTCACCACTGTTTACCACTCATTCTTACCCAGTTTTTTTTTTTTTTTCCGGTCATCTCAGAAGGCTGAATTCACGTGTGAGTGTTTTCTGTCCTTCTCTCTCTTCTCTCCTTCTCTCTCATCTTTCCATAAAATCATGCAGAATGCTTGTCAACCATCCATTCAGTTGTGTGGTCATGGACAGTAATGGTTTTAAAGTGAAAATGAGCAGATTTAGATTAAGTATTAGGAAGGAATTCTTTACTCAGGGTGTGGTGAGACACTGGAATAGGTTGCAAATGGGAAAGGCAAGAGAAGTTGATGCCCCAACCCTGAAAGTGTTCAAGGACAGGTTGAATGGGGCTTTGAGCAACCTGATCTAGTGGAAGGTGACCCTGTCTGTGGCAGAGGGGTTGGAAGTAAATGATCTTTAATGTCCCTTCCAACCCAAGCCATTCTCTGATTCTGTGATTCCCAAAGAAATGATATTCCAAAATAAAATACTGAAACTAGAAACTTACAATGACCTCTTAGTCTGAATAAGCAGAAGAAAATGAATGCTGAAGAAAAAACTCCTTGTTTACAAACACTTATCTTCAATTATTAACTATTTATGGAGGAAAATAGCCGTAGATACATGATTGGCAAATTGGCTTATGTTTAAATAATATGTCTAAAGTTTGACTGAGCATGGAAGTTCATCTTTAAATAAACAAATGGTACCATAATGTTATAGTCATGAAATATAAACAAGCTGCAGTCATGGTATCTGCCTGCCACACTAAAGTTGTGCAGAAGCATCCGAGTTTCGTTAAGCTCTTTCAGTGAACTGTGAAGAGGTTCGTATCAAGGAAAGTCACTGAAGTGTGTTGCACTCACAGCTTTTCCTTTCATTTCATCTCAGTAGCCAAGTTTGCTGGTGAACTGAGGGTGCTTGGAATAGAAATATAGGAGCATTTCCTAATATTGCCCACAAAACCAGGTAACTTTATCTCTCCAAATACTTCCGCTCTTCAGCGCTCATTCTAGAATCACATATAACGTGCCTCACCTCTTTGAGGTTCAGGAGACAGTGGCAGAAACAGGCAGGTGAGCAAGGAGTTTTGTTTGACTGGGTTTGTCTCTGTTGCTGAGCCTGTTATTCCAGTGCAAACTGCTGGCAGCCATCCATCTGTGTGGTCCCCATCCCTCACGGTAGCGCATTCGCACTGCCGAGCATCTCATCCCTGTTTCACTGTTATGAGGACTGATAGTTTACCATTCTCACAAGAGGATTTTCTGTTTGCTTTTTGGGGACGTCAGGTTAGAAAGGTGGTGCATATAAATCTGAAATGTGAGAGGGACTTGATAACTACAATCAGAAGAATATTTGAGAAAATTAAATGAATTAATGTCTGCTACCCTTAACCAAATTTTTCCTGTGACCAAAATGCTGTCAGGGAAAGCTGCAGACATTCTTCAAAGATAAATATTACTTGCACTCTCAGAAATGTAGGACTTGGCAAATTGAGTCTGCTTCTTCATGTCCCCTTCCCCCACCTGTGGGTGTCCTAAAACTTGTTCTTGTAGCAGATGAGTTTAACCTCTCTGAAGGGCGCAGCTGTAGCTGGTTGTGGAGAGAGGATCTGTCTCAGGGCCACTGGAGTCCATGGAGAGCTCACTAGAGTAAGACTGTGACCCTGAACCAAGTATTTAAACCAGACATAAAGCAGAGTACAGACTACTCTTGCCAGTCTCACTGAACAGTAGGCTTGTGTTCTCCATAGGTTGAAGCTCTCCAAACATAATTTAATACATAATTGAAAGACTTTATGTAATAAAGAAGACATTTCTCTCTCAGTTTTCTTTTATTTTCAGGCCATAATTGTGTGAACAGCATATTTACCATTTTATAAAAGGACATCAAAAAATGCATTTGTAAAAGCAAGAGAAATTCTACCAAAGGCAATGGAAATGAAGAGACATTCTCCACCAAGGCAAACAAGGTACCACGAATGAATAGCCTCTGTTCACCTACCCCTGCTTAGGCAGCCTATCCAGGGTGTCCAGTTCACACAGTGTGCAACAGCTCTGACTCACCATTCTTTTATACTTTGTGAAGTTATTTCCACAGGTATGAATGGGGAACGAGTGCTACCAACCCAGTATTACCTATGCTTACCTCCATGGCAGTCCATTGCTTTGTTCTGGGCAACAGTAAATGACATGAAAAGAGTCAGGAACACAAAGAATCAGATCTGATGCATTTTAAAGACTTATCAGACCACATTTCAGACAATGGAGTGTGCTATGGAAAGCATTTTTAGCTTGGGGAATGCAGATGAGAAAACATAGAGATCGAGCAATTAAAAGCCTTGATTCCCCACTCCCACCTCCAGCATATGGCAGGAATTTGGACCAGAATCAAGTGATGTCTCTCCTTGGTGGAGTCTGACTTCTGACCTCCAAGACAATGGAGTCACAAGCTATCCTGAGGCTTGATTGAGAAGCCACTTCAACATTTCCATAAGTCATTCTGCCATTGCAGATCTGTCACAATTTTGTCATAAAGTTTGCAGAATTCTGTTGACATTGTGTCATCTCAATAAATGCAAAGGGAAAAAAAATGAGTCGGGGCAGGTGCGAGCACAGATTTCAAGTCTAATGCGTGGGCTGCTGCATGTCTTCTGACATAATCTAGGCTCTTATACTTGATGTTTTTCTGGAGCCGTGGTGAACTCTTCCATCCTTTAAAGCGATCAACCTCATTTGACTAATTTGAGAAGAAAAAAAAAAGAAAAACACTTCACTTCCCCTCTCGAAGCATCCTTGGCCAACTTGGATCTTTAAAAAAAAGTAACATAACGATTTGGGGCCTGGTTGTCATTTAAGTGAAGGTCACTTCACACTGATCTGGCTGTGTAAACAGGCCATAAGTTACTTCTACACCCACTTCAAAGACCTCTTGTGCTTGCCAGAATGATGTAAAATGGCCTCAGTGCAAGTGAGAATTCAGGCTCTTATTTTTAAAGCGCTATCCCGTTATGGCAATGCATCAGTCAAGTACATTCTATTCCACTCATTATCCTAATGGAAGCCTGCGGCTTGCAGAAGGCAAACAAAATGGCCACTGACAGCATCACAGCAACCACAACCAGGACAGGCATGTTCCACTGCAGAAGGGCCCACAGCTACAGATACCTAAATAAGCCACCAGCTTTTAACACCTGACTAGCTTTATTGACCACTTGTTTGAACACATCATCACACTGGTTTAAGGCAAGATAATTTAAGACAAGGCCTTCTTTATCATGGGAAGGTGAAAACCACCAAGATGAAAGACACCTGTTAGTACTAGGCATGGTCAGACCTTTCCGCTGCCGCAGCCTTAATGACTGCATTTCTCACATGCTCTGTCCAGCTGTGGTAGGATGATACATGTGCAACCAAGCCATAAATGTGAATTAATAGTTGCAGCTACTGCAGTGAACAACTGAGCCTACAGCTGAGAGTGTGTTCATGCCCTTCTGTACACCAGCAGCTCAGTACTCTGTGTCTCAGTTTGCATAGAGGTCTTGCTAACTGTGATGGTGGCTTTGGATTTTGTTAATAGGAACCAACTTGAAATTACTTGTATCGAATGGGCTAATGAATAATCAGCAAAGAGGAGGAAGCTTCAGCAGCTTTGGAATTGATGAGATTTCACATCAATAGGAATGGTTTTCTTTGTTTTTTTACCTTATCCTTCGGTCATCCATCGGGTTATATTTGAAGAGATTTAATGTTCTTGTAGAAGTTGCATTTGTGACCGGGATGCTTTATGCAAGAAACAGAATGAGGTAAGATAGGAGTGGAATACAAGTGGCAAGAATTGAGAAGATAGTTTGTTTAGGTAGAGTTTGGTGGATGTATTACATTTAAATGTACTCTAAATCCCAGCGAGAGCTCACAGGGGTTAGAAACAGAGAGCTCAAATTGAATTGTGTGAAACATTATTTGAGCCCAGTCCAGACTTCAGTTTTGTGGGCCCTGGGAGAGCTAACACATGCAGATCCCCAGGCAGATGCCTCCCAGATCTCCATCCCTAATCCCTTAGAAGCCTTCTGTTATTCTCTCATCTCCATCAGGCTGAAACAAACCTTCTCACCTTTGTGTAGCTCCCAAAGCAGACAAACCCAAATTGCCTCTAAACTTGGAAGGAGATGGCAAAAACAAAATCTACATTAACTAGTTTTGATAAGTGCCTACTACTCCCACTTGTGCATCATTTCCATTAATGTATAGTATTTAATAAAAATATTCCATTTAACACTACCATACTATAACTTTTAAAATTAAATGTTTCTACAAAAACATGTAGACAAAAAGACAATTTGTCCTGACATGCATCTCAACCATTATGCATTTGACCATTATTCCACTCATTCTGAATTTAAGACCTCTTATTTATCTCATTAGCCAATGAGTTTGTATAAATTAGACCTCATTCCCTTAGAAGTAATTATCAGCCAGAGGGTTGTAATTTTGATTTGGACCTATTTATGTGTAAAATGTGAAAAACAAAAGGACCATGTTATTGCACATCCAAAGTGTGAACATTAATACCTTAGAATATTATTAGACATTTCTTTAAGACAAGATGGAGCTGCCTGACAAATGGGAACTCTCAAGTGCCAATTTTGCATTCTGTGGCCCTTGAGGTTCCAGGTTTCTGATACATAACAAGGAGGACAAGTACTTCAGTTACTTCTCCTTGCTGTCTCCCTGACTTTCCCTGAAATGCTCAAGAAATTCAGTGTCCAAATAAAAGTACCAAATGAGGGAAAAGAAGGCAGAAGATAATCAAGGAGAAAGCATGACTAATAATACAAGAACCATCTGATCAGTGTCTGGGCAGTAAACCTGGAAGAGGTGTAATAGATTGGTCTGATGCTGCTCTGCAATACAGATTTCAAGGGTCTCATGTATCCCATTACAACTGAGTCTGTGTTGTGTCTGGGAAGGGCACTGAGGGCTTCAGTTCTTCTGGCCTTCACTATTTCAGTGTCCTTTCCACAGACACAAACCAAGAAGGGAACAGAAAATATCAGTGCTGGGAATGCCTATTGTTTCCAAAGCAAAGTTAACACAGAACCAGAATTAAGAGAAAAACTGCAGAAAGCAAGATGGGGCGGGATACACAGAGCTCGTGATTCAGAATAACACCAGTGTCACTCTCTTCTTTCTCTTTAGCAGGATCACAAGAACAACCCCAGCTTGCCCTGCACAGATGCAGAACTTCTGGAAGCAGGAAAATCCTTTTTGCCTTTACATATATGAAAACCAAACTGGAGAAATTTTTTTTAAATGTTGAGTGGAAATGCAACATGATCTTCGTATCCTCCTTTTGGCTGAGAGGTCCCACGAACAAGCCTCAGTTCCCTTCTGGGACAGGATACAGAGACAGATATGCTCATCCAGGTTTTTTCTTTTTTTTTCATATAACTGGAGGATATTTCATAAACAAAATTGTTTCTTCTCACCTCAATTTCCTCATGTATTTTCCAAATCTGGGACTTCAAATCAGCTTATTTCAAGGAAACAGAGGTCTGGCTCTACTGACAGTTTTCTCTTAATAAATTTACCTGCTGCTGTTATCTCTGTTATTGTATCCATTGCTGGTTTTCGATCGACCACCCAAAACATCCAGCCTCCCAAGAACACACCACTCCAGATTCACTTACTGTGAATGACTTAATAAGCTCCAGCTTCAAAAGTTGATTTTCTCATGAGATTTTTTGAATCAAATAAGTGTCTTCTTTCTTGCTAGTACTGGCTTTATCTGTAACTTCACCTATCATAGTTCAGAGTAAGGGGGATCTATCCCTCTGTACAAACAGAAACCCAGCACAAAAAGTCAGGTTCCCACTCTCTGCCACTCATGCAGTTCCTAGGACCAGCCAGGAATTAGCAACAGACCGCACAAGACAGCATGAAATAAACTCAGAGCTGTTCATAACAAATTCTGAAGCCAACAAAAAAGAATTAACAAAGCATACCCTTATCATTTCCTAAGCACATGGTGCTATCACTAACATCTCACTGGAGGACTTTACACCCTATTTTGCCTCTTATTCTGTGTTCTCTGCCCACTGCTCCTCCATTCCTCCTTTGGGATGGGATGGGATGGGATGGGATGGGATGGGATAGGATAGGATAGGATAGGATAGGATAGGATAGGATAGGATAGGTCTCATAGCTGATTAAATCCAGTTATTGATGTCATACTGTCTATAAAGTTGTCAATCTCTCTGCTGGTAAATTGACAACTTTTAAAATTACTTTTTTCTTTCATAAAGTTTAGCCATAGGTGGACAGAGGTGAGTTAATTCTAATACTGGTAGCTGAGTTACACATGCTATGCACACACACACATGCACCAAAAATCCTCATTATTAAATCACAAAGCAATTAAAAAATTAAAAATTTCATAAGACCACACATAAAAGAAATACAAGTGTTTAATGATGGATTATAAAGTGAAAGAGAGAAAAAAGTAAAAGCTCAGCTGTCTCAGGGGCTTCCCTTGCAGCCTGTGATACTGATTTCTGTCTTCACCCTCACACAAGCCGCAAGAGCTAATAAATTCCTGGCTCCCCTGCCTGGGAGCCAAGGCCGATTAATATCTGCCTACCTTGTTACCTAATTCATTATGGAATAGCAGTTAATTTGATTTGATATTATTTTAATAAAGTTCTGTGATATATAAGATTGTTTCAGGCTATCAAAATAATTTTCCAATTATTACGGTTACTCAAGCAAGTCTTTTTTTCCCTTCATGAGCGGCAGTTGGTCTGACTCAGAATACATTAGCTCCTACAGCTTCATCCTGGCCAGAGGAATACGAAGTATATGCATGATTACACCAGAAATGTTATTGCCAGTAATGTGAGCCTGCAGATCAAGGTACAGAGTCCAGATTGATGTGCAATTACAGGCCCCCATGATGTCATGACATTGCTGATTGCTCTTCATCTACAAATGAGTTAATGCATTAATATACATATACACGGTTACACATACACATATGTGCAAGCATGCATGCATGCATGCAAGTATCTGTTATTTTCTGTATCCTGATACCAGTGTTGAGGGGGAACAGTGTGTGAAGGCAACATGGAATAGATGTTTCATCTCACAGGAACTTGTGTTACTTGCTCCTGGCATGGGCAGTGCCAGTCTGGACAGCAGGAGAGGGTGGATGAGTTTTGCAAGCAGTGGGAGTTGCCTTTTTTTGCTGTCATCACTGTCGTCCACTTCAACAAATACCAACTTATATCCCTGCTTAGAAGTGTCAGGCTGCTCTTTTCCCTCGGTAATAGCAAATGCCTAAGAGACAGAGAAGAGAGAGGACATGGACAGAACTTGATTGAAATAGGAAAAGGCAGCCTAGACAAAAGAGCAGGTGCAAACACAGCCATTCCATTTGCAGATGCGCTGCATGTCATAACATTTCTGCCTGGGTATGCGAGGGCATCTTCTTCATATGCTTATGGGGTTGAAAGGGTGGTACACCGAAGACCTTCATAGCTTGATCCTAGCCCCACTGGACTGGGTTCATCATCTTCATTAGCAGCAGAACTGGGTCTGCATTAGCAAATTCATAGAGCATATACCACAGAAACAGAACTGATTCGCAGCTATGTCTCACCTTTTCTACAAGGCCCTCAAAGGGCTTTTGTTCACATGAACATACAAAATATCTTTACTGACATGCTGTGAGCAATAGAAGAAGTTGTTTGGTCCTCAAAAATAAGAAGTGATGAGACCAGTTGCCTCTCTCTCAGATCACCATTCCAGAGAATACTCCGACACCTTCCCTGCACTCCTGAAGCAGTTTCTGACACCTCTGTCCCATGGCAAGTTCATGAAAAATTCTCATGTAGGATTGCCATTTTACCATTCTGTTCTACTATTTCCTTGCCTGGACTGAAAAAAGAAGTGTAAGCAACTGAGTTTAAGCTGTCGATCATTTTAAAGTGATTTTCTGCCTTATACAGTACATCACAGTTTCTTTTTCATATTCTGCCGCCGAAAGTGGTTATTCCCATTCCATTCAGCTATCTTAGAAGAGTGGTGGCTGACCCATGGGATGTATGTCAAATATGATTTACAACCTTTTTCATGCTTCAGCAGAACTCAGCAGAAGCATAAATGGATCAGAACACACAGTACATATGTGAGGAAATATGTCTTTTTGTTTTAGTATTTGTAAATTGCCTTATTATTTCCATTGCTTAGGTATCATTAAGTGCATGAAAGAGCCCTGTTAATCACAGGATGTTGCAACAGCACTTATTGTCCAAACAGTTTATTACTGCGAGTAAACTATATGCAAACTACCAAGTGAAAGCGCTATCATATCAAAGGTAGAGGTTAGTGTAATTTTTCCTTCTGTACATCAGTGTTTCTTGACATATATTCACCTTTGGGTGGGTTTAAATTGTTGAGACAAAAATTATATTGTCTACCAAAAGGATATTAGTGAAAGATGGGGAGTGGTGCAGATGCCTAGTCAGATGTCTAGTATGAGAAGCTATTTGTTGCACTAATCCTTGACAGTAAAAATGTTTTTAAGTTTCATTTTTAAAATCATTCCTTTTTTCTACAAACCACCTTTTTGCTAACTCTTACCAGCTAAAACATAACAAATTTTTGTCTTGTCACAAAATTTACATACACAAAAGGTTTTGAAATCATTCATGGTTTTAAATATACCCACTTTCAAAAGGAAACCAGGAAACTCCAATACAGAACTGAATGACCAGAAAGCTTGGCTTGAAGTCTATCTCTCTCCATTTATTTATCTTTTAATATGCAAGCATTTTTAGATGAGTAGTATTTTTTAAAGATGTTTTAAATGTATTTAAGAACAGGCAAAAATACTTACAAAGAATCCTGACTTTATCTTTCGGAAAAAAATCCCAATGTCATTAATCATAACTGAAGTTTTTCAGTCACTCAGTATTAGTGATGCTGAAGTGAATTAACTGAAAGGCTTTCATGCTTCTTGATCTTATATCCCATACCTGAAACCCTCATTCATTCAAATCTTTCCTACTCACATAAGTTGTCCTATTGAAGTCAATGTATCTCAGCATGTAAGTGGGTTTTGAAGAGAGGCCTTTGGTATATAAAAGTGGGAAACAAGGTTGGTTCTCATGATTCTTGCATAGAAACTGGTAGGTTTACATTCTTTTCAACATCTCCAATGCATAATCATCTAAAATGATTTTAGATCCTAGAAATTGCTACAAGATGGTTATAAATTCTTTGTGTGGACAACTTTTCCGTTTGGTGGTAAAACTGGAAGGCCTTATCACTCTTTTATAACTTTCTATATAATTTTTATGAAGGCAAACATAAGGCATCAAAGACTGCAGGCTAAAAACTCCCCTGTGATCCAAACCAAGTGGCAAAATTAAGTCCTGAAAAAGTTAAGAATCACATCTGGTTTATGGTCTGCTTAGGCAACTTGGCCTGAGAACATAGCACAGGAGTAGATTGATGCAGAATAAGGCTCAAATTTAATAATCAAGCTTGGTTACTGAATACGGCTATAAAGATGGATGAAATGAAAAGTTTGTATTACATGTCTCCACTCATCACGTAACAAAGGAACATGAAATAAGGGGACGTTTGGAGACGAAAGGAATGGTCTGTGCTGAAAAGGCATCAGAGGTAAACAATATGGTATAAGACTTTATTAAAAACAATAGCCAAGGAAGAATGTGGTGTCCATTGCCTGATAATGCAATAGGGACCTGAGAACCTGAGACCCAAGCTGCTGTCACTCTGTACATGTGTTTCTCTTTATGCAAGTGACAGAAGATCACAAAATCCTTTGTTATTTGGCTGCCAGTGAAGGGTTCTGCCAGCATATTACCATTGTAGAATCTGTGTTCTCCACCCTTCTTCTCCAATCCACCCCTCTTCCCTCTGGGTAGTCATCCTTTTGGCTGGCCAGAAAAGTTGGTTTAGTAGCTCTCTATTCTTCTTGTCATCCTCTGATGAGAAGTCTTGCAATAAAACCCATCTTGGATGACATACAGTCGAAGAGAACATTTAATTGAAAAATTACAAGCTGCGCTATTATGATAACTATTACTATAAACATTGTTTGGTTATTCATCTGCTTCTTCTGCAAGTCACAGAACTGCAAATTCAAGATGCATCAATAACTCTGAGACCCTCAAAGGTTCTTCCAAATGTACCTTTAGTTACAGGAGTTGGAATATGGGTCTGATAGAAGGGAAAATACTGGAAGCGGTACAACCCTGGGGAAATGTTCCCACAACAATTGATGACAACCCAGACAGAGAAGACTGGGCTTTCTGAATAGCCCTGTGAAAAACTGTAGCCATACTGAAGATTTATCTTTCTAGATATCCATCTTAGGTATGTGCATGACCACTCACCTCAGTGCCTCAGTCTCATGCTTTGACATTCTAACCTGCCAGCACCCCTTCAGAACTGCCTGTCTCAGCTGAGCTGAGGAGCTGAGGCGCACCTGGCCAGACCTGTGCAAGGTCTGTGAGCATCTTGGCCTTCCAAACATCTTTCCATATGAACTGCTAGGTAAGTATAACCAAAGGATTACCCCTTACTAATGTGTTCCTTTGCACTTTAACTGCTACTGTACTTTGTGAAACATACAAGTACTCTACAGTTCAGGCTGCTCAAAACTAAGTCCTCTTTACCATATGTAATGACCTGGAGAAATGTTTCAGATGTTGTTGCACAATATTCCTGCAAAATAAGTGCCACAGTATTTCTCTGGGATTTTTGGAGTTTGGTTAGGTCTTTTGTGGTTTTTTTTCTTTATATATGTCTTTTTTTGTGAGCACGTCATAGCCATTTTCTTTAAGTAACTTTCCTTCCTAATATATTTCAAGGGTATACAGACTGAGTTTCCCTGTTTCTCTTTTGTTGTTGTATTTTTTTTAAGACTTCAAATAGATCCGTAGGTGTGAGAGGAACAAAACTCTGATGAAGCTAGTCTGTAAGGAGGAAGCTTCATGCAGTATAGTGATGAATGTCTAGTTTTTCTATAGAATGACAAATACAATCAGCATCCCAATAAAGAAAAAGGTCAAATAAAGAGCAGCTCAGAACATACCCACAAGGAGCGAAGAGCAGAGTATATGTTAATCAGTTCACAAATGTTTCCTGACTTCTGAAAAACAGAAGTATTATCTGTGTTCAGGGACCATCGTCAGCCTACAATTAACAAAAGCAGTAAAACATCTATGAAAATAAATGGTACATATTCCTTTTCCATGTACTGGGGTATAAATCACAGGTAGTGGTTGTTTGTGCTAGATAAAAATATTATCAAACTATTATTAAATAGAATCAGATTTTCTCATTAAATTTTGAATTCTTCAACAGGTTCTTAAGGAAACAACTAATTATATCTGGTTCTCTAAGGCTGAGGCTTCGGGTTTTATAACATGAGAATAAGATGTATACACATAACTGACTTCAGAGAAAAATGTAACAGAAACTGTTCTAGTGATTCAGAGAGAAAGAATGAATGAGGGTTAGCAGCTTTGTCAAGGATTTCAAGAAAAGAAACAGAGTACATGCTCTGCCCTAGTCTTCCTGGTAACTTTTGACAATTCTTTGAATGTTTAAGTTTCCCATGTGTAACACGGGGCAGTATAATTTGCCATTTTTACATGGGTGATCACAGGATGGACGGGTTGAGATAATGACCTGCTCAGACCCAGCTGTAAAGGACCTGCAGAACTGGTTGTACCTTCAGCAGTTTGTCCCCTTACTCAGCAGAATATGGGAGTCAATGATCCTAGACATGAGTGGTTGCATAAGAGACTTGAAAGTAAGGTAATTAAAAATCATTGAGTAGAACAGTGATGAAGTTTGAGTAATTGCATTCTCCCTACTTAAAAAAATAACTCCCTGAAGCTTCAATTGGATCTAGGATTTTTTTCTTTCATTTGAAGACAGCAGGTGTTGCGCTACATTGCTGTGCGTTGTTAGCGAGTGGCTGTGATTCTCCTTAGCAATAGATTAGCAGTGATTCCCTTCAGTATGTAAAATATTTTGTAGCTCTCTGAGGTGAACGAACGTTGAGATAGAAAATCAGTCATACCTAGAAAGGCCTGATTTCATAGGAAGGTTTATACAGAATGAAGCAGCAGGGCCTGTCTTCTTGTGGGCAGTGTCTAGCCCAGCAGTGCAATAACTCTCATCAGCTGCCAGTGAGTGCTCTGTTTCCTTAGTGGAACAGACCACCACATCATGGACTTCTCAGCACCCAAGTCTATGATTGTGGCTCAGGTATTAGTGTATTGTTAGCACAGTTGCTTTTGCCTTCAGGTCAGTGCGGCCCTTTCCATGGGGTTTCCCAGGCGAGGTCAGCTTTGAGAGGGGCAATAGTAAATCAGCTGGAGAGAATGCAGAAAGAAATGCTTGAATCCATTCCAGCCATTTGTAAAGGAACTGCATAACTAAATCATGAGCTTTTGGAGGACCCTCACAAGCTCTGTGTCTCTCTTAGAAATCTCCAGGTGTATGAGGAATCCTATAATGTTACTCTAAGAAGTTACTGGTTTTATTCTGAACTTCTTCCAGAGGTTATGCTCTATCCCAACACACAGGTCTATGAATTAAATACTCTGCTTATTTTTAGGGCAGAAACTGAGATGAAGCAAATTTTCAACTTCCTATTGGATAGGAGGAACTCAGCAGAAAGTAAAAGAGCAGAACTATTGGACATATCAGGGAGCTCTTTCAACTGGTACCATCAAAAATTAGATGGTAAGACAATGTTGAAGGACTGGAATATTAAAAAAATTATCTCTTCTTAAACCCTCCAGAAAATAAATGAATTTTCTCACATAACCAAGAGTTGCTCTTCTGTTTTTAACATCGAGAATCTGCTTGGGAAAAATTTGTTGCACATCACCATTTCAATTTCCTGCAAATTCTTTTTTCCCATTTAAAAAATTATCATGTAAAGCTAAAGTCACCTCACCCCTCTGTTGAGGTTATGGCGATTTGCATAGTAGATGCAGTTTTTAAAAGAATATGGTCTTAAACTAGGTTCTTCATTTTTACATTGAACCTGAATTACAAATTAGGGAAAGCAGAACATAAAGAAACGAGAATAAAGTCCTAGCATGCCTGTAGTTTTCAAAAATTGGATTTCTTACCAGTCTATTCTAGTCTCTAGTTTCTAAACTCAATTGCCAGTATATCTGAATGTCATATGAGAACAAATCTGTCCTGGATTACTTTCTCAAGTTCAGACCATTCTGGAAGAAAGTGGGCTGATGTATATCAACATGGAAGGAAGCAAGTCCCAGAAAATCTGTGTTGGTAAAAGAGAACCAAAAAGAGAATCATAATTTGTGATTACCCTTCATTCCCAGGAATTTATTCTGTAAACTTGGAATGAAACCCTCACAACACACAAAAAAAACATGAACTTCCACACAAGACACTCACCTGACTTCAGGCGGTCATTTACTAGCACAGACTTCTAGAACAAAGTAAGCATCAAATAAGGCAGAGTGACACCTCCACTTAAATTTTCCATATGAATTTCTTTTTTAGGGAGGTCAAAATAATGATAATTGGACTCAAAAGAAAGTGAATAACAAAAACACAAGGGTATTTTGAGATATGAGTTTTAAGCACCAAAATGTAAGATTGTGAGCTTAGTTATAGCAGGGTAAATCTGAAGCAAATCCATTGACATCTAATCAAGACCAGAGTCACCGAAGTCACTTACTCTGGATTTGCAGTGCCATGACTGAGATTAAAACTTGGCCCATGTTGGTTAGATAAGGTCAATGTATATAAAAGAAAGCAGAAACTAAGACAGCAGAATGCAGAGAAACTGAGGTGATAAATAGAATGGAAGAGTTTACAGATGAGAAGGGAATTACTTAGTCTTAGAAGAATAATAAAGATGATTAAGAGGTGACATGACTGAGGTATTTAAACTAGCTGAAGATTATTATAAAATTAAGCTTGATGATCTATTTGAGGTTGTTGAAGAGACCAGAACTAGAGGATTTAGATTTAAGTGGGAATATATATATATATATAAGAAGAATTTAAGGAAGTACTCTTTTACTGACTGATAAAAATATGGAAGGTACTTCAAATTCAAATGTTAGAGCCATGCTGCATTAATATTTAAGCAAATGCAGTAAGACTATCTGCAACCTAATGCAGTTAAGTGGTATCAGTCAGTTTTCTACTTGCAAACAACCAATCATTTTTACAGAGAGCTAATTTCCACTGATTATTTCTTCCCCTGAATAGCTAGATCAAATCAATGATACAGAGCTTAAAGCTGCTCATGTTTTTGGAGCAATGTCACTTTTCACTAGGTGCAGGTCTTGTGTTTTTCTTTCACTTATCACTACTGGCAGACTCACTCTCAAGCCCTGGGAGCTTGGTTGCATACACCATCAGGGTGGCATGAGGAAGCTTACACTGCTGCTGTCCACACAGAACCTGTCTGGTGGGTAATTAAAGGATTTTAAACTCCAACACAGTCAATCTGGCACCTTTCAGCAACTCAAACTGACAAGAGCAGAAGACAAAAAAGAAAGAGCACTTTTAATTCTTGTTGAAAGAGATAAAAAATAATTATGTGGAAAAGATAAATAAGACTTATGAACAGTGTATCATTGTTGGGGTTTTTTTCCTTTGGCATCTCTGAATCTCTGTTGAAGAGATGAAGCTCAGCCTAATGCCCCACCTCCAAACATCAGTACATATATAATCTTCTGCCTTCCCCAATACGTGCATCTCTGCTTAAGTAAATTTTTCATGAGAGTAAATTACAATTGAGTCTAATCAGTGTTGTGCATGCCTTCAAATCAAAAGGTAAATCTGGAAAAAATAAAATAAGGAAATGACACAAAGGTTTGCTTCCGTAGTCCCACTTTACATTTTGTCCTCCTCCCTTGCTTTCCCAACTCTACAAGCCTTACAAATGGGATTAGTCAAGAGAAAGTTTTAAGTCACTTTAAAGAGTTGCAATAGGAGACAGTATTAATATTTTATAATTTTTTTCCTCTCATATCAGATTATATTATAAGGCTCAGGTGAAATATTATGTCAGGCATATGTAAAATCTCAACTTAGTTCAGTTCCTTAAGGATCACTCTTTAACTCAGACTGCAGGGCTCCAGTGTTGTTATGTGAAAATGCCTCACACGCCACGTTGGAAAAGCTTTATCAAAAGGGCTTCATCAAGGAGTGTTTTTCGGTAAGGAAACATGCCATTTGGATGGGAGGTTTGAGGCTGAATTTCCTCAGGACACAAACGCTCTAGACTCCGTTGTTCACCAGCAATTACTCTTAAGCCCCTTAAGCTATCACCACTCCCAAATCAGTTTGAAAAGATGACAGCAAACGTGTCATTCACAATGAAGGGAAGGGCAGGAAAGAGCACTGCTCCACGGATCCCAGCCTCATGGAGGGGAGACTTGCAAGGTTCACAGAAAAACCGAGGAGATAAGTGGGACTTCAAGTTGCCTGTGACTGTTTTCTACTTTGTGAGTCTATGTTTTTGCTGTTTTCTCTTGCCCCATTTGAGGCTGGATCCATCCTATTTTCTTTAAGCAATTAATCCATTCTTGGAAGCAAAGTCATTCTAGATTTCTCACATAACTGATGAAGAAAGCTGACTGTCTTCACATAGAAATTCAACTTTTGTTCAACAGCAAGGTAAACTGCCTCTTACACCTGCACCTGTCTTTCCCCTGAGCACATAGGAAAACTACAGTGGCTGCAGTTCTAAATCAAATATCTCAGTTGCATTTCTAGTTAGACCCTGAGTCTGTAAGTGATTGCAAAGCCCAGTCCGGAGGCACCTGAGTCTTTTCAAAAGCTGTATACTGCAGGTCTGCGAATTTGACTCCTGAAACTTGACATCAAAAGTTATGTGAAAAATACCTTCCTAAGTACCTCTGTGAATCCCAGGGTCATAGAAGTTATTTATTGAGCTCATTCCACTCGTAACTTGGGTGATTATGCTAGCCACTGTAACATCTTTCTCTTTTTCGTAAGTCTTGTTTCCTTGAAGAAAGAAGATTGCTGTGATTATATGGGCAGCCTGGCTGGCTGACCCCATCCTCGAATACTTTTTCCCCTGAATAAATCGATTGACCAATTTCAATCATATGCAACATCATAAAACAGTAAAGTTTCAATGTGCTCATGAAAATCAGTAGGTAGAGTAAATCGAAATGATGCACCCAGTGAAGAAAAAAGATTAAAGAATAGTTCATGTTCAAGTCTGCTTGTCAATGGCCAACTGGCTAATCAATGACAGATTAGGATGGGTTTTGTTCAATGGGGAAAAAATAAAAGGGAAGGGTTGTGGGAGAACCTGTTACAGTGTGCAAGGCAAGGGGAAGTTTATAGGTCAAAGGATTTTGTCTTCCTATGTATCGAAATACAGAGTAAATTTGTTCAATTATGTATGATTGTTTCTCCCATCATTTTTTTTTCACTTGAATACAGTAGGTAAATATAGGAGGAAACTTTAATAGCATTAATAAAAATAATTACTTTTTTAAATAAAATTTTGCATAGTTGAGGTTATTGTGGGTTTTACATTTAATTACAAGACATAAAACATATATTTTTGTGCACAGCTCCAATTCTGTATACACAAGTTACAAATGGAACAGTCTATTTTTTTGTAAACTACAGTTGGAAAGACAGCAAAAACAGTTTTAGAGGCATACTTAATAGATCAAAAATGTTATTACCTCTTGAGGCAAAATGCAGAACTAGTACAAACTCATTTGACCAACTCATACTTGTTTGTTATATTTCAAAAGCATGATTTTATGCTGGATCAGCTATCATCTCTCTTCCTGAAGCCGTCATCAGGCCAGGAAAAACACTACACTGTGTACTCTGATTAATTTGACATAAATACTGTCAAACCCTCATACCTGAGCCAGATCATGTTTTGTATAGAAGATGATCCAGGTGTGCACATATCTGGTATTAATGAGCACGGAAACAAGGTTTAAACTAGGTCTTCCCTCTCAGTGTAAGTAAGAAATGGTAGCCAGGTGCAAGTTACCAGTTATAGTTCTACTCTTATGCTGGCCAGTCCAAGTACTCAGTCCAAGTACATGAGTATTTTAGCAATGATTCTCACTTTCCATTACACTATACCAAATATTTCACTGAGCCTCCTTTACTCCCAGCTGATTATACATAATGGGCAGTGTCTGGATGGAAGTGTGCTGCAGGGATTGTGAGCAAATGAGCTGTCTCAAACTTACAGTGTGGTACTGCTCTACCGTTAACAGAATCTTCTGACATTATTTCAGGCAGTGAGATTATTAAGTGTCATACAGCTAAATAGGAATGGGTCATTCAATGGAAATATCAGCAAACTCAGTCATATAAAAACATAGTACCAAATGCTCTGTGTGACATTAGCCCATCTCTGACATTAGTCTACAGAAGATCTCATTTATTTTACTTACATATATGTGTACGTGTGTGTGTGTGTGTGTGTGTGTGTGTGTGTGTGTGTGTGTGTGTATGTTATTTTATGTGTGGCATGACAAAACAATGCCAGCTATGCACATAAAAGCCTTTTCCTGCAGCGGGAAACTGCTTGGACAGTTGTCTTGATTCAAGAAAGAGGTAAGAAGGAATTTTAATCAAGCAAGTAAAAAGGGGACTGCTTAGTTTGAAGACTATATGGTTACTGAACAGCTGGCAATACACAGATTTTAGGAATATTCGTATCAAAGAGCTGACCATGAAGGCTAGCCCAGCTTCCTACATGTGATCAAATGGCCTCAAATGATGTATAAATATAAAAATACATGATGAAAAATATTTTTGTGGAAGGCAGAAGACATCATAATCCCCAAATATCAAAACTGATACCTAATCTTTACTCCCTGGACTTTAAAGAGGCAGCTCTAGACCTTGGTAAAGCCTGATCTCAATTTATGAAAGTGGCATTGTGCTTAAGGGGATGAGAACAAAAAATACTCTGAGATAATACTCCCTGGAATATTCACGTACCCCACATGGAGTACTACATTCAGCTCTGGGGTTCCCAGCACAGGAAGGACATCAGCCTGTTGGAGACAGTCCAGAGGAGGTCACCAAGATGATTAGAGAGATGGAGCACCTCTCCTATGAGAAAAGGTTGAGAGAATTGGAATTGTCCATCCTGGAAAAGAGAAGGGGTGACCTAACTGTGGCCTTGGAGTACCTGAAAGGAGCCTAGAAGAAAGTTGGAGAGAAACTTTTTACAAGGGAATGTAGTGACAGTACAAGGGGGAATAGCTTTAAACTAAAAGAGAGCAGATTTACTTGAGGTATTGGGAGAAGATTCTACATTGTGCAGGTGGTGAGGCAGGTTGCCCAGAGAAGTTGTGGATGCCCCATTCCTTGAAGTGTTCAAGGATTGGTTGGGGCTCTGAGGAACCTGGTCTAGTGAAAGGCATCCCTGCCCAAAGCAGGGGGGCTGGAATTAAATTATCTTTAAGGCCCCTTCCAACTCAAATCATTCTATGATTCTAATATTCTATCAATAATGTAACCCAACTGGAACACATTGGATAACAACACTAACCAGACAAAGTAGTGTCTCCATCTCAATAAGAGTACATTTCTTTCACTCTGTTTACTTGGTGAAGGACTGAGGAAAGCAGAGAAGACCAATACAAAGTGAAATAAGATCTTGAGCACAAAATGCTGGATTACAACACAGCGATGCTCAAATTACCCCTCGTCCTACCATCATCCTGCTGTGTGGATCTGGTGTTTCACATTTGGCTTTCCATACCATACTCATCTTTACCCATTAATTTGTAGTTTCTAGTGGAACATAGCCTACACATGTAGCTGCAATCAAGTAATAGCAACAGTGGCATGGGATAGTGTAAGATCAGAAGTGTGTGCAGTAAACGAAATGTGCTCTGTAATGGTCTGCTCCACAATGAGCTAGTGTTTGGAAGGCTGGAAAGGAGATAATCCTATTGTTAAAAAGCGTTGATGCAAACAGTGTGGCAAGATTACTTTTATCTGGAATGAAATGGTTAATTTCTATGTGCCCAGCTCCATATGTAAGCGACTGTTGATATGAGGTATGCTGGGGAATGGAAAGCATCGTGTCTTTAAGCCCATTCAGGAGGTTCTACCATTAAAAGGATGTAACAGAGCTGAATCTTATTTGCTAGTATTGCTTTGGAAACTGAGATGAAAGAAAAGATGCCTTTGTGATGAAGGGAAAGAATTATTCCTACAATGCAGGCAGTTCAGTTCCAGCCTAGTTCACCAATTCTCATCTGACCTTGTGCACATTTAAGCTCTGCTTCTCAGTGGAGGAGCCAAAGTTCGCCTATGGAAGGTGCTGAGGACAGAGGTGTATTACAGGTCCAGAGAGGGCTTGACTCATGCAGAGAGGCTGTCCTTTAAACATCATGGTCTGAATGACCTGAGGGTTTTCAAACTTCATCGAATCTCAGTACAGAAACTGAAAGGACGTACCAAGAAAAGATCTCTTCAAAAGTTGCTTTTTTCCCTATGCTTTCCTATGCTTTCATTGCTGCCCCTGCCAGAGACAGCATACTTGAAAGGTTGTTCTTCTGCTGAGGAATGGTTGCTCTTCTGTTACAGCTATGTTTTGATATAGATGATTCAGTGCAGGTCTCAGATTCAGATCTCTGCAGGTCTCAGTTTTTCCCATCCACCTTTTTTGTCTGTCTTCTCTAAATTGGCTGTAAGTTTGAATCCCAGCCCCACTGATTTATGGGAGTTTTGCCATTAGCTTCACTGAGCAAAGATTTGCTCTTACATTCTTTGAGCCCAGGACTGTCTTTTATTATGTGTGTGCCATGTCTGGCTCACTGGGGTGCTGAGTCAGTTGGGACTGCCAGATGCTACTGTAATGTGAATAAATGTTAGTATACATGGAGGAAGAAGAGAGATCATATAGGTTTTCTTTTAACTATTACATAAAAAATCCTCTTAAACTTGAAGGACTTCAAGATATTACATTAAAACCAGCTTTTTTATTATTTTTTGCAGGATCTCCAGCATTTTTCATGTGCAGACTGATGGCTAACAGCTCTTCATGGTATTTACAGGAAAAATGCATAGTGCTAAATAATCGCCACATGCCGTGGGAGTAACTTCTGTTTTTAATAAAACCAATCTGGTCTGGATCAATGATAAGGGGGCATAATTTCTTCAAATGGGAAGCCAGCTCTTTGAAAGGAATCTTGCAGTCTACATTAATCTCAGATCAGGGTCTGCAGGGTAAGCAGAAATCAGAGGCCTGGCTGTTTCTAAGAATAAAGAATATTGTCCCTGTCTGAGGGGAAATGCTGTAAAGAGATTTTCCTGAGAGAAAGAAGTTTTGGTGCACAGGACAAAGTGGTCTGAAGTGTATGGTGCTAATTGCTGCTTTCTTTAGGTATGTAGGCACTCATTCAAGAATGCATTTACTGGACATTACATTCTTGCATTAGGACTCCCTTTTTTCATGGAATGAATCCTCCTCATTGCAAGGCAGAGAGCAATAAGTGAGCTGAATTGCTGCCCACATCATGATTGCCTTTAGTACTGTCAACCCATATATCATACATTATCACCTCTATTCCCTGCTGGCAGCCCCTCTCTATACTTTGCATATGTGTGGGTGGCCCAATGCAATTGACTCCAGTATCACTGATATCCAGGGAAGTTTGCCTGCACAGAATGGTCCATCATACTGCAAGGACTAAGTAGCAGGACTGGAGTCTTCTTATCTTCTCCCCTCTGCTACATCTCTATCTTGCTGCTAGATCAGCTCTTCGGTCTCTCATCTACTGTTGCTGCAGACACAGCGCTGATATTCTCCACCCTGCATTTCTTGCCATGATACAATCAATCTAATCTTACTGTCCATTGTTTCTGTAATTAATGCATTGGCGCGTGACAAATTGCTAAACAGAGGGAAAACAGAGAGTTGTCTTTGGATTGTATGGATCCCTAACAGAAACTGCAGGGAGGAGAAGAAAGAGACAGCAGGTGTCCAAACAAACCAATTGTTGTCACTGGACTCAAGAATGACATTCCAAGAGCAGACCCTTTTTAGCAGCTGTCCAGTCGGGCAGTTACATTTGCTGCAAATAAAGTGCCTTGCAACTTCCTTTTTCAAATATAATTGGAAAACTAAATCCCATGGATTTTCCTCAATCTTATAATAAACAATAACAATAAAGGTATACATAGTGCCTTCATCCCATTGATTTTAATGTGTTCTGTTTCAGCATCCTTCTCTTGCAACTCAGGGAGAGCAGAGAAGTGATTTACACTAGGTTAAAATGTAAATCAGCAATTAACTGAAGGTCTCCAGTCTTCAGCTCTGCTTTCCCACCAGTAGATCTCAGTTGCAACTCTGGCAGGAGAGAAGACAGGACAGGTGCTTACCAGCTGATTTCATTTTGTGTAAGATGCAAGTGTACAGAAAGATGGAATCCAAAACTACCCAGTTTTTCTTTAATCATAGGACTGCTTTTGGCCGGGTTTTTGGGATTTTTTTTTTCTTTGTTTTGCTTTTTGGATTCTTTTTTTTCAGCTCTAAATGTGTATGCAGTGTATGTCTCCTTAGGTGTGCATTATTACATGTTTCAAACAGCAGGCTGTCCAAAACTATACAAGATTCTCCCAGTTTCTGCTATGGATGTGACCACCAGGAAGATGAAAATTTCCAGGGTGTTGGAAAAAGTGGCAAACAAGACATACAGCCAACCATAATAATTACTTTTTGGCAAAGTGCTTAGTGGAAAATTTCCCATTGTCATTGTACAAACAATGCACGTTCTCCCATGAAACAGTGTCAGAGTGTTTCTCATAAACATATGCACCATTTCCTCTTCAGAAAGGTCAAGTAAAATAGCATCTATCAAAAGGAGCATTTAGAGGCAACCCACCTGTTATTGCCAGCCAACAGCAACTCAGAGAAATGATGCTAGTGTGTCTTGGGGAAAGACAACTAGGTCTCTGTCTGCAGTAGATTTTTATGGTGTAAAAGAAGAACAGACTGGTTGAAATTCACAATCCATTACTTTAAACTAGCTTTGTGAGGCCAAATAAAGTCAGTAAAGATAAATCATTGAGGTTTGGATTAGATGCCTCAATGGAAGTATTGAAAAGAGATGTGCTAGCGTCTCAATGGAAGTCTTTAGAGCCTTCCTAGAAGATCCTTCCATTTAGAGGGCTTCACTTTTGAAACAGAGGTTATTACAAACAGCAGATATCGTCTAAAAAAGCACAGTGCAGCTCAGCCAAAGGTTGTGTGTTTGAAGCATAAACGACAGGAGGAAAATCTTCAGTCCATGTCATACAGGACAAGAGACAATATTGTCATAATGACCCTCAGGCTTTATCAACCACAAATCTATACTGCAGCCTATAGCACATGATCTATGCATCCCTGATCATCCATAAATGAGATCTACAGGTATGGCGAAAGGTGATGGTAAAAAGCAAATTCATTTTCACTCTACTGCATGTCATAGTTGAGCAATTTCTAAATGAGAGAGGGGAACATCACCAGGAGAACATATTTATGGGTCTACCAATAATAGGAGATTAGCTACTGACCTGCTGCAAATAATCACTCCCAGGTAAACAAAACTTTAGTCTGTCAGTTGGTTGTAATATTAGCATTAAAATAATAATAAATTAAAAAATTAAAAAAAAAAAAAGCAATTATCAAAGTATCTTCCAGGGAAACTAGTCCTTTAGATTTCATTCCAATTTTCAGTCTCCCTCCACTATTCTAAAGCACCTCTGCAATGTGGGAATCCTAAGGATATGTATATATATATGTATTTTTATATATATATGTATATAGATCCTTTGAAGACAACATCCTTTAGAAATCTGCAGTTAAAGACACTGAGCAGTTCAGAGGAGAACTATGTCAGGGTAGGTACTGAAGACAGAGTACTGAAAGATTTCTGAGTGACTATAATGCATATGACAAATGGAAGGGGCCACTGCAATCTGAAGTCTCACAGAGGAGAAGTTTAATATGCAGGTCATCAAGGAGAGGAGGAAGAATTGGACAACTTGAAGGGCAAATCATGCTAGAATTCTGTGCAAGCCACTGAGCACAAATGACAAATACACCCAGAGACAACACTCATGTGCACAAATACGCCGTATAATCCCAGACACTGTAAGAAACATGTAAACATTCAAGCTTGCATTTGCATACATTCTGAAAATGCTAGAGGACGTTTTTGCAAGCTATTATTTAATTTATTCACAAGGTCGATTTGGAAACAGTGTTCAAATGTTTTGGAAATACGTCAAGAACATCTTTTTATTTCATGGTATTGTGGTAGCATCTCATTATATTAGTCTAATATGAATGCAGCACAATGAAAAAGCTATTGTGATGGTATTGTACTAGGCTAAATAGACGGAATGTTATTACAGTAGTGTAAAAGGAAAGATTTATAGGTTAGCATTTGCATTTATGAGTAAGAACAGCACATGCAGCCACATACTTGGCTATTTGGACTCCCAAGGAAACTAAACCCTTTGTTATATTCAGAGTTATCAGACATTTGAGCAGTGAATGACACTGCTATTGCTGGAAAAAAAGCATCAGCAAGGGGGAATAGGGGTGTTGACTCTGCTTCTGGAACAGTTTCTGCTGCCACACTCCCCAGAGGTTTTATTCCCTTTCAACAAGAACATCAGGGTCCCAGACAGAAAAGGATCCAATTGCGCATCAAAGAAGTTTTTCGGTTTTTTTTTCAAGATGGACAACTAAGAGGCACAATTTTAATTTCTACAGAAAAGCATCCAGTAGGGATACAAAACTACCTTGTATGAGCCGAGGAATGCTTTTGCTTTCTCCAGGATATTTTCCACTGCGGTTAGAGGCAGAGGTGATGGAGGAGAGCTAAGGGGATTTCTCTGTTTCCTTGCTAAAAACATTTTGCCAACTATGACAGGTTTTCAGTAGGACATCCCTTCAGCCCCTTCTCTCCCTTGCTGAGTTTTGGATTGATGAGACCTATGAGTTTTCTACTTAAAGGAGAAAATCCTTGTTTGCTTTCAACCTAGGTGAATAAATATGATCTGGACAGGAAAAAATCCTGAAAGCGAGATCGTTGGTGTTGTAATCACCATAGTTGTGCTGACTAGAATGAAACCACACTGATTTGCATCAGCTAAGGCTCTGGCCTGATACTGTTAACACACCCTTGTAAGCCACTAAACATTTCTCCATGCTATGTCTCTTGAAAGAATAGATACTTTAGTGACAACTGCTTCCAACAGGAAATCTAATGCAATAATGAGAAATCTTGAAAACAGCAAAGAGCACTCTGCTGTGGAATAAAGGCTTCATGGAAAGCCTATGGAAACTGGTAGGGGCCATACCATGACTGCACATAGGTTTTGCATAGTTCCTAAAAATCACAGAATATGCTGAGTTGGAAGGGATCCACAAGGATCATTAAATCTAAATCTTATCCCTGCACAGGACCATCCCCAAGAGCCACACCATGTGCCTGCGAGCACTGTTCAAATGCTTAACTTAACTTTTAAAAGTGTCTGAAGGAATCATGTGCTTCATTCTTGGTAAACACTGCTTTAAGTGAGAAGTTAGTTTCTCAGGCCCTAGTGAAAATCCCAAATAAGATAAATGTGGAAGATTTTCACGTCCAAGTAAGTTCCAGAAATAAATTTTTACCATTCTTTTAGAGTTAGAAAACAACATTATTGATGTGTCTCTGGTTGTAAGAAACCACTGCTTAGAAATATCGATTAATTCTGATCAATGTTTTAAGTAATTATTTAAGACCAATTCAATCACATTGAAGTTAGACAAAAGAAATATTTGGAATTTTACTATCACAGAACCCATCATTGTGGGGGGACTCAAACAGAATTAACTTCTGATTTCGCTGCCCCATCTTATTCTTACTAAGCCTTGTTGCTGACTACTGAGTTACAAACTGTTCCAAGGTTAATGATGAAGTTTATACCAGTGAACCACTAGGCATTAGTTTTTACCAGAGAATTTCCATCCATTTGCTACCTTGAGAGCTACCAGAGTGGGTTTTGCACAAAGCCCAGCTACTTTCAGTCAAAACATATTTGGAAAACATGTTGAATTTTAGTGGCCCCATGGCAGAAGTGGCCATATAAGTCACTGCCACTAGGTGCTCGGTACCAGTTAGTTGTCTGTGGCTCATTCCTCAACATCTCAAATTTTTGTCTCATTTTCTGGTTGTTCTCATTGACCATGCAGTGAAATTAGTCAGATAATTTTAATACTGCAAATCACCTACAAAGGTCAGGTAACTAACTTTTTACTTAGTAGGTTTGTGAAAATAAAGTATTTATGCACTTTCTTATTTTCACAATGTAGAAATAAGTCCATTGACTTAAAAAAGAGCATGCACGATTAAAGCTATGTATCTAGTTAGAGGTTCTGATGATTCAGTACCTTTATGCCAACGCAGAAAATAATAAACAACTTTTCTGTTTGATACTATCATCTCCCAGATGAATTCAACTCCTAGAAGCTTGTCACAAGTGCCAAGACATTTTTGTTTGATTCTTCTCAGTGGGTCATGCCTTCAAAGAGCAATCATGCTGCACATTTGCAAATAGAAATATTTGTTAAAGCCAGTGTTCATCCCAAAAGGAATCTCTCCTTGTGAGTATACTGCTGGATTTTTGCCTTTTACAGGAACATAAAATAGTAAGTAGCTTATTGTTCAATACAGAGCCTGTGACAGACTTCTAACTGGAGAATTGGAGACCATAAAACACCAAATGATCATATCTTTCAGTCCTGCTATCATGCTTGAAAGGAAATGATTTGATTCATTAAACATTCCGCAGGTTAAAAACAAATTATCTCCATTTGTATTTATTTGCTGATCTAAAGAGCTATTGAGCTCACAAACCTCTTCTGGACTATTAAAACCATCCAATACCAATTTTAAGAGTGCTTGGGAGGCAGCTTGCAAACAAGTAGCACCCAAAACCAGGGACAGACTTTCGGAAAGCTCCATCAACAACACATTGAGTTTATTTTGGGATACAAACAGGAACCAAGCCCTCCTGAAAAATCTGTACTTCATTATGAATTCTGAGTATTATTAAAAATCTGGTTCTCATTGAAGGTGCTGAGTACTTGAAAACTCAGCACTAGGTTCTCTTGAATTTCCTGTTGGAGAGTTGTTAATATGCCAGGCAGGGTTTTGGGGTTAGAAATGTATTTGAAAGGAATTTTGAGATACGTATCCAGGTAAGAGAATACCTTCTTAAAATATGTTTAAATCAGTGGCGTAGTTAAAAATACAGTGACTTTGTTGTGCGGTGACATCATTACTTCTCGTGCCCACAGTGGCATCATAGAGCTACAGAAATAAAAATGTGAGCAATTTCTTATATATACAATATTTTTAGTCCAAATGTTAATAACTATAATATTCTCAAAACAGAAGATAACTTAGGACTGTTTTTGTTGACTAAGGTAACTGGATCAATTGCTGACATGACATAGTGGTAGAATTTGGAGAAGCAAAGACTCAAATTTAGGAACCTTACACTTTCAAGCTACCAATAAAAAGGGCTGTTACAAAGTCCAAAAGCAGTGAAAACAACAGCCTTGTAGGTCTGGAAGACATGACTTATAGTGGATAAAGCAGTTCAATGCTGAGCACTTGGCTTTATTTTTCCCCTCTGGGCCTCACCATTGTTCTGTCATTTTGAACAAAGGAAAAATATTTTAAAAGGATAATATTTCTAGGTCTTTCAGACTTGCACTCTCTCCTTAGCTCTTCACAGGAAAAAGAACTGTGTTGAGGTAAATTAGACACTGCCCTGTGAAATAAGACAAATTCTAGTGGTAAAGTACTGTAATAGGGATTAGACACTCTTGGGCTTGTGGATAATCCTCAAATGTTCAAATATTTAATGCCTCCATTTTGAAGCGGCATTTGAAAAATGTCCTTGATAATATGCTTTAACTTTTGGTCAGCCATGAGGTGGTCAGGCAGTTGGACTAGATGATCCTCGCAGATCTCTTCCAACTGAAAGAATTCTATCCTTTTCTATTCCATTCTATTAAATTTTGGTCCTCTATGGGGACTGATGAGGTCAAAAGGAAACATAAAAAAACACTTGGTTTTGGAAAGGACACAAAAATACCCAAATCTTTTGGGAGGACACCACCGGGATTCATCAGGAACAATCTGCTATATATATATAAAAGTACAGCCAAATCAATGTGTAATATAAGCCAAATATCTTTTAAAAACCAAGAGGGAGTGTTTCCCATTTATTCCTCAGGTAGTCTGCAATGTCCTGTCTACACAGCAATACGTGAAACATCTGTGTCTGATCTGACACTGCTATTCCACCAGCTGTGCTAGATAATTTGTCCCTTCCCAGGTGCAGTGGTGTGGACTCTGTCTGCGTGGTGAGCCTGCAACCTTCTAGCTCAGGTGCTCCTTGTAGGGAAGGCTCTGGTTCCCCTTCCTTGCTATGATTTATGATTGATTGTTTCCTTCCTCTGCCTTAGGTGGAAGCTAAAAGTATCAGGGTTTTTGAGGGAGGTTTCAGTGGAGACCAGCAGTTCCATGTCTGCTTCCTCCTGCTGGTGGCTGTTTGGGGGATGAAAGCCCTGAGGACTGGCCCAGCTTCAAGAAGTTGTCTATGGAAGATGAGAATGGGTCTGTTTGTCTCTCCGGAGCATGTTATGTTCCACCCCCTAAGTACAGATAATTTCCATCTCCAGCAGCTGAAGCAGGGTGACAGGGAGGTAAGACCACCATATAAAATGATCTGCTTCGTTTCATCCGAATCAGCCCAGTGAAAAATTAGTCTTACACCCACTAATGCCCTTAAAGGGATATACTCCTTTTAATGTGTGAGATGAAGAACAGGAGGAGGATAAGAGATAAAAAAGAAGAACTGTGATAACTGTGGGACCTAGAAGCTATAGTGTGCTCAATTAATTAGAATCTTCTCTTGTTTAAAAAAAAAAAAAAGTAGTCTCTCTGTGCACATATTTAAAAACTGGTAATAAAATATCAGTACTGCACCACTACAGAGTCTCTTTGAGGTGCTCAATGAAATACTTGAATTACAAAGTAACAATTTCTATTGTTAGGAGTTGCTGCTATTCTCTTTTTATTGATGTCATAAAGTAGGTATTTATGAGATGAGGTTATTAAGATCAATAGTATAAATGGAACACCTAATTCTCTCTTTTTCAGGCCAGCACAAAGCATTCCTTGGGTGGAATATGTGAGAATAAAAGGTGACTGGATACTGTCAGTTAACCCTAATCCAAATGCAAAGAGCTCACCCTATTAACAATGAGTCATTTTTTACATGTTTCTTAGATCTAAAACTACCTCGTCCCTAAGTAGCCTTTATGAAACGTACAGATTTGAATTCATTGCAGGATTGGATTTGCCACATTTACAACTAACACCGAAACTCTATTTTTTGCTTTTTTAAAATAAGAAAGGGAAGATAGAACATTTTATTTTAAAGTCCATTTAGTGGTGTGTTTTTAATAAATATGATCCATCTTTGTGAAAAATGTCCTTTAGCAAAGACCAAAAATCTGATTTTAGTGCTGATATCAAGTCTTCCTATCTACTTAAGAATGACCTGCAAAAAGACTATGGTATGGACTGGGTTAAACCTATATACTGGTGACAAATTCAACCTATATTTACATAGATTCATTGCTCAGATCAAGTTGCAAAAGACAATGTTTTTGAGCCAAATGCAGTCACCAAACTCTCTCAACTATTTCTAGTAATCTGTCTCTTGTTTTCATTTCCCTTTCTCACTTGTAATCAGCAGCATCATCAATCACTGCTAAATTAAGCTCATTATTAAATAATATCAGCTTAGTTTAGTGGTCATCATTAAGGGAAAATATTTGCCAACAGCTGATCATGTTGTTCTTCTTAATGACTCTGCTCCTAGAACTCCATTCTGCTAGCATTTGGTAACATCAAGATTTACATATAGGAGCAGGGTTTGAAAAGTTCCCCAGTCATGAGATGCTACAGAAGAAAACATTGACAGAAGAATTTTTTTCAGATTTATCTTAAGCAGAATACTTAGAAATTTTGGATTAATTTCAGCAAAAGGGAAAAAAAAAGCACCAAAATCAACATTTTTATTAAATAATCAAAGTATATTATCTTTCTAGTATTGCTCACCCCGAATTAATCATATGTTTTAATGCAAAAGATGTGGTTTTCAGAAATGCAGAGCAAAAATTGCCATACTTTAAAACCTCAAAAAGCACACAAAATATCTTTAACACCTTATTTCAGAGAGTTCCATTTTTCTTTAATTGTTTAGTTTGCAGTACTGTACAACGAGTTCACTGAAACTGTTAGCAAAGTGAGACGTGAATTTCCGCCGTAGCTCTTCCCACTGAAACTGTTGAAAAACTGAAAAAGTTCCAGCACCTCACATAGTTTTCCTTTGTGGCTACACACAAAAACTTTGCACCAGACACAACAAATTTGCTGTGAAAGTTGAAATAAGTCATCTCTTACATCCAAACACCAACAGTAGTAATTGACTGGTAAAGTCTTTTCTACACTGCTTGTACATTTCTGAGGGTTGTAAAAATCATAGAAAAGCTATCTATGGATTTTGCCATGTCAGCTATTCCATGTCAGCGTGTCTGGTGACAGGGAAGGGTGCACAAAGCAGTGCTGGGATGGAGAAAGAGGTACGGTGGAACTCAGCTCTGGGGGTGTCCCCAGATGCAGCCCGCCCCATGCCCAGGGCTTCTGCTCAGCCTTCTTCTCGGTCCTGGGGCACGTTCCTCCTGGGCGTGCAACCAGGTGCTGTGAAACCTTTGCAGAGCTAATACAAAGCTAACATTTGTGTCCTGCTGAAAGGTGTTTGAGGAGGAAAAGACCCCTGCTTGTCTGCCAGGCTGTCTATTCCCCACACTGTACTCAAAGCCTCTTTACTGTTGTGCCACAAAGTATGAATCAGAGAGAGCAAGGAACAAAAACCTTCTAGATGGCAAATCTGAGTAACAACGTGAGACCTACATACTGTGCAATGCCATTATATGACTTCAAACCTTTTGTTCCAAAGAACATTATATACCTATTACGTGCTTAAATACAGGCATTGCTATGGCATAATTGAAATGTTTGTGATCACAGAAATAAAAGGAGAAGTTAAAAAGCAGCACTGTATTACCTCTGTAGGACTGCTACACCTTGGCTGTAGGCACAGAAAGAAAAGCCGCCAGCATGAGACAAGGAAATGTACAGGCCTTTGGCTCTACCTGAAAAAAAAACAAGTTAATATGTAGAAGGGCAATTCTCTGTTGGTGTATTGCTGTAGAAAGCTACTTTCTCCTAGCTCTGCAAGCATGGTTCCTTGAGCAGTGTTTTCATACCTGAAATGCTCCTTTGGACATGCTACAGGGCACTGGCTTTAGTGGGAGCTGTGCAACTCCACAGTAACACTTGTTAACCTGTGCTAGGTACTAGCTGCTGTTTCTTCTCCTTTACTGAAAAAACCTGTGCAATTTGACAAAAGGAAAAAAAAGGTACAACTGCTAAAATACTTCAAAAATGTCAATGTTCAAATGTTAGTTTGAGACCTAGGGTTCTCAAACGTATTGATTATTTTTTTCTACAGGAAACCAGACACTAATTTCCATTAAGGGGGGAAAAAAAAAAAAAAAAAATTCCACAGGGAAATTTACGTGACCACCTGCAATCAGCTTTATTCATAGATTTGCAGATAAACTGCTGCAAACACCATGCACTTTTATGCTTTCTTTTGCTTAAGAATTCTATAGAAGTCCATGAGTGAGATTGTTGCCACAACTGGGAATCCTTGGTTTAGCTGACAAAGCCCTAGCTACAATGTCCTAAGGATGCAGAATTAAATGAGGACTTTGTCCTTCTTTTCCAGTGTGATCCCAGAAGATGCTTGGGCTAGATTTTATTCTATAATGTGTTTTGCCACAGTCTCTAGAGAGGACCACCTCCTTAAAAGGACAGCATAGTAATCTAATAAAAATCCAATCTGTGGAGATCCATTACTGTGCAACTGAGAAAACCAAACCAAACAAGATACTAATATAAAAACCTCAGTGAATTCCTTGGTGCATTTTATGTACTACAGCATTTACAAATGACCACATGGATCATGTAATATCATCTACTGTGGAGAGTTTCTTTTATAGGTCCCCATGGACTGAAATGTTTAGACACAACAGAGCTGAGCAGAGGGGCCAGTTGTAGATTTAACAGGGAATTCTTCTGGTTTTATGGGCTTGTATGTCAGCCATATCATTGCTTTAAAAATTGCTTTTGTATTTAATAGTAGGAGAGCTTGACCTGAATGTAGTAACAACACATGTATCCCTTTAACTGAGCTCTGCAAAGGATTGCAAATTGAAATGTAGAAAGATGTTAGCTCTGGGAGTTAAGATGTCATTAGCTGCCCAGGAAGGGTAACTTTGTCAATTGTCATTAACACATTTTTTATGCTGGTACTTTAGAGATCAGAAGTGTTAACCTGGAAATGGCATTCTGATTTAAATCTCTTTAACGTTTGGAAGGGTTGGTCATTTCTTTATACCTCATTGCTCTTTGAAGAGAGTCCTCCCTTTGTTCGGCATCTGTAAATTGCCTGTATGTGGATCTCACTTAAGAAAGGAGAATAAGGTCCTGAGTTACTCAGATCTGTCATAAAGATGTCACTTTGGATTATTGCTTAAATGTTGGCTGCAGGCTGAAAACTGTATGTCCATGCAGCGCTCGCCCAGTTCAGGCGGTGTTTGTAAAAGGGAAATTGTTGCTCTGCAGGGAGATACCTGTTAACCTTATTCATTCGTAAAACTGGTTACATATTTTGGCACTCGCCTGCGCAGTCTGACACTGACAAAGCTTTTGACAAGATAAAGTAGATATATGGTATTTATGTAAGGTTCTCAGAAAGTGCAGGTTCAGAGCAAACTTTATTAACTACACCTGAGCTGTTTCTGTCAACCAGCAACCCTTTTCAGGAAAGACTTCAGATTGTCTGTCTTTTGAATTTTAACAAAATACAAAGCTGGTATGCAGATGATACAGGACTAACAATTGATAGTTCCAGCTTTACATGCATTCTTCTGTTTTGTTATTCAGTCGTCCTCTACCAGGCTACAGGCTGTGTGGATCAGAAGGTAGAAAACAAGACCTTATCAAGAGAGATGCTTAGCAACTTCAACTCCCATGAACACCATTTCCCAGAACAATGAAGAACAATTCTGCAATTTATTGGACTAGGTTTTATCTGACTGTATGTATTTTGTTTTATAGAATAACCTCTAAATAATGGCAAACTGAAATTAAGAATATTGTACATATATATGCATATATAATTTTGATTTTTTTAAATTAATATGCCTTAAATTTATATCTAATTGAATTTAATCTGGCTGGTGTTTTTCTACAGTTAGCATTGGAGTCTCACTATATTGGGAAATTCATTGAGAAAAACTACAAAAGACGATAATTAAATGGGTGAAAAAGTATTCATTTTGCATTCATTGTGTAGTCATTATCATTATGGAGGATCTGGCTTACAATTGAAAAATTATTGATTTTCACCAAAATGTTTGCTCAGATTCCTCATACGATAAGATGCTGGCATATATTTGAGAAAAAGAAAAAAAATCAAATGAGAGATTTTGTCATGACCAAAATTTTTTGTCAAGAGAAAGTTGCTTTACCTGAGCTGTGTAGCTGCCTGGTTAAAATGCGAGAAAGAGTCTGTAGGCTGGAAAAGAGTGGAAATTTAAGATCAGATGGTAGAGATAGGCACCAGAAGCTGAACTTGAGACATGGTGAGTCTTCCAGAGCATATTTGAGGAAACTCCATCTGAACTTTCTGAGAACTGAGACTCTCAGCAATTTCTGCCATTGGACAGCCCAACAAGAGTTACACCTCATGGCATTCAGGACCAAATAACATACAATATGTCTGGCTCACCTCTTCAGTGCTTGAACAGTTAATGTCTTGGACACATTGCATTTGCTGCACAAGTGGTTCACAGCCAGGTTGTGGACATGCTATGGATCTAATGATCCATTCCTGATGCTGACTAATGCTAATATGGAGGAAGCCAAGAAGAGGGAATAAACAGGAAGATGAAATGTTGATAAGGATTTCTGGCTCTTTGTTATGAAAGCAGACATGCTAGTATCTTTAAAATGGCTTAAGGTAATCTGTTGTGGCAGTTGATTTCTTGCAGTTTTTTGTGCAGGACTAGAATGTCCACTTAACACAAAACTGTCTCACAGTAATTTGATATTCTGCAACTGTTCCACCATGAGCACCTTCCTCATCGTATCACCATATGCTCCCTTTGCAGATGTGGTAGATGGTTGCTGCACATCATGCCTTTCCTTGGACGCTCCTATTCTTGGGAAATATTGCACAGTTTCAGGCTGTTGACTGGTTTAGGGATTTCTGCTGGGACAAACACAGGAAAAGATACGTCCCCAGTTTAGCCTAACCTCTGAACCTCTGCCTCTACCTCTAGACTCCCTGTATTTTCTGTTCTACCTTCCAACCCTACTGTTTCACAGCAAGACACTTGGATTTTTCCCCTGATTACATACAAGCTTTGCAATATAACTGCTGTATTGCAGGCTGGGATTTCATATATTGTAATCAAGTATGATCAATTCACTGCGGGTGCTATGGCAGGCAGAGGACGATGCAGTCACTGGTTTCTAAGTGCTCCCAACCTAACCTTTAAACATTGCTACCAAGAGGGGTGATTGGCAGTGCCTTCTGTACTGCAAGGAGGTAATTGTGGTGCTATGGTATAATCAAGTGAGACTCATTCTGTATTTTTGCTATCGTGGAAAAAAATTCTGATAAGAGCCATATGGGGTAAAAGACTAGGGTTACAGCAATACAATTACAGGGTTGTTTTATCCAAGCATAGGTGTGACTGAGAGAAGAAGTGAATTTTTCTACAATATATGTATGCAGGCAAAAAAAATCTAAAAAACTGTGGACTCTAACTCAACTTTCTGTGACCACTGAAGAACAGAAAAATTTTCAATGAGGAATTAATGTTATGAAGAGGTTTAATATTGCATAGCTCATGGCACATAAAAGATCCTTAGCTCTTAACTCATGATAAACTGGATAGAATTTAACCTACAAAACTTAAAAGGTGAGTCCACATGACTTTTGAGAAAAAAACATCTGTCTTATGCTGTCATTCAGGTCCAATCCAAAGTTCTTAAAGTTCACAGGTCTCTTTCCCTCACCTTTGGTACATTTTGGATCAGATCCTGATAGTCACAACTCCAAACAGTGGGATATGTAAAAGTGCCTTTTTAAGTGCTCCTTGCAATCAGATAAAACTCTTTCCCAAACAGCATCATTGAATATACAGATTGTAGCAGGTAATTGTAGTTGTAAATTACTGTAGCAAGTTTAGAATCAACTATTTAAATACTCACCTGGCAAAACTGCAAAAGCTAACTTTTTTCTCCCTGCTTTCCAGTATGTATTTCATTTTTCGTGGCCAGATATTGCACTGGGCAAATAGGATTGAATCTTGGCATAGGTGTAGTCAGCCTCCAAGCAAATATTTGTCATTTAGAAATCATGGGGCTGTTGAATAAAACTTGGCAAACTGTTCTAAAATTGTATATATGGTAACTTTATTTGCAAGAATTAACGCACACTTTCTGGCAAAGCACACTGCTGTGCCCATCCGTGCAAACACAAAATACACAAATAGCATTTCCCTGCACATCAACACTCTTCAGAACATTGTGTTGATGATTGTGTCTCAGAGATCTGAGTGTGAACATCGTTTTGGATGTGCCTTCCATACAAAGGATTGCTTGGTATTTTATGTTCACTGGCATAACGGAGTCTAATGCCTCCAAAAGAGGTCTTCATGACTAACATTCACATAGGCAGACATTTTTAAAGCACACATGTCAAAAATACAAAAATAGAAGCATAAAAAAGGTAAATTTGTAATTTCACACATAGGAAAAATATAGAATATAGGACTTTTTAGAAATGTCTCAGCTAAGGGGTGGGAAAAGGGAAGGACAGAGATGTTTCCAGAGAAATTATAATTATAATTAACCATTTATACCTTCATCTTGACAATTGCAGAAGTACAGAGAAGCCTTCACTGTTGCTGAATTTAGTGGGAGTTGAGGATGACCGGCAGCTTGCAGGATGTCTCAGAATTGGTAAGACTGATCTCTTTGAACACACACTCTTGGTGCTTCACGATCAGCAAATGAGACTCTTCAATGGATGGGAGGAACACGCAACCAGGAGTACACTGCTAAAGTCGCGGGGAGAATTAGGAATGGGAATAATAATGAAAGGAGACATTCATGCCAAACCAAACACAAGGGGCTTAAAGCCAGCACAGTACCAGAAGGAATGACCTAAAAAGATCACAGGTCTACTCTCTGCCAGTGCCAAGATATTTTATCATCTTTCTTCTTCAGCAGCTCTAAATGACTCAATATATTAACTCATATGGCAGACACTACACTACAATAAAATATAACCAGTTGAATTTGGGGCAGATTGGAAACTTTAATTTAAAAATGTCCATGCCTGTCAATTCAATTAGATGAGAATTTACTGGCAAGACAAGCTAAGTAAGTCTTGCCAAAATGTAAGAAAAAGGCAGACTCGTCAGATAACTGTCTGAGGCAGGTACAACTCACCAGGCTTGGCATTTCCCTCTGCTTTAAAACTTTCCTCCACTGCATCCGTTTGTCAGTATTGTCCCATCCCTGAACTGGGAACAGGTTCTGCCATTGCAATGGCCTGTTTTGTAATCCTGCTCCGCTTTCATTCTGTGCCAGTCTAACTCTTTCCTCTTTTATTCTGATGTGACAGTGGGACACAGTGGGGTGTTCATTTCTGCCCATCTCTAGCTGACCTAATAATCTAATTGCTGTGTTTTCCAATTGCCAAAACTAACAGATTTTCCACAGGTGTGGGAGGACACACCACTGCTATCAAGGGTCTCTCCTAAAGCTCTCAGAGTGTATAGCATTGGGTTGGGATATTGGCTTGAGTTTCTTTTGGAAATTTTATATACTAATAAAAATTGAGCTGTGATTATGTGATATACACCTAATTAAAATGTACTATAATTGTTGAAGTATTTTACTGAAGCACTTTTCCTTTTCGAGCGGCAGGTTTGCCAGATGATATAACTTGTCTTGTGGTTTCTCTTCCGTTGCGAAGAAGCTTAGAGCTGAGTACAGAGGGCGGGATCAGCCCTGGACATCAACCCCCCACCTCCATGAATGACAGCATTTTTCACTAAGCCTTCATGCTCAAGGCTTAAGCCAGGCTTTTTGCCAAACACTCAAGTCCAAGACAAATAGCCTATGTGGGTGTTTTGTGCGCAAAGATTACTGAAGTTCATTTTAGCTAGATGGATAAACCTTTTGAAATCTGGCTAGTTAGAAACAACTATAATATAGATCAGAGTTAGCTGTTTATTGAAAAGCGCTGTGAGAGGAATGTAAATTACCCAGGAATCAGAATGACCTGGTGGCAAAGTACCAGTGGCTCTTGGTGAATGTGTTGTCACCAAATCTGAAAACAATGCAACCATTTCTGTACAGTAGATTTATTTTAATTTTTTTTTTTTGGCATGACCATGTTTCTGTTCTGTCTTTTCAAGTTTTCCATTTTTCCAATGAGGAAAATGAGGCACAGCTGTATGGAATTTGCAAGAAAAAATTCAGAACTCTCTAAATATCCTGTTTTGTTTTGTTTTAAAATATGTATATATATAGCTCTATTCCATAAGGTCTATTTTGGTAGCAGGGCTTAAATTTCCCTATGGATGAAAAACCTAGGTGATTCTAAGCTACACTTAGACTTCAGTGCTCTGTGTCGCCCAGAATAACTTTATGTACCAGAGGAGGCTTTTTGATTTATTTTGTATTAGTGTCAGAAGGTGAAGCTCTGGATTAGTAAATGTTGTACTGCCTCCAGTCTTCCACAGGTTGCCAGGAAAACACAGCATTCCTGACTTGTCTAGCACCTAGAAGTTTCTTTGCCCCTTCAGGTATCCTTTGACTTGTTTCACATCCTTATTCCATTCCATCAGAAAAAAAAATAAATAATAATTTTAAATAAAGTATGTAATTGTTCATAACTGCTCGAAAGTGTGGAACCCAGAAAATGCATTCTGGGATGTCACCTTGTATCATAGAGAAGGAAAAGGGAAATCATCTCCAAATACAGCGTCTCTTGCAAAAAAGGCATTTCCCAAAGGTATTGGCCTACACTTAAAAGTTTTACCTTCCCCACATGCAGTCAGCATTCACCCTCCTTTTTCTTGCCTGGGAGAATGGCTCTGCTTTCACTATGACAGTCATCTCCTACTCAGTTAGCAACAAAACCAAAAGAAGTTGTGCAGTTAAAAGGTACCACAGCCTACCATAGTCTACCAAACAGGATGGAAGTATGGCCTGGAGAACAACTCCACCAATTGTGTCATGTGAGTACTGGGCTGTCAGTGCCTGCTCTGCCTTCCTTAGAATGCCAGTCATGTGGTTTGTTCATACGTGTTATTTAACACCAGGCAATGTCATGGAGGGACACTCAAGTGAGTTAAGTCAGGGTCACAGGCAGAGCTAATGAGGTTTAGCACACAACTCCACTAAGCTGTACCCTGTTCCTCAGCATTCAATTTGATCAGATTTTACCCTGACTGTGATAACATGGGTATTCTTTTGCTACCAGGCAGTATCGCTGCATTTGCACTCATCATGCAGTGGACTCATCCTTCTAGAGCCAGAACAACAGGACTATGGGATGTGAGCCTGCATAGCCTAGGACATGGGCTGAAAAACAACATCTAAATTCACATTAGAACTCAAGTAAGCCAGAAGACTTTAAAAAGTTTTATTTAATGATGACTCAGGCTGCATTTGACCCAACAGTGATGGAAATAAAACCCGACAAAATTTGGTCTTGGTTGATTAATGTGGTGTTGACAGCACTCTAATGGGTGCTATTAGAAACATGAGAATTATTGTGGTGTTTATGGTACACCTCTATGGGTTTTGCAGAATTGCTCATTCTGCACACATCCTAATTACAGAAACATTCAGGAAATACCTTAATAAAACAAACCAACAAAAAAGCACTTTCAGGTAAAACTGGCAAGTTTTTTGTAATTTCAATGCAGCTGTAATACATCCTATTGACCAAAGTACATTAAAAATTGCCCAGATAAAATAATGAAAATAAAGCAATCTGTTGAATAGCATCCTATTGAATAAATACCAGTGATCCCATGTTCAGAATAAACCCTGGATCTTACTGGAAAACTAAAAGGCAATTGCCTAATTAATATTAATATAAACCTTTTTCATAAGTGGGTTAAATTAAAGCTGAATGGTCATCTTTAATGACATTACCTAAGTGTGATTGTTTTCAGTAATTAAATACTGCTATAATGTTTAATAATAATAATAAATACATCTCATAAAGTAAATATTTCCAAATAATCAACAGCAACTATATCAAGATACACATCACATGCTGCAAAACAGGCAGGAATTAGGCATGTGTTTCCCCTGCCCAGCCACAAACAACAAGCAGTGGAGCACATGGTTGATGTCACCCTGTGTGCTGTCCCTGTCCCCCCACCATCAAGGTGTTTTCAGCCCTGCAAGTACTGGTTGCTAATGGAGCTGTTTCACAACTTTTCCCTCAAAAGCTCCTTTCTGTTACATTTCTGGCATCTGTTTCTTCCCCCTTAGGAGCTGCTTAACCTGGCTACATAACACTTTTATAGAGAATCTAAGGCCTGGTCCAGAGCCACTGAAGTCTTAATAGAGTTCAGTGGGCTAGACAAGCCAAAGTAAAAGATATAAAGAAGACAGAGAGGTCATACTGACAGGTTTGTCTAGGGAATCTCAGAAGTGCATCAAGAAGCACTGTGACAGAAGGACCATGGCTATCAGTTGTGTAAATCTTTGTCCCTGTTTGCTGTTACTTTGCAGCAAGCAGCAGGTTGCTACAGCCTCGGTGGTTTCTCTCCTCTATGCCATCACTAACCACATTATTCCCTTCTTGCTTTCTGAGAGAAATCATACTTGGTCCCAATGTATCTGGAGAAAGGTTTTGTGAAACTTCCCCCTGGCATTACTGGACAGTGGGTGAGGCTCTTACACAGATGAGAAGAGCTGAAATGAGTGAGTTTTACATGCAAACTTTGACCCATCTCTGTATAACCTAAGACTAGTTTCCCAAATATTCATGTTAAATTGCTTTTAGGCCATGCTACAGGTCTCCTGGCACTTATTGCTACACAGTGGGAAATAAACCTTTATTCTTGGATTTGACACCTGACCCAGTCATCTTGCTGTACTACCTCTTTTTGTTTATGGTTGTAAAGCTGAAATTGCTACCTCATTTTAAGGCTCGTCGTCTGAAGCAGTACAAGATTTAGGGTATAAGCAGGTCAACCACAAGCAGCTGAGGTACAGCCCTCAGCTGAGGCTTGATAACTGAGTGTATACGTGCTTCTAGCCTGCTGCAAAGAAGAAACGAAACTGGTTGCATGAAACCAAACTCACAGTGGATTTAAGCCACTTCCTGGGTAACTTGAGGGTGTTTGGTTTTCACATGCATCAGATCTACACAGACATGTCTCAGCAGAAGGGCAGCGAGTTTAAAGAACTCCCTCTGTCAATCAATGCAAATCAACAGTCAGGTCTCTGGTTTGTGAGATGTTTGGAACTGGAGCAGTATTTCATTTTTCATTCAAGAAAACTCGTGTAATGAGTCTCAGTCCATTATTGAAGTTACAAGATATCAAACTGATGCACATACTGAGATCTATAAACATTAGTATTCTGGTGTCATGGATATTGTTGTAACAAGATCTTTTTACTGGGAAGGTTAATTCATTAAGGTCTGAAAAACGTTTGGAGGTCCCTGTAAGAAAGGAGTTAAAGAAATACAATCTTATTGCTTTGATATTCTGTTATTTATCAACTGTCTGGTTAGCATTTGTGCTCAGTCCGCAGGTTTCACATGTAAATCAAATGCAATGAGTCTCTGACAACTCACAAGATTTACACAGATGGGACCTGACCAGCCCGCTCTGAAGTCACCGGAGGTGGTCTGGGTTCCCTAATAATTGCAAATAGGAGACACAAACATAAATATAATTTACTTTTATAAAACTTTTAATTAGGTTAATAAAAATCTCAGCATAAAAGCCTATAGCTCGTAAAATCTCAGACCCTGTGCATACCAGAGCTGATGTGGGTCAGGATAATCGCCACAAAGAATTGCATTACCATGCTAATACAATAGGGAAGTCTCCTGTCTCTCTTTTGAATAACCTCTTATGCAAATTTCAAATGTTGACCATGACACCAAACCACAGGGCACTGAGTTGTGTTTCCTTGTTCTTACAATATATTTGATTTCAATGCAAAACTGCAAACTCATCAAAACCACACCTTTCTACCAGCATCCAATTATTTAAATACGGAATATATACAATGTGAGAGGGTTTGCCTCTGAGTCCTGTATAAAGTACTTTAGTCAAGCTCACAAATAACATACTATGAAAAGGACAAGAATCCAAGCTGGGAGAAATTTTAATCACTGGAATCCTGTTTAGCTGTTAGTTTCCACCTTTCCTTACCCTTGAATGATTGTTTGAAATGCTGATTCCAAAATGCATTTAAGCATAAAGCAAATACATGTATACAAATTGTCTCTATAGTAATGAACCTGTACTCTTCTTGAAGCCAAAGGCAGGTTTATTTGTAATTTGGGTCATTATCTGCCCCCTTGCTAAATTGTTTGACCACATGCTAAACATTTGAACTACACAAAGGTTCATTATTATTAGTGAATTGCAATAGCTTTAGTTTTTCATAGACATGAAGGTGAAATGTTTATAAATATACAGATATTTCATAGTATTTAAGAAATTTTATCCACAAAATCAAAGAATAATGCATATATAAGAATATTTCATATACACATACATATTAATGCTGTTAACAAAGTATTTTATTAATTAATGTGCCATATTCCAGTCTGAGTTCTCAGAGGTAACAATGCCAGGGAATGATTAAACACATTAAAATTAGTTTCAATCACTTTCCCTTTCAATAGGTGAATGTTTAATTTGTCTTGTACAATGGGACTTGTGCTAAACATATGGAACAATTTTACACTTCTTAGGGAGTAAGCAAAATAAGAATTATTCCTTTAGGTGTTTCTAGAAAAATGCCTCAAAATATAATACTTACAGAAGAAGTACATCCAGTTATGTGTTCAAAAGTGTAATATATTAAAAATGAGAGCAAATTTATTATTCTTTTTTAGAATGTGTGTATGCTGTCATACCCACACACCACATTTTTTTCTCCAAAATCTAAAAAATTGATGACTTTGTAATTTAACCTCAGAATCTGACTCTATGCCCCAAATAGAATGTTTCTGGAGGACTAAAAGGAGCTGCCATCCCAACCGTGACTGCACTGCACTCCTGATTGCCACAGCCCAGCATACCAGGACAGGGATTGTGCTCCAGGTGTTCTGGTGTTCCAGGACACCCACCAGCTGGAGGGTGTGGAGGTTTGCCATGAGTCACCAGAGACAAGATAAGTCAGTTCTGCGTGTCCACACGGACTGCAGCTGAGGAGGATGTTTAGTGTATTCAGCGTATTCCTGCCCCTGGCTAAAACACTCCCTCTCTCAACAGGCATGAGGCACATCATCCAGGGAGTGGGGATCCACACTCTCCAGGATGGGAGTTCTACACTGGTCATCCCTGGGGCCACCTGTCTCTCTCCCCCTCTCATCCCAAGGAGGAACAGTGTGCAGGACCTGGAGCCAGCGGTGTTTGAATGAAACACACTATCCACTTTCTTTATACTGGATGCTGTTCCTTTCAGACTTGTCTCAGAACTGGTTGAATCAAAAGGAAAATCCAAATTCAGTAGGTTTGGGATTGGATTCCAGACCCCAGAGAAGTCTTTCTTCAGAGGAGCCTGAAGTCTAGATTATACATCTATGTCTTTGTTGCAAACCTCACTGTAATTTGATTCCAATACTCATGAATAGGACATAAGAAATGTGGAAATATCTGTACATGTTCCCTGTTCAAACACTGGGTACCATTAGAAAGCATAATAGTGTTCCGGGCTATTGATTTTACCACAGTATTTCCTTGCTTAGTGTGTTTTCCACTACGAGATATTTGCACCATGCCATGGTAAATGTTGTTTTTAACAGAGCTCACTGCAGTCTTATTTGAGAAACTATGTGAACAATGTGGAGTTCTCTGCCAGTGCTGAGGTCTCGGCTGGGCTGGCTGATGCCTTATTTAAAGAAATGGCCAGGAAGAGCCAAATGGAACATAAAGCTGAAAGGTGGCAAAAGGTATACACTAGAAATACTAAATGGTGAGTACCATTTAGTAGTTTAGACTAAGTAGCTATTAAGTAGTTTAGACACTAATGGTATCAAATAGGGGATTATATTCATAAGTAGAGTTTAGATTTTTATTATGTTTGCCTGGAACTGAAACAGACACCCAGATCTCATTTATCTTCCAAAACAGATATAACAAGTCATATAAGACGTGCTCTTTTTATACTATTTGCTTTTCAATTCTTTGGTTATGTTGCTGAGATTCACTTATTCCACTGTAGGCTAATAGAGGAAGACAAGGAGGTGTGCGGTAAGGGCAGGAGAAAAGGAATTCAAATAAACCATTGAATAAGTTGAATATGCTTCTAAGTTATAACCAATATAATTAAATGTAGGTCCACTCATCTGTCATAATAAGGTCCAACTTTCATTTAAATGAAATTTGTATAATTTCTGTGCTTGGCATAAGGTGGACCAAAATTAAGTTTAAAACAAACTGATCTTTGCTGTTATGAATTGACCCATCTCCCTTTTTCTACATCCAAGCTCTTAATTACAAATTACAACAACTAGATTCACCAAATACTCACACCATGTGATGAAAAGACAAATAAAATATTCCTGAAACTTAATTAAGGCAGATATATTTAGTGATTTCCTCTTATCCTGGATGGATGCATTGAATGTTCCATGGGGTCTGTCATATATTTGGCACTAATTTGTATTCCATTTATGACTTGAAGATGGAATAATGTGTACTTGGAATAAACATACAGATGACCTGCAGCTAAACCACACTTCAGGTGCTTTGGATTAGACTTCAAAATTAATTTGATGAAATAATGGCCTGAGAAAGTAGAATACAAGTTACTAAGGACAAGGCTCAAATTCTATACTCACTTAGGATTCAGAATATTCACCTATGAGTAAGATGTGTCATGTTTTGGCAAAAATGCAAACAATATGTACAAAAAGTGTCCTCTAAAAGGCACGCAGGTAATATGTCCTCTCCTCTGAGCTGATACAAATGGAGGATTGTGTCCAGCTGTGGTGTCACACTAGAGGAAAGATGTAAACTCAGCGAAGAGACTGTGGGACAGGGCAGTAAAAGACAGCGGAGAGTCAGAAAAGGACATTACAAAACAATATGGAATCACCTCTTCTCCACACTATAAGGCAAAAAAATGAGCCAGAAAATATTAACTGTAAATTTTTTAGTATCTTATCTAAAGAGATGATGGAATGCAGATGATTGGAAATTCCCAAGAGCAGGTTAGATAGAGATGACAAGCCTGGTTTAGGTGCAGATCATTCTGTCCTGGAAGACAAGGACAGAGCTGAGTTTTTTGTTTCTCTTTCAAACTTATTTCATACGACTGCATATTAAAATTCCATTGCAGTTATAATAGAGCTTAAATAGGAATGTTCTCCCATTTACAAGGACACTCACAAGAATCCCTTGACGGAACCATTTTCATGGATACCCCTGACAAATAAGACCCTGTGTCTTTCCGGAAAAACAAAATCCCTGTTGAGTTCACAGGAAAACAAAGAACTGGACTATTCAGAAGCCAATATAATTGGAAAAGGGAAAGCCAGACTGTTGGAGAAAATTGGCTTCAGGCATACATTTTCACTAAGGCTGCAGAGAGTTGTCTCTGAGATATTTATCATCCTAAATTACCATTGAATCTACATAGGAAATAAATCTTCACAGATATCCACTTGGAGCAGGAAGAGGAAAAAATAAAATTTTAAATAAAGTTAGCTCTCCTGTTCCAGGTTGTATTTTAGCATTTTTTTCTTTTAGAGACCTCAGTAAAGGTTTTTCTTGTAATGAACTATGAATGATGGCAGACATTTTTCTTATTGTTTTTTGGTTGGTTGTTGTTTTTATTTTGTTTTTTGTGGGATTTTTTTAAGGTGAGGTCAGAGGTGAGGGTAAAAAAAAAAAAAGACAAAATCTCAATATTTTTACCTGAAACTGAAGGATTTACAAATATTGGAACCATAAATGTCACTATGATCTTCTACAGGGAGTATAACTGAGTTATGCTTTCTGTCTCTTTTACTTTTCTTAATATTTCCCTTTCTAGTAGGACTATAGTTCCTGGAGGATTCCTTGTGGCATCTCAGTGTACCATCACACAGTTACATGTCATCATTACAAATGAGCTCCAATGAAGGAACTTGTCTAAAAAAGAAAATGCAACCATGTAATACCTGAAACACAAATTCCACGAAGTAACATATTCATATTTCATGTCAAAATATTTTAAATTTTCAGTTGTTAAATTTTTTATTCTACACTGAAATTATTTGCAAAAAGCTGACTTTCTTTAAATAGGTTCATCAAAAAAATCGAATTTTCTCAGTTGCAAACATACGCCCAAATTAAATAAATTTAACATGATTCCAGAGTACGATACTTTTGAATCCACTGCAACACCATGGTTTCTTGACATTTAAAAGTTTCTGGTAGTGAGTATTCATTGGAGTTAACTATGTCAGCTGTCACTAATCTTTCACAGAGCACATAAAAATAAGCATAAAAATTATCTACAAATAATGAATTATAAATTCACTAATAATTTTATTTGGTTTTCATACAATTACATTTCGAAATGTACCAAGAAATTAACTGAAAAGTGCTTGGTTTCTGCCCAGTGTAATCTAGAGACCTGGGGAAAGGTACCATATCAGAGTAGATGTTACTGAGGAGATGCCACCTCCTCCTCTTTGTAAGTGCCACAAAGTTGATGACTACTTGAGCTACCAGGCACTTACTATGCTCTTCATTTTTCTTGTAGATGGTAAGTTATTGTTTAAATATAAAAGGAGAGTAGTTCTCACTTCAGCAAGTTCCCAAAGCCAAACAGAAGATCCCTATTGGCAGACACTGCTGATCTAGAAGGATGTAGACTGGGTGAAGAAATTCTAGAATAGGGAAATAGGACTATCTAAGAACCAGAGAGCGTTTCTCAAAGCAAAATAGAAATCCTGATAATGTTCGCTGATATAAAAAAGAGAGGACATCCTGACATACAAACTTGCTTTGGGTCAGGGATTTGAGGCTGGTGAAAGAAAAGAGATATACTCTGCAGATTTCAATGGCTGCCCTCCCAAGGCATGTTTAGAAGACGCAGCTGACTCTGTAAGCAAGACATAATATATCTTGCATTGAATATATACATTCTTAGGAGGAATTAAAAACGCAGGATAAAGAACAACTAGCAAAAGATAAGAATAGTTTAAAAGAAAAATGGATTTGGAAATGAAAACATGAAGGGGAGGAATTTCAGAATGTTTCTCTGACTGCAGCAACAACAGCACAGATCTGTATTTGATCTTATGCTAATGTCTAAATCTTGTCAAGCGATCTCTGCTAGCGATCAACTACTGTAACGAGGTAAATTTTACATTTATTTAAAAGCTCCAGCAAATGCACATTCCAGCTGCTTGCCACCATGGTGATTTAAACTATGGCAGAATATCTGGATTTAAAATCTCCCTCTGTTCACTTCCAGCTGCGGTTCAATCTGTTGCAATTTAAGATGTCTTTAAGACATGCTTCAAAAGGGACCTCAACAAATGAGATGCCACTTTCTTTCTGTATAATAGTTGGTGGATGGAGCCTTATTTGAAAACTCTTGATCTCAGTTCACAGTTTCTGAAGGACCCATAGCAGGTCATTCTGAAGGCCAATTCTCAAAGTTGCAGGTCCCGATTCTTCTACAGTTCAGGGCAGGTCAGAACATTTTTTTAGTTTCTTTCTTATCTTTTAAGATTACCTCCTGTTTCTGGACAAATGAATGGCTAGGATGTCTGTGAGGTCCTTAATGCTCAAGAACTTTGGAATAGTTCAGTTGAAACATCAAAATCTCCCTACTGGGTTTGAAATTCAAAGATGTTAGGCTTGTAAACGCATTCTAATTATGGTAAAATCTGCAACTCTTGATCAGTATGTCTCAGAACAACTTTTTTTAATCTCATAAAATATTAAAGTTACTTACTCCGTGGATAGTTTATGGTAAATAATATGTTTTTCAAGGTTAGAGATAAGCTTCTGTTTAACTGCTACAGCAACAGTGTCTCTATAAATCAGTTCAATAAACAATTTAAAATTCTTCATATCTGTAAGTTTAATAGCGAAGTGTCCATTAACTGCCACCAAACAACAACACACTTTGCCAGCATTTAAGTCATCTGCTATCCTCTACTAACATCCAACAGTAGAGCTATATTTCATACAGGAAAATCAAAATCAGCTCACATGAATGTTTGAAGCAAAAGTCATGCATAATCCGCTATAGCAAAATGAATCTCTGAGTCAGTGGGTTCCAAAAAGAAGAAAGAAAAAAGTAACTATAAACTCCACAGAAAGTGGAAATGCAGGCATTGTTACACAGACCTCTAATCTCTTGTACAGTGCTATATGTGGAGAGGAAAAAATGCCTTCCTGACCTCTCCAAGTGATCAATTTATATTCTGAAGGCTGAGAGGTGATCTGTATCTATTCCAAATTAACTGGAATAGAAAGAGGCATGAGGCTAAAACATAAAGAAATAACACTGTAGAAAGCAGAAAGTACCTTATTCATCAGTACAAGAAGGGATGTCATTTGCTAGCAAAGGAGATATCTTCCTTTCATAAATATGCCTGTGCTGATTTTAATATCAAAAGTACCTCAGAACTCTCAGTAAAAATAATCTCTGCAGGTACTGGCCCAAAGCCTACAGAGATCAATAGGAATGCCTCCCTCCAATGCAGTAGACTCTGGATACTGTCCTTTCTCTGTAACAAAGGTTCCCTCCATCACTGGTCTGCAAAGCCCCCTTCTCCTATCACCTTACAGTACACTCAACTTCTGTTTTGAAGCTGACAGAAAAGCAACCCAGAAGAACCTAACTGGGAATGCCCTTAGAGATGGGAAAAGATACGCAAAATCCCATCAGCTTTATCCAGAGTTACGTTTTGTGACCTACAATCCGATGTACTGTATTGTATGTGATCATCATGCAGTATAATTTTACAGCTCCTTCTTTTTTCCCTAAGTCGACTGAACTTCTGCTATTTCCAAAGTGTTAAAAATACTCCGTTTGCTAATATAAATGATTACAATTGACAGTGCATTGTCAATCTATTGCGAAGCTGATTTAATTAAGAATGCCAAGGGGCATCATTTGGGGCCAGGTATCTAAGCCGCAATTTTTTTTTTGATCTCAACCTCTCCCTATAGGACCGTCCACACTGGCACCAAAGGCTGGAGGGCAAGAGAACAAAGGGAATTTTATGTGTCTGAATTCAAATTCTTTCCCTTTGAAATGAAGCGTCCAGAATGGGCAATAAAACTGTGAAAATGGATTTCTGGCCGCATTTGATGTTAAGCCTTTAGTGTCAAGAGCCAGGTCTTTTTTTCTCTCTCTTTCTTTTAGTTTTTTTTTTTTTTTTTCTTTCCCTGAATGGTCTTGTGGGGAATTTGTCCTATAAATTATTTCTTGCAGTTTGTATGCATACAGTATGGCCTTGTCTCATAGTTAGAACTCAAAAGTAGGCTATTTCGTGTGTGTGTGTTTTAATTAACTTGGGTTTCCAGTAAAATTGCAATAGAAAACATTGTACTAAAGAGGTTAATTTCATGTAGCTTTTTTTTTTCCCTATCAACCTATGTGTGAAACCTGAATGTTTATTAAGCATTTCTGTGGAAAGAGTAACTTTCACTCTGGTCTTCCTTTTTTATACCCACTACTCATAATCCTTTGTGTCATCCCTTCCATTCCCATAGTAGGATATTGCAATGCAATAAGAAAAGCAGAGGATTAGGCCCACTTTGAATGATCATGCAGAGGGATCTATTATAATAATGATTACAACAATTTTATCTTTAATAGCTAGCCACTGATGGAAGGGCAGGGGGAGAAAAGAGAGACAGAGAAATGAAAGGAATCCTGGCATATTGAAATGATTTTTTTCCTAAGCTTTGATTGTATATGAAAATTGATCTTTAAATATTTATTTGCAACAAAAGCAGTTGGTAATATCTTATTAAAGCTGGCTAAATTAATTTAAATTTTTACACACTACTTAGGCAATATATTCTTCCTCTCTGAAGAAAAACAATTGTTCACATGTATGTGTATTCATGAGTGCATGCATGCAGTTTAATTGCAAAATATCTTCTTAAAAAACTAGTAGCAGTTCATTTCTCTACAGATCATGTTTTCATAAAGCAAGTTTACAAGGATTAGAAATTGTTTTTCTGTCCAAGAATGTTAATGTGTTGAAAGCAAAATTTAGTTCCAGAAGTACATGGAGAGCCTTTTACCAGGAGCTAGACTCCCAGGTTTTCAAACAGAGAATAACAAATGTTTAAAAACATGATACCTTTTGCCCCCGTTAAGCAAAGTTAATAAAATAATAATAATATAAGATAAAAACAACCCAAAAAACAAAATAAAATTTTTCTCTTTTGTGTGTTCATGAGTTGCATCAGACCCAGTCCTACATTTCCCCTCTCGCAGCCCCTCCCTTTTTTTCTGATATCCTTTTCTTGTAGTTTTCTTTCTCCAGGCCTCCCTCAGGCTTCCTGCCATCTATCTAGACTTATTCTCTATTCCATGGACTCTGGTACATTCTGATCTTTTTTTTCTTTTGTTTTGCACACTGCACTTTTCCTCCGTTCTCACCTATAGTTTTTCCATGCCTTTTTTGTTTTATTTCTCTGTCCTTGACTGTATTTCTAATTCTGTTCTCTGTACTTTTAAGTAAGCTTTTCAGCCTGTGATAGATATATATATAAAACCGTAAAAAATTGTAATCAAAGGAATTCTTCAAGATTTCGACAGCCATAATTTCAATCAGCATCTGAAGTCAAGATATTTGCACTAACAAACTGATATACCGGTGTCTATCATACCAGAATCAGGGCCAGAACGCTTCAAATGACAATCGTGAAAACTTGATCATTTCCTATCCTTCATAATGCTGCTTTACAGAACCACAGAATAGGTCAGGTTGGAAGGAGCTGCATTGGGTCGTCTTGTCCGAACTCCCTGCTCAAGCAGGGTCATCCCAGAGCACACGGTACAGAATTGCATCCAGACAGTTCTGGAATATCTCCAGTGAGGGAGACTCCACACTCACTCTGGGGAATCTATTCCAGTGCCTGGCCGCCCACACAGCAAAGAAGTTCTTCCTTCTGCTGAGGTGGAACTTCCTGTGCATCAGTTTCTGCCCGTTGCCTCTTGTCCTATTGCTTGGCATCACTGAGAAGAGCCTGATCCCTCGCCTTGACACCCTTCCTTTAGGTACTTATAGACATTGATCTTGAGGCTGAAGAGGCCCAGCTCCCTCAGCCTTTCCTCATACGAAATGCTTCCATCCCTTGATTGTCTTTGTTGCCCCCTGCTCACTCAGCAACAAGTTAGTCGCAATAGAGAGCATCCTTGCTGACCTCTCCTAAACTGAAGTCCATCAGGACATTTTCGTGGGAGCCACACCATTGAACTATGGAAAACATGAGTTCATCCCAGCACAAAAGGAAGAGTGCAAAATACCATTTCTGACAATCCAGATTTTCTCTGGCCTATTTAGTTCTCTTAGGAATTCCTCTAGAGGTACCCATGTAACTCCAATAGTGCCTAAAAGTTATGCTTTGGTTTGATTTCAAGACACTGTGTTCAAAAAACACAAGGATTTTTTGGATGGACTACAAGGCAGGGCATTTTTGAATGTTTAGTATCCTGACTTTACTTACAATAGATTGTATGCCATTACTGTGAGTAGTACCCTTCCTTTCATCCTGATTGCATGAACAGAACCAACCTCTCACACACTTTGAATATTTTCAATGGCACGCCTTGTATACATAAGTCTATCTCTTAGATATTGGCACATTTCAGTCAAGACCACTTGTAGTTTAGGTCTGTATTTTTTTTACAAAAATAAAATCTTACATTGCTTCTCTTTGGTCACCATGTCCCCACTTAATCTCTGGGTAGAAAAAAAAATTAAAGAACTGAGTTTGGCCTGTTCAAATCTCCTTCTTCACCCACCAATTTAGTGAAATATATAAATGTTAAATTTATATATATATAAAAACCTTTAAAATTATTAAATTTATTTTATTATTTATTAAATTTTATATATATATACTTTAAAATTATTAAATTTATTTTATTATTTATTAAATTTTATATATATATATATTAAAATCTTAAATTCAGTAACCAGGTCCTACAGCCTTCAAGCTAAATGTCTATGAATATGCTTTAAAACATTATTTTTACAAGACAATGAAAGGTATACTCAGACAAATAAATAGACAGAGTGATCAAAAACGGAAGGAGATATCTTTTTTACCTATATATACAGGTCAGTAGATACTGACTTGCTAAATATACTTTGTTACATTTTCATGTATATCTGCACAAAAGCCAAATGTCTTCCATTTAATTCAGCTGTGTAAGTAAAATACTGTGTCACCTGATTTACATGTGGTATAAAAATTCCAGTTAGACACAAGAACTGAGGAATTCTCATCTCCCTTGCTGCTTCTAGAGCAGACATACCAAGTGCTATGAACACTCAAATTGGTTTAAACATTTTTCAGGCACAAAAGAAATGCAGCAAAGCCTTTCACACAAAATATTCCAGTTTCACAGACATTCTGTGAAACAGAAAACAGGAACATGTAAGATATTGCACATGGTTGCACCAAAACCACAGCCAACATTCATGTACTACATCTGTTAGCCAGGCAATGCTCTGTCCTGTCCAAGATGTGGTCAGCTTTTGAATTAAGATTTGCTGAAACAAGTTTCCCAGGATCCATTGCAGCCCTATATAGCCTCAGGCTGTGATAATGTGAGATTTTGGAAACTAAATACCATAGGAAACTAAACAGTGCAGAGGAGAGTCCAAGGTTAAGCAAAGGCACTGCAAAACATCTGGCAGCTTTTCAGTTCATGGTCGTTTACACCTTCGTGCTGAGATGGGCAAGATGCTTCTCTGAGGGCCCTGGCATCATGTCCATGATCTGTGGTTCCTCTGTCCTGGCCACAGCAGAGCACTGGAGATTCCTCATTGCTGGTTTACATTTTGAAGCTTTCTCACCCCACCCAGCCTTGAAGCAAAATCAGAATAGGAAATGAGTGAACAAAACCCCTATTATTTAATCTGAGTGCATCCTTCACATCTTCCTAAACTTAATGCTGTAATTCATTACTCAAAGACTGCCTTCCTTCTGTACAGGTTGACCTCCACCTCAGTGATAGGTACAGTTTTCTGTTAGTGCATCTTAAGAATCACTAAATATTATTTGTCACTAAAATATGGTTTTCGTCGTGAATATTACACATATGCTTTCTGCTTACAGTTGGCCCGAGCATGAATCCTCAGAAATAAACACTTTTATTTTGTTCCTTCTATGTGTGACAAAGATCATCTTCTAGTACTTCAGTACCAAAGCAGTATGCACACTAAAGGTTCATTTCTTAAAACTTTTGTTTTGAGCTGTGTGAAGTACGGGGTAATTCCCATAGCCCCTTTGAATCTCCTTTTACTTCCCCCCCCAACTCAAGATATCAGAAGTATTACCTCACAAATTCTGCAATATCAGATTTTTAGCTATTTTCCTTGCTCTGTTTAGTTAAGTCAATGGGTGAAAATCTGTTTTCATTACTTTGAAAACTTGAAAATATGTCCCATTTACAGTGCAAATTCAGAAGGAAAAAGGGCAAAAGCTGAAAATTAATTAATTAATCAATTAATTTAGCAATATTTGCTCTTGTTATTTCTTTAAAACCAGTTTGGTGGTTCGATTTTCAAGGGATTTATTTTGAAGAAAATAAAGTGAGCACCAGTAGGGAATAAACATAATTATTAAACAGCATTGTAAGTGATGTTTAGGACCTCTGTTCAGCCACGTCAGATTCACTATGTGGTTGTAACAAAAAAAAATAAAAAAGGTAGGTCCTAGCAGAAAATGCATTACATAGCAAAAATTCTTTCTTCTTTTGGTACCACGGTTGTCACCAGCTTGCAAGTGCTCTGAGTCGAGAAGCTGAGATCTTGCTGTCACACACACGCCCCTGTGATTGTCTCGACTGCTTGTGCCGGGCACGACACACACACAGAGCTCCACAAGGGAAAACACATCCAAAGTGTTCTGTATTCCAGCAACATACAGCAAAACCTCTTTATCGCTTTGAAACTCCCTAGAGGGCTTCAGTCAGAGAGGAAAATCTTAAAGGTTTCGGTCAGGGGTGCTCTTAGCCAGCAATATCTTTTCTCAGCCCCGGGTCCTGTGTTCATCGGTCGGGCTGTGAAGTGACCACCTGACTGCTACACGCCAGCAACAGAGAGCTGAGAAAGGGCAGAGATGCGCCCGACAGAGAGCGAGCCACCTCTGCTCTAAGGCAGGGCTGACATGCTGCAGCTGCTTCCAGGTGCACAGGTTAGATGAAGTCTACCTGGATGTGGTCAATATTGTAGTAAACCACACAAACATGTTTTTCTGCCAGAGGCCTTTGCAGCAAACTGTAAGTTTTTTGGAGGTGACTTCACTGCGCAGCTTTCAACTTGTTGGATAAATTGTAATGGTAATTCACTGCTGGTACTGCAGCAGTAGTTATTTCCATTCTCGAGCGCATTTCATTTATTTTCTTTCTTTCATAAGTGTCTGAAAGTGAAAAATAATATACCTTTTGGGTATAAAACTTCAAAGAAGGGAGAGTAATGATGAAAACATAATAATCAAAGTTTCCTCTTAGATTTATTACTTATTATTACTGTGAATATTTTTGAATTTTTAGAATGCATGCCATAAAGAAAATTCAGGTGAAGCTTTCAGGTTTTAGCGTTCTATTTATTAACAATAGTTCCATTTAATGTCCACAAACAGCAGATGCAATTTTAGTGAAATCCATAAGCAGTAAAGCTACTCATATTCTAATTCAGGTACCTTGACCCACTATTATCAATTTTGGTTTGTGATTATTTAGTTCCATTACAACTGTTAGTGCTAAGTGCTTTCTAAATTAAGATTCATGATACTCATTCCAGCCATGTTAAGAAAAAAGAGTTTTAACCTGGTTATCTAAATAACGTCTTGCACTGAAAAAAACAAAAAAAAAATCCAAAAGCAACTTTCTTGATAATTTAAATAAGAATTTTCTCAAAAATTTAACAACATGATATCTAAATGAAACATACGTATTATAGATGTGCAGAATTTATTGATTGGTGAACTACAGGAAGTGCAGCTAAGGTTATTGATTATTTATCATTCAAAGGTATGTGACAAGAGCTCATAATTACTAAAAGCAAAGTTACCCTTTTGTACTACAACTTAATGGCCTTGGATTTTTGATTTTGTAAAGGAAGCCATTCTGCCTTTTTGGGGGACCATACTCTATCCTAGACACACTGCAAAATTCAGTAGGGTGTACATGATTAAATAAGCACAGTCACATTCCTCGTGGGGTTTTTTTGCTCTGCCTCCTCAGTTTTGATTAATATTTGCTGATCAGCCTCTATGATTAAATTGCAACAAAAATGGCATGTGTACATAGAGCCATGTCTGCCTTGCAAAGACTTGCATGGTAGACTGTCATCTGGGATTGGACACAAACCATACACACCTCATGAAAATCTTCATGGAGCCCTTGATGAAAGCTATTTGCATTCAGTCATAACATTACATAAAATTACAAATTTACCCTTTTGTGTTATTAAGTTTGTTGGCCACAGACAATTTATGGGAAAACTTTGGTTTGAAAGTTCAATTGCATTTAGGAGCAAGACTCTTGGAGAACTTCACGATTAAACTGGAGCTTTTACTTCCAAAATTCAAGCCGCCTTTTTAGGGAAGGGAGGAAGAGACTTGAAGTTTGGCTCAGGAGTGGTATTTTTATAGATGGTTTCATAAAGAGCAACACAAAGGATTAGGATCTAATCATGTCAGCGAACTGGTGAGCTTTTGTAAAAATAGACAGCATTTGGAGTCAAATATTTGTGACAGATATTTACTGCATCATAATGCATTGTCTTTCCAGCCAGAACTTCTTCAGCTGAACGAATATGCAGACTGGAGTCAATCCATCTAAAATTAGCAATTTCCTTCATGTGAGCCACAAAACACATGTTTGCGAATCTGTAGCTAGATCTGGAGATCCAGATTGGACTCTGAGGTCAACCAGTGGTTCATCCACACGGTGGCTCTTTCCTCAGTGGGGCTCAAGAACTGAAGTAACTTCTATCTACTCTGCACAGCTATCAATTTCATAAAAAAACCAAAAGAGCTTGTTATACTTGAGATCTTTTTCTCTCAAACTTGCTTGAGTTTAGCCAGCAAGTTCTAAATGTTCTGATGTACTGATCATACATACACATGGTGCAATCACTATTATTTCTCTTCCTCTGCAAACCCATAGATGGAGAGCCTCTGAGACTCTTCCAGACTTCCAGCATTAAGTGCAGCATTGAGTCTTAATGTATACAACCCTCATTGTCTTGTCCAGGCCAATTGTAAATGACATCATTGATTTGTGAGAAGAGTATCTCATAATTAGTTGTTTTTTTAACGGTCATGCCATTTGACATATTAAATGTTGTACATTAGTTAAACAATAGGGTAGAAATATCAATAGTCTGGTGCCACTGTGTATGGCTCCTTTCCATTAGAGTGCATATATGTGTGTGGCTGTGAATAGTGAATAATAAGAGATTGTTTCTCCATGATATATCTGTTGAAGTCAGCATTAACTTCTTGTACGGTAGATCTCTGGGGGTAGACAAACATTACTAGGATTTTATTTATCTTTCTGTGGCTTGATCAGAGGATTATTTCCAGGTTTATTATGACATTTAACTGGATTTTACCCTGAGAGATTCTTTAGCTGGACCACCCCTATCATTTGTCTCACTGGCAATGGGTTCAGTAGCTGTTTTCTTCACTTAGGACTCTCTGTAATGTTAATGACAGGGTTATTTTGGGTCTCTGTTGCTGCTGTTTTCTCTTTTCTTCTTCCACCAGCACTGCTGTATAGCCTGGAGAAATGATGATGTAAGGGGGAACTAATCCCACTGTGAAGGTTTTTGGATGATAGATCCAGACTCTTCACAGCAGGACACAGCAGAATGAACAAGAGTCAACAAAGAGATTGAAACTCAGCTCCATCCCTCGAGGTTTTCATGAACCAGCTGGACAAGGTCCTGAGAAACCTGGTCTGAATTCAATGGCCCTGCTCTGAGCAGGAGATTGGACTAGAGACCTCCTAAGGTCCCTTCCAGTCTAAATTGTTCAATCATATTTTTATTCTGTGATTGCTTTTTAAATTCACTTTCTGTACAAAGACATACCTGAAGACTCTGCCTTGCCATAAGATATCAATCTAATGAAAGATCCTTACATTAACAAAATTTGCCTTTAATTTATATTGTTGTAACATGGTTTTGAATGTGAGAGCCTTCAGTCAGATGGCTCCTGTGGAATGCAATGTCCTATGTGAAAATACGGTATTCTTAGTCCCTCACTGACTTTTTGGTCTGTTGATAACTTGAAAAACTCCACACGACAGAAAGGGGCCCTGAAGCTGTGATTAGATTTTGATGGTTCTTTAGACCATCAGACCTGTAAACTTTAAATCCTACTATAACTTCATATAAGCACAAAGGAAACAAACAGTGCACATTTCAATTCCCTGAGATCTCTAGATGGTCATACATTTACTTGAAGAGTAGAAATGTTTTATACTGATGGTCATTGGATGCAGTTGTACCTCACCTGGCTTTGGGTGATTTCTTTAAAAATATCACATTACTGACAGAACTTGCCTTCAATAAAGTTTTTGTATTATGGGGAAAAGTTATTTACAACCTTGGTGGGTTCCCCTTTGAAGTCATTTGTCTTGTTGAGAGGGGAAGTGGAGCTGGCCTTTGAAGAGCCTCATTTCATCTTGGATCTCTCCCTTTGAAGTACACTTTACCCTGTGGGCATTCCCTGTGGAAAATCTCTCATTGTTCATGGGTCTCCTAAGAAAACAGTCCCCAGAGGCACACTTCCCTGAAGAATAATTTACCTTGGAGATACAAGCAGTGATGTATTTTTCATCCTTACCAACAGCAGGCAGAGTCTAGTTACACCAACTTCACAAATAATTACATAAAGAAAATATAGGGGATTGCTGGTTTAACATTTACAGGGCAGTTGCACATGGAGTGTCCAAATCTTGATAAGCTCAGTTTTCTTAATACTACCGAAAAAATAAAAGAGATTTCAGTAACAATACTCTGTCTTCAGACAGCCAGAATTTTTTTGAGTCTTTGATGCTGAAATCTTCTCATCCATATGCTCTACCAGGAAAAATTCTCTAAAAGCCTGAAGAAAATCCTGTCAGCCATTTGCAGGCCTCATGCATGTTGTTTGATGGTGTTCAAAGATAACCATTCTGAATGTGATAAAAACAAGGAAGAGAATGTACTTCTTATCTTTAAAGAATTTTTACCTTTTCTTGTTGTTGTTGTTGTTATGGGAAAGAAAACCTTTCTTTATGGCTCAGTGCTCATTGAGGTCTAGTACCTCAGTGAGGTTGTAAACTACAAATTAGGAACATAAAAACAAACAAACAGCCACACCTATGGTCCATAAAAGCTTTTCAACCATTAAAGCAGGGTTACTTTTGCTATATCCTGCCATTGCCTAATTTCAAAGCCATAATAAAGGGTAATTGCTATGCATACAGGATCAGCTGTAGGCATAACCAAGCAGATAACTTGGACAGCAAATTCACAGATAGGAAAATCAGCCGTGGCTCTGCTGCCTATTTTGTTTATACCACAGCCTCAGAAAACCAGGAGGATTGCTGCAGCTGCATCGAGGTTCATGGTACCAGGTGATGGGGGCAGGTGGGAGGCCTCCCAGAGGCACAAATCATTGCCCCAAGCCATCTGATTCCATGGTAGCAGAAAGAGCAGTGAATCTGACCTTGTGTGACTCCTCTTGGTCCCTCCTTTCTCTCTTTTTCTTCGTTGCAGTGCGGACCTTTTTTTGGTCGTGTCCCACAACTTCCTCTGATGGGCTGCAGTGCTGGAAGCCTGGAACCAGCTCCACACACTACATAAGCACCGACTTCAATCTTTGCTAGCAGCAAGCCTACCATTTTACAGAGCACATAGGTCAGTCAGGAAACCTATGGCAGAGTCAGGATTTTAGCAAAAGTATCGAATTCTCACATTTCAATCTGAATGCAAAGCGAAAGACTCAGCGGATTGCAGTGGATAACATAAGATGTATGGTTTGTGGGTTGTTTATATGTATAAACATGTTTATAAAACTTTAATTACCTCTGAAAATAGAGGATTCTGACAGGAGATAAGAGTTTAGCCAATTTGAGTGCTTTCTTCTAAAATTATGTAACTGATCCGGGTAAAAATAGCATGGTATTTCCCATTGCACTGATTTAAGTATTAATGGATTTTTCCTATGAAATCTCTATCTCTCTTCAAAAGCTGTAAGGTAAACTTCAGCCATCTTACTTGTTTGATATTATAGCCCTTTCCATGGCCACGAACAGTGATGTCATGGACAGATTATGAGGTCAAAAAATGTTCAATTTGGATTTGAAGGGAGAAGTAAGCAGGAAAGATATTGAAACTGTATAAACACCTTTCAAACTTAGGATCCAAAAGAAGTTTGAAAATATGCTCGAAGTGTAATAATTTTTTAACTTGTCCTGTCAAAGATGCTTTATGGTCAGGTCAATGATTAATATTATTGTTGTTGTTGTTGTTACTACTATTACTACTATTACTACCACTACTACAACAAAAATAACAAAATACAAAATATCAAATCCATTTCATCATAACCTATATAGAAACTATTAAAGAATTTACTTTTTCAACAGTGAAACTTGAACTAATGCGAGCAATGGGTATACAAATGAGAAACATAGTAGTGGATTTCACATTTTTCTCCCTTAAATGCTTACAAGCATTCAGACCTGAGATTTCAGTTCAGGCTTGTTTAGAGAATGGGTTTGTCCACACATGGTTTTAAACAATCCAAATAATATGTTTACATGCAGGATTTTTACTCCAGTCTGTCAGCACATTAAATACGTTTGGATGTTGTCCATTAAAGTTCCCAACAAATATACTTCTCCTGCAGGCTGAGATTTTCTGTACATGTCTATTCTCTTACCAGTTGATAAAATTTGCTAAGTTACAAAGGATCTTTGCTTTCAACCTTCCTCACAGTTGGTCTGATATCCTCCAAGAAATCCCTCTGAAATCCACTTGTTGATAAAGACATCTTGGTTCAAGGCATGCAGGACAATTTACACAAAACAAGCTTGTTTTTGGATAAGACACACCAAATACTTTGTAGGGAGGAATGGTGCCATAGAGTTTTCCAGCAACCACATAGATTTCCTTAAAGCCAGGTCAGACATCTCTATGCAACACTGAATCTTGAAGGTTGCACATCCTATTCCTTACATCAAATTACCCCTCTAAAAGACAGAGATAATCCCACATTTTAATATATACAATACCCACATGGGAAGATCGACTTGGAGAAAATAATCACATGGGAAGGTAGAGACTGGGAGAAAATTAATTCTATATTTACCAGCTTTCTTATATTTTCCTCTGGACATGTACTATTGACTCCTCTTGGAGAAAGAATATTGAACTAAATGGAGCTCTGGTCTGCCTGAGGATGTAAACTCTTGCTGTAGTAAACAGTGAAAAACCTGAAATCAAAGGGATAGTATTTTGGCTTGATTGTACTTTCATAATAAAGTCCATCCTTGTTAAATAAAGAGATCACCAAGTTCCAATGAATTCAAATTTAAATGTCTATAAACATAACATTGTTTACATCTTTCATTTATGATGATATTCCAACTAAGTTGTTCTGAAATTGCTCTGCTTTTGCTCTATGTCATAAAATGGAAGCATATATTACATTAAACAGTAAGGAGCTGTATCTCATTTAAAACACATAACCACATAATTTCATAGATATATATCTATATATAGATATATATCTATGAACAATGAAATTGCCCCAAAATTAAAACCCTCTTGGCAGTGTATTTGTAAACACAATCAGCCTATAATCCAATAAAGAGACTCTGCTTTGAATTAATGTGAATTGCTTCTCTATTCTGCCTTTACAAATATAACTTTTCATCTGAACTTCTTCCCTCCCTCTATTTGTTTCACTGAAAATAATTGTAGTGATTTTCTTCCTCACTTGTAAAACATCTGAAAAGTAGAATAAAATGGAGTTGAAAAAAAATAGCAAAATAAAATAAGCAGATATAATTCCTTTTATACCTGCAAATAGAAAAAGCAAATCTAATTTCTCAGAACTTCTGGCATGAAACACTATGCATGTTAAAAAGAAACCATCGCTTCAATCATTTTTATGATTCTGATAATGAAAATGAAAGCTAGAGTGTTAAATGGAAAGTGCAATAATTTTATATACACATAAAAAAGAAACCATTTCTTTAATTCTGATAATTTAAAACAAAATTTTCCAAATGACAACCTTTTAGTTATAATTCATTAACCTTCCATGCAACAGTATTTGGTACAAAAGCAAATCTTAAGACATACGGATACAAATGAAATATTTAGAGGTTAATCCTTGACAAGACAGGAATTCAAAGGGAGATGCATGGCTTGTAATATTTTCTGAATTGAGTTAAAAGGGGAAAGAATGAAGATCTTATTCTCAATAAAAAGAACACAGAATTTGGAAGGTAAATTGGAGACTGATATACCTGGAATATTAAAAAACAAGGCTTTGTTTCTACTTCTTATGTGCTTTTCTTCGAATTTCCAGGTACTTAGAAATACTGAAAACAATTTGTGGGAAACTACTAAGAAAATGTCACTTATTTGTGAAGACTTTTATATCAGGAAGACAAAAAAGCATTTTCTAACGAATTCTTAATCAACTATTAAACTTTTTCTGCTAGACATGATAACTATATACAACCAGGTGTCATCAATTCCAGCTTCCTGACTGCTCCTTGAATAATTGTTACTGATTTTCTCAATAAAATGTTATTTATCTGTCCTTCTTAAATGGTAGGCTCATCCCACTGATTTTGGCAGTGCTGTGATACTGCGATACCAACTCAGAAGGCCCGTTTATGACTTTGAGAATTGAGAATGGGAGAATGTATGAGGAACGGAGTTACATGCTCTATTGGGTCTTCTCCATTCTTTCTCCGTCGTGCTGCAGAGGATGTCTTAAGACAGAAAGGTGATAGTCAACATGTCAGGCAAACAAGCAAATGGCTTGGGAAGTGAGGACTCAAAGACTGGAGGTTCAAAAAGCCCGGAATTTAGGAAAGAATTGGAAAATTTTGGAGAACCTCATGTCTCCCTCCTCAGAAGCAGTTCTGAACATGGGACTACTGCAGCTCCTCCCTAAATATTCAAAGCTTATATAGGACGGTCAGGATCTGCTGACAGGACTACCAAGTGAATGGCCCATCTTTAGTGCTGTGTAAGAAAATAAAGGCATATTGACAAACATAGAAGAAACCTGTGGAATATTACTGCCATCAATTTTTATTCCCTAGGTTCCTAAGTCAAGCCTTATTTCAAATGAAAGTCTAGAGGTCCAAAATAAGAAGTGAAAAAACCACTCAATACCATCAGGGCAGGCTGCAAGGCTGAAGACCTGAGAGAGGAACTTGGCTGAGTGGTTTGTGCTCATGGCGAGCCCCATGGTAGCAAACACAGCACAGGTGGGCAGGCACAGACTGTAGTGAATCAGCGCTGACCTTTCCAGTCTACCCTTGGTTAGCACACTCGGTGCCTCCTGGACAGGGCAAGCGACTCCTTATTTACCCTCCCACACCTCACTCCACATCAGGTGGCAGCAGTTCCATTCCCTGCAGACTGCCCACACCCCACCAGACAGTGAAGTACTCATTTTGCATCCTATGTGCCTTCACCAGTCTCCCAGGACCCTGTGGAAGATACCCTTTCCCTGCTCTTCTGCTTCCCTCTCCAGACCTACTGGCCCTCCCTTCTTCCCTGGTGGCTTCGGATCAGAAACGGACTGTTTCTTTCAATCCTCCAGCTTAGACTGATTGCAGGCCTCTGAGAGTCTGTGGCCAAAACTAAAGCCAGGGACAATTCCTGAACAAGTAAGCTCACAATGCCCTGTTTATTTATACAGCAAACACGACTGAAATCATTATGCCCCAGACTAGCGGGACCTATTTATAAACAGCATCTTAAAATGAGCAATATAGGAGGACTCTCCACTGCTTCACAGTGAGTGCCAGCCCCATCCCCCCATCCCCACTATAAAGCTCCAAGGCCCTTCTGACTTACCACATGAAAGAAGCATTCCTCGCCTGTTAAATTAAAATCTAATCATATTGTGCAGTAAACAAGGCACAAAGAGCACTCTTGGAATTATGGGATGAAAACCAGCAACACCAAGGGCCAAACTCTCCCCTCAGATCTATCCTACAGCTCTTTGACAAGTGCAATCAGTTAAACATTGGAGGGCTTGACAACAGCCATTCCACCAGATGTTTGATCTGCCTGGTATTCCATGCTCTTCCATAAATTATGGATCTTCAGAACTGCATGTCCTCCATGTTTGTGATGGTGGGTCTCCAGCAGAGAGAAGGCTTGGGAAGAAGTGGATATTTCGCTTAAACACTTAAAACACTCCAATGTTTCTGTCTATACAAAGCAGATCTGGAACTATTTAAGGGGGCATCACTTGCATTTGGAGCTTGGAGGGAATAGCTTTTGGTTTTCATCCTCCTCAGACAGCCATCCAACCTAAACAAAATGTGAGATCTAAACAGCAGCCTCACACTTCAGTACCATCTGGATGTTTGACTCATAGCAGCACCCTTTTACTCTCAAAATGCTCACACTATTGTCTACCAGCTTGTGCAAGGGGATGAGAACAAAGCTGGAGCCCTGAGAAGGTGGCAAATTCCATGGGTAGCCATGGGCTGGCTTTTCAACCTGTCACATGCTACTCTTGGGTAAACATGGGTGGCAGGTCCTTTACAGACCCCAAGAATCAGATGTGTTGGATGATTATTTGGGATGTATATCTGCTGTAATTTTACCAGTTTACTTAACTGTGGCAATCATGATGAGTCTTTGATATGATTAGAAATTAAGAATTAATAAGGTTAGTACCTCCACAGTTCTTTGCATTTTTCTCTTCAGAGTAAAGAACAAGCATTAACTAATTGGTCTTCAGAAAAACACTTTTATTATTACAGTTTTATGAGGTGGAAACTAGGAGGTTAAGTAACTTGCCTGAAGTTATTCAATAAGTTTTAGTGGGATTAAAAATTAGGAGTTGCTGGCTGCCAGCTCTACTTTTTGACCACTAGACCACTCTGCTTCTTATTTTAAGAATTTAATTTACTTGGCAGAGATTGCAGCTTTCTTGTGGTAAGTCATATATTGACATTCTAATGAAGATGACGGAAGGTGAGAAGGTCAGCAGAACTCATTGTGAACTGATGAAGAGTCATATCATAGGGATTCTTTTTAAAAATCTTGATCTAATGCAGTAGGGATTCTACTCTAAAATAAACCAAAAAAAAGCCTTGTTGCAAAATACAGATGCTCATAGGCAAACTCCTAAATTTCTATTGAGCCAACTAAAGAAACTGAAAGCTACGGGAACTGACATTTAGGTCCCTGTGATATTTTGAGATTCCCTACGTTTCATCAAAATTCACAGAATTTTTGACACGTAAAAGCACAATATTCTTCATGTAGTCTTCTGCTCTTAGTTTGAGTTCTTGCCTGTATTTTTCTCTCTGACATTCTTATTTTGAAATTAGTCTTTTTCTTTAGTGTAGACTTTTAAAAAGCTGATGATCCAATTTACACAAGAGTACATACGTGTGTGTGTGTGCAAGATAGAAGCAAGTATATGGATGGAAATAAATTTTCATTTATCCATTTTTCTCAAAATAATCTGGCATATTAATAAAGAAAATTCTGCAAGTACTGATAATCAGTAAATCAGTATTCTACATCTGGATGGCAAAAGCAACAAATCTCTGTGTGTGCACATTTTGGACAACCACATCTCCATGTATATTCATCCCTCCTCCGTTAGAGCTTCCAATGAAAAGAAGCCATATGGAAAATTCTTATACTGCCAGATGAGCTTTGTTGACATTGCATTCCAGCTCCAAGGTAGAACTGTGCAAGTGTATCAAAAATTCATCACTACTAACTAAAGATGCTGGTTTTATTTTCCTGTGCAATAACTGTTAATAAACAGAGCCAAAAATGCGAAGAAAGAGGTGTCAAAAGGACATTAAGGTCCACCATGAAAACGTACAGTGATCTGAAGAAAGAACAAAATCTATGTCTGAACACAGACTGGTTCTGGCAACAAAAAAAAAAAAGAACACAGTGGCTATACACAGATTCCAGAGAAGAAAGATCTTTGCCATTCATGGAGCAAGACCTGGATGATGCAAGACACTTTAAAAAAGTGAGCACAAAGAACGAGAACTTGATAATATGAATGAAATCTATGCCAGAGGTTTAAGTTTGCAAGACTGTGGAAGCTATTTGTTACTGAAAATGTATTCTGACTGCTAAAATCACTTAACAAATAAAAACCCCTGTACAGTAATATAACTGTTTTTGTGTACATCAGATACACACACATTTGTCAAAAACACAGCAAAAGTGACTTTTTTAAACTCCTGAAAGGTTTACTGAAAATCACTTCATTTAACCTGTTTGTTTTCATTAAACCTGAGTTGTTTGATTTACTCAAGTCTTTGTTATTGTGGTTCAGCGCTGCATCAGTTACCTGGACAGCATAAAACTGTTTCTTCACTCAACCACATCTCTTCAACTAAACATCCTCAAGTATGGAAACAAAACCTATGTCTCAGCCACTTCTTTAGCAATGGGCAGGTTGATTTCTCTTGGGAATGCATGATGTTTTTGACAGACTGGTAGACACACAGGAAACAGTGGAAATATGTCCATGATGCTCGTTTGAGCCAGGCCTTATGCCTAAGGAGCCTCTTAGTCCATGTATTTCAAAAAACCAGTGGTAACATCAAAAGACCCAGTAATATTCAGCAGATTCCCCAGTGATCTGAGTAACCCTGTGTTTTCTGAGTAACCTTTTCATTGGCTGTAGCAGGGATAGGATTTTGCTGAAATTTAGGATTGGGTCCCTCCATACCCAAAATGATCATTCCAGAAATGTAAAGAGTCCTACTAGGTTTCTGGGAAGACCTGTGGAATGGAATAAAATAAAAGAAAATTGTCATTCTCCCGACAGAGATGCCAAGGGTTCTGAAAATCAGCAGCTTCTCCAAATCCTGTAAAGCTGAGAGCAAGTTGGACTGTGATAATGACATCCCTATAGGAGAGCATTTTCTGTCAGGACAGTAATCATCATCACTGTCAGGAAAACAGAGAATGGAGGGAGAGGGGCGATGATCTCCTGGAGGCTCTTCGAACTACTTTATCCTTTCTTTTTTCTCCCCACCATTTCTTCTCTGGTTTTTTTTCCTTCAAAAAGATAATTACTTGTCTTCTGTTACCCAATAGCTAATCTTTGATTTTCTGGAGTGGATTAGCCACTTCTTCTTTTCTATTTCATCTCCTGCATTATTTTTAGCCCTTCCACAGGATGAAGTGTGATGGAGAGATTATGCAAGTTCAAGGTGATTCCACCATGCAGTTTCTCAAATTCCCTGAAGCAGAAATGCTTCTTTACTGCTGCACACCTCCTGGGAACCACATTGCTGCTTCTTTGGTCTTGAGAGAGGATGTTACTCCTCATCTGTAAAGGTGGAGAGGACTCTAATCCCTGTGAGTTTGTAACATCTAGTTCCACGTCTGGTCCTTTTCCAGTGTTGCTGTGTCTCCAAAGCAATTCCTGTGGCAGAAAATCATGATGGTAGTCCCAGTAATCTTCCTGTATACCGTATTCCATTACATGCTTGATACAACTGAGAAGATGAGCTGGTGTTTTTACCACAGGGATCTTGAATTCAGCTGACAGAAGGTCAAATGAGGTCTGTAGACACTCTGTTCTAAACACAAGTTTGCTCTTACAGGGCCATATGGAAGAGCAGAGCCAGAAGTGGGATAGTATTGACAAGGCATTTCCTTTCTCTCCATATTGGATACTAAGAGAATTAGTGCCTTTCACTTGAGCATTTTTGCCAGGAAATTTTAAGCCAAACTATGCTTTTAGCTGTACATGTAAATCATTGTGGGGTTATATGCATGAAAACAAGAGCAAAACTTAGACCACAGATTTTCCAGGGAAAAACAAGTGCTGCATTTTAGGCAATTAGAAGCAGTAAAGTAAACATTTAGTCACCATTGACTCATGAGCAGAAAAACACAGCAGTCAATTACAGCTTTCGGCAGCAATAATTAATATGGTGTTGATGAAAACTGTGGTTTTCACTCAACATACAATGCTATTCCAGGTAATTAAATGTAACCTCATCTCCACGTAATTTGTCTTTAATCTGCACATGATAAAGTATTTCAACCTTATATGTTGTCTTCTGGACGAAAAATAATACAGGAAAATTACCTAAAACATATACCAAATAACCCTAGCATGATTTGTTTTCATTTAAGTCTACATCACACTTTATGATTAAATATTTGACTATGAAAAGGTTTGTAATTTAATCATTTGCACAATCTTTCTTATATTACTCCCAATATCTGATTTACAGAGATTAAGTAGAAGATCAATTTTAACTGTGTATACCACATAGACATTTATTTCTTTGTATGTTTTAACATCCTGAGGCTTTTCCAGAGACATTAAATAGAAAGAAAGTAAATACTTCCAGTAAAGATCACTGTTGCCATTTCTGATGAAGAACCTGTGAAGCTTTTGAAAATAGAAAGGGGTGCAATGTATAAAGTAGTCTTTAGTATACCATATTAAACTGATTTTCCAGAGTGAAGATTATCTACATTTCTCACTGAAGCTAATGGAACTTGAAATGCACCTCTGAAAATTAACGTGTATCACTGCCCTCTAAGTCACCGTTTATAAACCCAAGTAATTTGAAGTCCATATTTCTAGCCTGGCTGCCCAGCTACTTTCAGCTACAGTCATATAGAAGGAAAAAATTAAAAGATAAATATTTTACTTCAAAAAGCTTCCATTTACTTATTTTTAGATTTGCAAGATTTTATTTGCATGCTAGACTTTGAGGTGTTCTTCCGCAAACCAGTTGCCAGTTGAAGCATCAGTTTCATGCGATTACTGACCAAAGTGTACCTTTGCTAGACATCTGCAGTGTCATTGCCACATGGCAAGCACACCTGATATTTTTATAGCTGAGCTGCATTCTAGGTAACCCTACTAAGCTCTTAAAATAAGCCTTCAGAGAAGATAAATTTTTATAAAATATGAAATTAGGAAGGGTCACTATTACCTTTAGCAAACACCATGTGCTTTTCTTCCTGAAACAATAAGTTTATCATCTTTGTTAGTGCAAGGAGATCTTGTTCCATAATACTATAAGAACTTTACAGTTTCTGAGTAAAATGGACTGTTACTGTACAGCAAAACATCAAGTTAGTGATGAGCCTTTAGCTCTTTCAACCTTTCTGATAAGTAGCTTCACTTCATTCAGGAAAGGAATCTAATTCTCAGCCATAAGCATTATCCTTTTTTCCAAAATAAATAACATGAAAACATGATTAAAATTCCTAACCAAAACATTTTTATGCTAGCGGCATACCAAAATATTCTGTATTTGTGACTATGATTTTTGTTGGCTTAAACATTTACCAGGAGACTGGATTTTCAGAAGCAGTTACCATGTCTTTGAGCTAAATTCACAAAAGATGTGTGGTCCATTCAGGTGGACTTTTGGTCCATGAAATGAATTCAACGTAAAATTGTAAGACTTTCTGATACCAAGGAAATTCCCCGGCTTTGACATCAAACAAACTCTTACTCCAAGCTTGAGCAAGAAAAGTCTTTAATGCTTCCAAAAGAGGCACAAGCCAAAATATATGGCAGAATCAACTAATAAATGAAAAACACAACACAGTGCCCTACGTAGGCATAATCAGTAAGCCTCTTTGTGTTATTTATTTGAAGGAACAAAGGGGCTTTTCCAGAAACCATCTGTACATTGTTAAAGAGGAGTGAATTACCTACAGCCTTCACAGAAAAATGGTGCTGTTAAAATAAACTTGGGGGTTGGAAGGAATTAGATTACTAAACATGGGGTTGAGTTAGAAGACTTCAGCATTTCTCTGGATTTTGCCTCACTGGTTGCACAAAACCCAGGTACACAGGGATGCAGGGTTTCAGCAGAGAGACATTGCCACAGCTGTCAGATCTGGAGCCAGACTTGCCAATACCCAAATGCTTTGAAGTTGTCTTCTAAAGCTCCATAATAATAAAAGGAGTTAAAAAAAAACCCTTAGTGTCCTCTGGATAGAATGTAGAGTTACAGATAGTGGGCTAGATTTCATGCTCAAGAACTGTTAGCTAAGATCCTAAAATTGTGAGTTTAAAATAATACAGTGCATGCTGAAGTCTCTGGAGTCACCTTTGGTTTCGAACTGTTGGTGCACTTGGGCACACATTCAAGATTCTTGCCACAACCACAGAGACTGTAAACTTCTGCTCCCTTTTAAATGAAAGATGAGATTTTCACATGGTCACTTCATTTCCAGAATGGAGGCCTTAAAGAAAATACCAGTTAGGGCAAGTTTCATGATAAATACTGGCAAGGCTATAGGTCCTTTCAAAATCCATGAACCTCAAAAGAAGCCAGGCAAAATCTGCTTGGTTTCAGATTTCACAGGAGCATGTAGCTCAGTTCCAGTTTGTCCTAAAGTTCACTGAAGTTCAGCCTTTAAAGTCATTCTGATTCGATTTATGGTTTTTTTTCCTAAACCATATAAAACTTGGGGTATTACATGGATTTGACATGAGCCAGGTGGAACTCAGTAGGTCCAACAGCGTTTTGATTTGAGATTTTGAGTCTGTTTAAATACAAAACAGAAAGCAAAATTCCATCTTCCACTCAAGCCGGAGAAAAGTTTCACATGATCCTCTGTTGCCAAATTTGCTTCCTGCAGAGTCCTTGAGACTCACAGAAGTCCGTGTTTGCATAGCTGTGCAGCGAGGCTCATCTATGGGGTCCCAGCACAGGGCCCACAGGGAAAGCCAGAAATCCTGGAAGCACAGCAAAGGGAAGGGTGTGGATGTGCCTTGCTGTAGGGAGGTTATTTACCTCCCTCCCCCAAGGACGCAGAGCAACCCAGTTAGTCCTCACTACAAGATTTACTAGAGCTTGAGGCTCAGTTTTCTAAAACAGATGGTAGACTAGTACAGCTTTTCTAAGAGAGTGCATTTACAGTATATCCTCCTTGGTGCTGAGTGATTCTTTCTTTCCAGCACAGCTAATAAAGGCAGAGGAAATGGAATACAGTTTTCAAATAATTTTCTAGAATTCAAACAATTTTGCATTCCCCATTAAGGTAGACACCTGAAACTCTTCCTGAACTGACAATTCCAAAAGGTTCAGGTTACGCTACCTAAAATTCCCACTCCAATAATATCAAAGTAAACAGAGTACTTTTTAACCTCCAGCTACAAAAACATTGTCAATCTGATTTTGAAATGTTTTATAAACTTCATTATTGGTATATTAAAAGACTCATATTTTAAAAGTGTTTTGTGAACAGATTCATGAAAGTTTTTGCCTACAACAGTCCATGGAGCTACTCAAGATACAGTTGCTGCTATCACTTTTCTTGTCTAGAGTTTTAATGACCAAAAGTCGTACTTGTAATGAACATTTTTCTCTTTTATTTTTTCTCTAATTTTTATGTTGAAATTTTTACTCCAGTTAGGAGGGCATGGCCAATTGTCACACATGATGGCTGAATGCTGAGCAATGGGACTAGGCTAAAGTCAAAATTGCACTATTTTAACTAATTTGTTTCTCCAGTGTACAAATTCAATTAATATAAACTGAAGCTCTGAAGAATGTATTAAATGATTACTAGTATTTACTGTTTCAACAAGAAAATATCAGATCTGTATCTTTTGTGTTTCATATAATCATTCTTATACAGTTATTAAATTTGCCCCAAAATATTATTTTAATAATTTTAACACATAATAAATATCGTAGTAATTCTTTAGTTTAGGAAAGTAAGTATTTATTTTAGACCTTTAGTTTGAAGGGTAACCACAGGTCCTTGTTAGAAATTTTATAGGAAGTTAATTTCAAAGTGAAAATAATGCTTGGGTATTTCAAAGACACTTAAAGCTCAAATTTAATCCAAGTAATAATATGTCATACTACTAGGTATGTAATTGGTACAAGCAGTTGCCCTATGATTAATTATATAAACAATTAGTGGAGAGAACTCATTTTCTATGTGGATTATATGGTCAGTTTGGGGAAACAGTGCTTCTAAATTCTATCCCTGGATAAACACCTAAGTTTTTGTGGCAATAAATACAGACATCCAATATCAAACTACATCTTTCACAAGACCTTCACTTTCTCTGAAAATTTTACCTTTCAGCTAGATTTCAAAATGGAGAGGAAATAGAGTGTAAATCCATTCTTTTCTTTTTTTTTTTTCTGTTAAGGAAATATGCAGCTTTTGCTATCCAAAATTATTTTATGTCATGAATCTGAAGCTCTGGAGATCTCTGCAATCTCTGTGGGGTTACTCATCAATCTGGCCACTGAAGACTCTTAGGTCCATTTTGGAAGAAATCTCCAAATTGTCAAGCTTCTGCTACTGTAAGTTTATTGTACAAAATTACCTCTTTTTCTTCCATACTTGCCTACTAAGCTATGCTCTATGAGGTGCTTGCATTACTTTTGTCTTCCTGTCCACCCATCCATCCATCCATCCATCCATCCATCCATCCATCCATCCATCCATCCATCCATCCCTCCATCCCTCCGTTTCCCTTTTATTCCTTTCTATGTAGTCATGCAAAGGAAGCATTTTGATCCCTATGAGGCCAACAGTTTGGTTAGCAAATGGGTGCTTATCGCACGTTTGCATATGCAAATCAGTTGTTCTGATTACAAGCAAAACCATGTAACTGGGTGAAATCCTGCGGTGATATGTAAAGTCATAGTAACCTTACATGCATGAGTCCTGAATTTCTGGCCTCCTCCTCTTTTAGCTTAGCTCTCCCTTGAGCATTTATTCATTTGTTTGCCCTTGCCAAAAAAATTATTCATCTAAACACAGCCCCCTCATGATGTCAATGGAAGTCTGAGCAACCTACGGCAGAGAATGTTCAAAGCTTATATTGCTACAAAACAATGTTTTCTTCTGGTTTGTTTGATTTTTTTGGATATCCTGTCCTGTGAGAAAACCAATTCTTTAACTAAGACTGACTTGTGATTTTTCACAGTATAACAAAAAAGCCTCAGTTTCACCTTTTAATGATTAAATCTATCCAATGCCCCGAGCCTTTGTACATGCAGGCACAGAAGCAATTTTATGCACATGAGCAACCCCACTGAACTCCCTGAGTCTACACACGTGTAGCATTGCACATATTCACGTCGGCAAGATCAAGAACTGGTTTTGTTGAGAACGTCTGTGGCAAAGGAATCTTCCTGCAAATAAATAGTGTCTACATTAGCAAAACTCATAGTTTTGCTTCAGTGCTCAGTCACCCACAAAAGTCACTTACTGCCTTGCATAGCACTTGCTTTGAGCAATAGTCCTTAAGTAATTTGTTTTAAATTCTTTAAACACCATGATAGCATAGTTTACTGAAGCTTTCAGAAAATTAAAAAAAAAAAAGAAAAAAAGAAGGAAAAAAAAAGAAAAAAAGAGGTTATATCCACTTATCATATGTAGTTACAAGTCATTGCAAATGGTGTACTTGAAAATCAGAGTTAACAACTCGGCAATTGATATTTCATTTTGTATTGCTTAGTGGTCAGGATAATGGCTTCCTATCTCCATGCAATTTTTTTTTTTTACCTGATAGTGTGTTGAATTTTTGAGCAACATTGTGAACACAAGAACAGTTTGTGTAAGTAAATGAACCATGTCAGCAACTGTAATTCACTCTGCATTGAAAACATGATCAAAATGTATTAAATTATTTGTGATAGTTCTTTCTGCAAGAAGGCAAATCTATTTGAACAAAAAAAAAAAATTAACTAGAATATGAAACTGCAATAATAAAAATGTCATGTCCCTTTAAACGGCGCACAGCTATTCTACATTTTAAGTGGTATTTCATTCTAGAAGAACCAAGAAAAGTAATTTGATGTTAAATGTACAGTGTTTCAAAATCATTTCTCTACAGGTAGATTAAACAAAGAAGTCCAGACCAAAAAACTTCACCTATGTAACAATTTGCAAATAGGCAATACATTTTATATGACATAAAACATAAGCTGCAGTGTTATATGACAGCCATAAAACTTTTTTATTGATTCCCAAGAATATTGACTTAATTTTATCAAAATGTATTTATTCATCACTGCTGCATCAATGATCTTCTGTATTTTATATGTAAATAATCTATTCTATTCCCTTGATCATGTTAATCTTACTAATGACAAATTACCATTCTCCACATACAGTTCCTAGATTTACAAATTATCACTCCTGCTTTCAGGGGACTGAGAATCAGCCACGCTTGCTAATGCCTCCATGGATCGCCTGACACATAGCAGATTTTTATATTCCCTTTTAAAGCATTCAGCTCGCAAGAAATAATTTATAAATCTGGCTATCACTCGCACTTATCCTCTTACTGCTTGAGGGGGAAAAAGAACAAGATCAAATTGGGAGGATTATTAACAATGTAAGAACTTTATTTGCTTCAATTAACTCTTTGCAGGAAGAACTACATGCTAAAGCCTATTGGTTTTAGGAAAGAAAGGGAAGTCTATTCATTTATGGCAGAGAACTTGGACAAACAAAAAATACTATTTAAAAATGCTCTGTTTTCTAAAAAAACATGAACTTTTTGAATTTTAAATGTACATTTAAACCTGACAGCTTCTTTCACCAAAAAAAATGTGGCTTGCATTAAGGAATTAAAACTGTGACAAATCAAGCAAGCTAAAAATTCAGCTTTGGGACCATTTCTGTCTTGCTCTTCACCTGTGCATAATGGAGATAGACTCATTGGGATTCATCCTGCCTCCACTTGATATTTCTTTTGTAGCTGTAAAAATGATGATGCCATAATGGAGAAAGAGGTCATCAAACTTCACCCTTCCTGTAGGTTCATCTGACTTGGTGTAATCCCTGACTGCAACCTTCTCCTTCCCATGCAGAGAAAAATACTTGGGATAGTCACAGAGCAGTTTGCTGCCTTTCACTGCAGGGAACTCCTTGGTTCTTTCAGTGCAAAAGAATAAAGAGCACTAACTGTAATTGCTGAGCAACTCCTGGAAAAAAAAGGTAGTCAGATCTTCCTTCATAGTAAAGTATTTTGGAAGTCTCACTGATAACAGATAACCGATGATTGTAATCAATATCAGTAATCAGTATTTCTGGCATTATAACATCTGTGTGATAAACGAGATAAAAATAACATTAAGAAAGCAGAGGACTCATGACATTTAGTGCAACCTGTTTCAGTATGTAAAATTGGTACCAAAATCTCCCTTCCTCAGGTCAGCCCACCACATGTGACTGGGGTAAATACATTCATAATAGTCCTCTACCTACCTCACCTTCCACCCTTAAAATAAGAAAGGAATTCCCCTGAGAAAACTGGGAGGCAAAACTCAGGAGCCTCCTGGCATGATAATTATCTCTTAGCACAGAGAGCAATAGTGAATGGGGTAACATCAGACTGGCCACTGGTGGCATTTGCAAGGCACCAATCTTAGGCCCTGTGCCATTCAACATCTTTGTAAATGACTTGGATGCAGGACTGGAGGGGATACAGAGCAAGTTTGAAGACAACACAAAACTGGGAAGAGCTGTTGACTTCTTAGAAGGCAGGGAGGCCCCTGGAAAGAGATGTCAACAAATTAGACGATAAGGCAATCACCAACTGCATGAAGTTTGACAAAGACAAGAGCTGGATTCTGCGGCTGGGATGGGACAACCCGAGATGTATGTACAGACTGGGGAATGAAATTCTGGAAAGCAGTGCCAGGAAAAGGCACCTGGGGGTCCTGGTCAATGGCAGCTTGAATCTGAGTCAGCAGAGCCCTGGAAGCCAGGAGGGCCAACAGTGTCCTGGGGGCATCAGGCAAAGCATCACCAGCTGGTCAGGGGAGGGGATTGTCCTGCTCTGCTCTGCACTGGGGTGGCCTCACCTTGGATATTGTGGCAGTTTTGGGCACCACAGTGTAAGAAAGATATTAAGCTCCTAGAGAGTTTTCAAATGAGGGTAATGACAATGGTGAAGGGCCTTGAGGGGAAGCCGTGTGAGGAGCGGCTGAGGGCGCTTGGTGTGTTCAGCCTGGAGAAGAGGAGACTGAGGGGAGACCTCACTGCAGGTACAACTTCCTTGTGAGGGGAAGAGAAGGGGCAGGCGCTGATCTCTTCTCTCTGGTGACCAGTGCAGGACCCAAGGGAATGGCCTGAAGTTGTGTCAGGGCAGGTTTAGGTTGGATGTTAGTAAAGGTTCTTCACCCAGAGGGTGATTGGGCACTGAAACAGGCTCCCCAGGGACGTGGTCACAGCACCAAGAGCATCAAGCCTGCCAGAGTTCAAAAATCATTTAGATGATACACTCAGGCACATGATGTTACTCTTGGGGATGGTCCAGTGCAGAGCCAAGGGTTGGATTTGATGATCTTTGTGGGTCCCTTCCAACTCAACATATTTTCTGATTCTGTGATTTACACCAGAAACTTCACATGGTGCTTTTGTGTTACTGGTGCCTTCCAGAGTAAACATCTTTCCACAGGAAGAACGAAGACCCAATAAAATCCACAGCTGAAATACCCTTGTGCTTTAAGGAAGAAATGACTGTAAAGGTTTTCTTTATCTTTCTGTCTGCCTGACCATTCTGTGCATATAACCGCAACACTGGCCATATGTGTGACAGAAATTTACTCATTAAGAAGCCTTTTCTGCCTACAAAATAACTTTGCAAGTTACCTAACAGGATCACTAATTAGCAAAATACAATATTTTAAACAGTGCCCAAAACCCCATTTCTACTTTATTAAATCAAGGTTCATTTTGAGAAGTCTATATGTCAATAAGTATTTCCAATCTCCTTGAATCATAACTTATTGGCCTGTGCAGTACAGCCATTTCTATTTGTCACATTGATATGTATTTAGGGACTAGCTATATTACAGACTGGATTGATTATAATGGTTGGTCATGTAAATTCTCTTTAGTTCAATGGTCATTGCCACAATAGACTCTCAGAAGCACTGCAGTCTATCATGCATCTAATCTATAAAACCCTCTTTCTGATATTCATTCATCATGAGGTTATACATATATTGGAGATGACCAGAAAGGCTGAAAATGGATGCCATTTGGATATGATTATTTTCTTTTTTAACTCAGATGACAGATACTTCCAAACAAACTTCCTCCCTCTCCATGTGTCAGGCAAAAGTAAGCCCTCTTCTTTCTCTGTACAAGAACAGTTCAGATTTAAAGAGAGAGAAAAAAGTAGACCTGATTTTAAGACCAGTATTTTTTTCCCTCCTGAGCTCTTTAAAGACTCCAGCTATCTGTGCAAGACATCTTATTACAAATATGCTCATCTATTTACGTTCCCCTTAGGAAAGTCAGGATAGAAAGGGGCCCTGCTACCTACCACTTCCTACACAAAGGTTAAAAATGCTGCATCTTGCCTTGTACGGAGAACACCCAGCTCTTGCTATAGCTAGTAGCTATTTTAAAAATAGTTAGCTTCTGGAACTATGAAGTTCTGGGCCAAACTTCAGTTACAAACAAATGCATCCAAAAAAAATGCATACCCCACTCTATGGCACAGTTTGAACTGGATGGAGTTCCACTTGACTTGCGTTGTGGTTATTATTTTCCATATAGTTGGAGCACTAACCCTTTAAGCAGAACTAATTCTTTACATGCCTACCATAAATAAATTTTTTTAAAAAATAAATCAAAGTATAACTTCAGGGTAATTGCAGCAGGTAAATCCAAAGTGGTTAGTGCAGTTAACTTCATATTAATTTTAGTTAGAATCTAAAGGTTGCTGCCTACAAACACCCATTCATAGCATTAGTCACATGAGTCATTCAGTGACAGCCAACGAAAATATTTGGTGAGTAAACTTCCATATATGTTTATAGGCTCCAGTACTAACAGGGTACTAATAAGCAATTCAGATATGCAGTTTACTTCCTCATATGCATTAATGTTAATTACAAGTAACCAGAATTATAAAGACAATGTAATTACATTCTAATTATAGCATAACCGCAGCCACTGTGTTGTAAGCATAACCGAATTTTTTTTAAAAACTTCCTCTTCCTATAGATATACCATTTTAGAACATGCTTTTATTCCTCTTTTTTTTGTATCCCACCTTTCAACAGCCCATGTCTGAGCACTCAAACAAGATTTTGACCCATATTTCATTGCATAGCAAAGCAAGCTGAATATCCCATAATCATATTTTAAATTAAAAGATAGTCACATTACCTTTACTCTTTATAAAACAGGAGAAACATAGAGTAATTATATGGGCAGATTAGCTTCCATTTCACTATATACACAGCACTCAAATCTTAACCCATCAACTCAGTGTTATTCCAGTAGCTGTTTATGCTGGGAAGAACTGCTGGAAAGCTTGACAGTTAAGTAAAAATTAAGTATTAGATGCATTGAATATATAAAAGATACACAATAGATACATTCAAGATGTATCTTTTATATTCTTTCAGAAGTCATATTGGTATTACAGTCACAAATTTTCTTTTTCCTGGTCAGCCTCAAGGGTCTTGGTTGGCTTGCTCTGTCAGCAAGAAAATGAAGTACCAGCAATGAAGCAACAGCACAAACTGAATCAAGATGTCCCATCTCTGAGTAGAGTAGGAAGTGGGAAAGGGAAAAATCAGTGCTCTCTTTCCGTGTCCTTTCTCACACACAGAAGCTGAAAGTGAGGGAACTGGTTATCCTTTTAGGAAAGGCAACCCACTTCCACCTTTGAAAGGCATGCCTAGGTGTGGGGAAAAGAGCATAAGAGCCAAGAGGGTGTCCAGAGTTTCAATGCATTAAGAGGGAAAATAATTCCCCTGAGGAAACACCCAAAATTCCAAGAGGTTTGCTGACACATATGAAGTCCTTGTTTTCCCTTGGGGATGAAAGGAAAGTAAAAGAAGCAGAACATAATAACAGAGCACACCAGTTTAGAGAAGTCCTGTATGCCCACCTGTGTGTTTCCTGGCTGGAAGGAGGAAATGTTGCAGAATGATGATCCTTTCCCCTTGGCAAAGGGCACAACTGCTGAACAGAAGAAAAGAAATAAATCATAAGACAAAGCCAAAGAAACCCAAAAGACTTGCTTTTAGTCTTAGAAGAACATGAATCCTGTCTCCAGGGTATGTGTGTCATGCTACACACCAGTATTACAAAGCCTGGCTAGTAGCATCATGCCCTGGAAAGAAGACAACATCGCAAGGTGGAAGTGGTTCTTTCCCTGTTTGCCATACAAGGAGCCTTCTCAGCCATCTCTGCAGGAGCTGCCCGTTCCAGCCCATATCTACTTGGAGCTAAATAAGCTCAGGTCTCATCCTGGAGTGAAAGTTTCTTTGAGACTCTGAGTCTCAGAGTTGTAGTCCCCTTCACAGAGAAGTGAGAACAAAAACATATCTGAAATGTTAAAGCTAACATAAAGAGTCTGGAAAAGAGAGAAAACTCACAGTGTCACATTTACGGGTTTGTGAAGGTATTATTCTGTTGAAGTCATGTAAATTTGAACTTAAAAAAAAAATGAGAAAGAGGGGAGGAGTGAGAAATGCAAAGGCACATGGGAACCTGTCAGGCCCAGCAAACCTGCTGATTGAAAACTGAGGACAGCAGCAGGAAGGTGGGAGAGGAGTTCGCCACGGATGGTAGATCTAAAGTACCAACCTGAAAGTCTGAGACACAGCAAGCAGATTGAAGGTAATTATATTCCAGGACTCTAAAAAGCTGAGGATAGAGTCTCGAAGCCGTTGCACTACTTTGGTATGTCTGTTTGCCATAGTTACAGAACACAAAACTATATCCTTTTATGAGCTAGGGCTGTAACTCACCATACAGACCTTCAGAAGGTAGCAGAACCACAACATTGAACAATTCAACCTTTAGCGTGGTCTCCAGCAAAGTTTATTTAATAAGTTTAAAGGTGAGGAAATAGGGCAGCACATTTCTGAAAGCACTTGTTCCCTTTTAACTTTGTAGACACAGTATAAGTTTTCTTCAATTATCAATAGGCAAGACAAGGACTTTGAAAATTCAGTATTATCCATGAGCCCTAGCTTAGACCAGCAAAATAAGGCACAAATGCAGAGAGTAACCCATATGCTTAATGCCAGCTGCCAAAGCTGCTGTTCTTTACAACTGGCATTAGTGTGATGACAGGTCCTTGAAGGAGAATAGAGCCCATTTTACAATGATACATTCACAAGATCCCATGTCAGCATCTGCATGTATGTTTAGGTTTCACTGCTGGGGAAGCCTTTCATTCTTAAATTCAAGAGGAGAAAAACACTTTGGAGAAGAAACCACCCATCATTCAGTAATTTTTCCCCTGAACAATAGAGCAAATTAAATGAATGTGTGAAGTAATAACAAGCAAATCATTACATTTGCCACAGACAAAAGGAAAAGGGCAAAATAAAATGCATATAACATAATGAAACATCACAAAACACTATATGCTATGAGAATCAGTTGTTCAGAATAAATGCAGGAAAAAGTATTTAAAAATTTAAAGAACCAAGAAGAAACACATCAAATGTTAGTGGTCAGCAGTGGTTGCTGTTCAAATTTGTCATTTTAGTCCGAGTAAAAATAACCAGTATGTTCATCTTTTGAGAATGAGAAAAGACAAAAATTCGATTGTTTCTAATGCTGGAAGACTAAGCTATGCAGCTATGAAGCATGGAGACCCCTCTCAGGTGTGTCTAACATCAAATATAACAAGAAGCAACGTCACTAGAAGTTTAAAGTCAATAAAGTAGCTTTATTTAACCTCCTCCTGTTATCTAGTGCAATTGTGATAATCCTACAAAGTATTGTTTTATAAGAGAAAAAAAGCTTATGTTCATTTTCTGGCAATCGTATTAAAAATCTGTCTGATACTCACAAGAACACAGACCCAGAGACATGGAGACTCTAAACTGCTTATTTTGTGCACGCAGCAATAAGCAACATTTCCAAACAAGTGTAGTTTGGAAAACATGAGTAAGCTTTTTAAACCTGAATAATGAGCCATAGTGAAACAGTCAGCAACAATAATCTGGAGCTGGTGTCCTCCTAAAGCCATGAGCATACAGCTAACCAGTATCCTATTTACACTCACCTCCTGATTATATCCCATGCATGTGGAGAAATCTCATTGTTAGTCTGGATAATCTTTCATCCGTTTCTGGATAGCAGAAGTCCTCCAGCACTGGGTGTGCTCTTCTGGGCAGCTGCTGACCCCAGTCATCCCTAGCCCAAATCCTCTTATGTTCAGGAATCCACATTTCTCACATCTCATCTTTAAGAAGAGTCACGTGCATGCACATGCCTGCTTCTATTAGTCTTTAAGAAAAAAAAATAGAGAAGAGGTTTCTGCATGACATTTCTATCCATCTATTCTCACTGAGCAGCCTCTTTTGTATTGTAGGGTCTGAGAACATGGTCAGAGTAACTCTTCATGCTGGAGATACAAGCTGTTATATATACGTGTATCCACACATTTCCAATCCTTATACACATATTTACAAGCATGGAGATAAATTTATATCCTTCATTTTTAAAGACGTTCATAGTAAGGGTATGGGGTGGTTGTTAAACCGAAATGTCTCAAACTGTTTTCTGTTAACAAGGCCTGGTTCCTCAACCCTTTGTCTAGCAAAGTACCCTTTATTTTAAATAAGTATGTGATGTGACACACCTGAAATCTTTTCAAAGTCCTAAAGGGATTGTGCAAGCAGTAGAATGGTTGGTCAAAAAAATGAGTCAAATAAACAACTTAAAGATTAAAAAANAAGAAACCCTCAAGTTTCATCCTAACTGGGAGCAAGCAGTTCAGAAAGCTAACAAGACAGCAGCTAGCATATTATCAGGGCAAGGAAATCAGCAACAAAGACCAAAATGCTGTCCCAGCATACTAATGTTGACAATGTCTGTAAGTTCTAGTGCTCAAAAAGACCACAGCAGTAATCTTGGTGCAACACATCCAATCGGCAGCAGTTTACTGGCAGGGTGCAACAGGAAACCCTCACATTTATCAGCTCTTCTCCCTCATCAGTGCATGTCACTCCACTCCACAGAGGATAGATCTGTGTTAATTTATCAGCAGATCAGAAACAGAATAAAAATTATGCTTCTATCTTATTTGGGGTCATTTATTCCCTTATATTTTAACCCTCATGATAAAAGCAAATGTTTGTAGCTTGTATTTCTGGAAAGTAAATTAAGAAAAAGATAAATCTGGATTGAACTCATGTTTGGAACAAGTATAAGCCCTGTTTCTACACTCAATCCACTAGGGCAGACAGTCTGACCTACAGAGTGCTCTCATCTGCCTGAAGATCTGTTCACCACAATCAGACTGGGGGAGCTTTCCAGCATCTCACTGGAACACGGTCTCCAAATTAGTTTTTATTCATACAATGAAGGTCATGTCCAGGGCAGATGACGTTGTGTCTTCCCTCAGAAATTCTCACTTGCAGGAGCTGACCAAAATGCAGTAAATGTCAAAAAAACTCATATGAGATGTTAACAAAAACCAGCAAGATTTAGGCTCTGGATTTGCAAAGAAGAGAACCTGGCGTCTTCCTGGATTTATTGCCTATATCCCAACTATTTTAATTACTGGATTGCTGGCTCTGGCCTTGGGCTAGTACATATCAGCACAACCCCACAGATGTGAAAGCCATACCCCTTCTGATTGAGTTTATTTAATGAAACTGTTAGAGTTTAAAAGTCAAGATATTTAATCAGATGGATATCAAAGTTGAGACAGAAAAGATAAACTACTTCAACAAAACCAAGATGCTTTCTGCATCTGAGAAGACGCACCGTTTAGTGCAGTTTCACCGGTTGTGTCAGTGTGCAGCAGTGGTTATTACCACACAAACAGTATTGCATGACAGCTCAGAGCCACGCAAAGAAAAGCATCTCGCTGACACCAATGGAGATGGCACCGTGTAATGCACACACACTGTATAAATAGCACATGATTTACACGCTGGGCTAGATAGCTCTGCTAGGTCTATAAGGAGCACGAATTGTCAGGGTATTGCATCTCAGATGAAAAGCAGCTGCCCTGGAGCCAATGTCCTTAACATTACTGTGGGTTACTGTTAACACAAAGGGAAAGGTGTCACCTGCAAAGTCAGCAGCACCTGCTTCTGCAGAAACACATCAGGGTATTTGCTGGAAATCTTTTCTTCAAGAGAAAAGTGACCTGACCTTGCTTATGGGTCATATCCGAATCAAAGCACAGGCTAAGATGGCACGTTCAGAACAGAAAGTGAAAGGAGAGGGAGGAGAAGCAGGACTTCTCTTTTTTTATCCCAAAGCCAGACATCAAAGTTGTTCTTTGTGCTATCATTATGTAATACTTAAGTTACAAGGAGACAGCATTGTTTTTCCCTTTAGTTGCTCATTTCTTTGAAAAACCAAGTAAAACACATATATTTATTTATTTATATATTTATATGGCATATTAAAAAGTTTGTATAGAAATCCACTTCATAAATTAACATTTTGAAACATTTTTTATTTCTATTTTGAAACCAAGGAAAAAATCCACCAAATCAGTTCCTTGTATCTCAGAGAACTATTTCAAGATATATCTGGAGAACGTGTGAAATGTGACAGTGCCAACATTTGTTCTGTTTGAGCATACTGTACTTGAAGCTAGAGCTGTGCAGGAAACAAAGTTCAGAGCTCTGTTCTGTATGCCTTCCACCTAGGGGTTCTGAAAATAAGAAAGAAGAAAAAGACAATTAGCTGTCAAGAACAGATCATCAAAAAGTGCATATAAATCAAACTGGTGAGCTCAAATAATGCCTAAATAGTTTGTCAATGGTGATAGTATCAGAAAGATAAAGAATGAATGGTTAACTTTAACTTCCTTTAATCCCAGTTTAAAAAGTGACTGTGGTAGGACAGTAACTACACACAAAACAAAAGGTCTTTGTCATAAAGTTATGCTCCTAAATACAGACCATTGAGTCAATTAATGTTTACTTAAGTACTTGTCGTCTGAAGCAGGAGCAGAGAAAACCATCAACATAACCAAAAACTTGTGACACCAATTTGCATCCATTTCCATGTGCATGTTTTATTTATTTTCAATCAGGATCAATCAGGAAGGAAAATAATCAATGAAGTCACAGTCATGAGTGGTATTTGGCCATCTGGGGGCCCCAGTTTCTCTCGGCCTGCATTGGAGGCAAGGAAAAAAAAATTTCAAGAGCACGGAGGAGCTCCATATGGTTGAGATCAAAGGTGTTGCTGGGTGCATGGTTCTGCTTTATTGCCAGGCACTGCTGTTAATTAGAAAACAAGATCAGAGGCAGTATTAAAATCCAATTAAATTGATATGAACAGATTGCCAAGTGATGTTCACTAATGTATAATTGAGCACCATGCAAATTTCGGTGGCTGCCTTTTGTTTTTTCTCCCCTCACTGTGGAATGAATGATGAAGCTATGAAGTTTTTCCTCATTGTAAAAGATAAACAAGTTAATGCACTGATCTAGGGGGTATTGCTTCAGTGATTGACGAAAATGAGAGTGGAATATTAACGTGTGACTTTTGGGGAGCTTCTTTTATAATCTTATTTTGTTCTTCATTCTTTTATTATTGTTGTTGTTGTTATTCTCGTTATGGTGGTATCCAAGTACATGCTCAGATCCTTCATCATTCCATCATTTCACATACAGAGAAAGTTCCTTTGGAACTGGAGATTTGATTCAAACAATTACAAAACCATGAATATTTCAAGCGACAGGCCTGCTACTGCTGGAAATTAACTTTCCAAGAACTATATGGACTTTATACCGTATATCTTTGTTTAGAATCCACAGCTTCTATTAAATTTAATTACTTCCCTGTGCAGCTTTATATTGAGGGCGACTTCAAAACGAGGGCAGTAGCTATTAAATTTAATTACTTTCCCCTGCGGCTTGCATAGTAAAGGTGCATGGTTAAGGTGCAGCTACTAAACGAGGGTAGCTTCTAAACAAAGATATACAATATTTATACCATACATATTTCCTTTTCCCCATCTATCAGTCTTTAATATGTACAGTTTGTGTGTGTGTGTGTGCTTATAATGAAATTATTAAATGCAAAATGCTAACTTTTAAGCTAAAGTCTATAATACCTTAACTGCATTTCTTCTTCTTTCTCTCTTTGAGTGCCTCACATGGTTCCATTCATGATTTTTTAAGAGTTCAATGTGACTAGTCTTAATATAGAACAAAATTCCAGGATGTAAAATTCATTGAAGAAGCTGAAGAAATGTTAAAGTCCTTCGAAAAAAAAAAATTATATATATTTGTGTGTGTGTGTGTGTGTGTGTAGGAACTACCATAAGGAAGAAATAGAGATAACTCTCATCCTTGCTAAGCTAATATATTAATATAATTGTGTTTTATCTAATCTATCATTTACTAAGTGTGAGGACACATTGATGTAAGTGCTGGTTTTAAAAACAGGATCAAATGTAACACATAAAAGACCAATAAATCGACCAGGGCAGTGTCTGACATGGTGTTCATGAGGTACTTGTGGAGCTTTCAGAAACTGTTTGAATTCTATTAAAAGAAGAGCACATTTAATTCAATAATGTTAGTCGTACAGAACTGCTGTTACAGTTGTTCTCACAGAGAGATTTGAAGTTTATTTGCCTTACCGGTGCTCATCAGTGCAGAGAGTACAATGCAAGCAATGTGGTGGTTGTAGGCAGAGGGGACGATGGGCAGCATCAAACAGTTCAGGGTCTCACCTCCTTGTTCCATTTGAGGTAAACCCAGGGGATTTTAAGCTGTTAGTACAAACTCATCACAGTGTTTCCCATATCACCTTCGATTAATACACCCATTGCCCACACAAGGCAAAGAGCAGTGGTAGGAGTCTGTGTAGCATCACTATCTTAGAACTTGACAAAAATGCCTTGAAAAATCAGTATAAAACATTGGAAACTCTGTTACAGTAAAGTAGATTAAGAAACTATGATGTGTTTTGTACATT